>CM043022.1:40779033-40813799 GCA_023690525.1 Holotrichia oblita
TCACAGTTCATATATGTAACAGAAATTGGATATCGACACAAAAACCAATAGGCCATCTCTCCAAAGTTCTTCACTGGATCTCTTTGTGCAGAAGTCGGTGTTTTAGTTAAAACTTGTTTGGTGTTCAGTGGGTTAAAGTGTTTAGTGATCTCTCCAAAAGTATGAAAACTCGTAGTTAAAATTCAATTGTTTCTTTTCTAAATTTATCAAGAAAATATTCAAACTTACTTTGTACATTTGTTTGAATTTATTACTATTCGCTCATATTGTAATTGATGTTAAATTAAAGTCTTTAAGCTCGAATGTCATGCTCATAAAACGTAATAAATAAGCGCTACTTTCATACATTCATACATGTCACTAGGTAAAATGAAATGAATCCCAAAGTTTTATCAATGTATTTTATTAATTACAAAGTAAAAGACAAATTGTAGGCATAAAAATTTCATTCATTGTGTGGCCAAATTTGCATTCTAATGACTTTCTTGATCTTGCATTTAACCTGAAAGTTTCTCAATATTTGGCTTGAAAGAGGTCAATGCCAGTCTCATTGGAGCATTCAAATTTAATAAATGATTTCTATGTTTATTCTTGATAACATTTAAAGTCGAAAATGCTGTTTCACAGAGATAAGTGGAATGAAAAGGAAGAAGAAGTTTCAGTGCCTTTTCACTGAGTAGTGGACTTTCATCAATCAATCCAACCCAAAAGTTTGCAATGTTTTCACAGTGAGATTTCATCACTTTTAAATGGGCATCAGATGATATTTCAATAAGTTGCTCCTGTTCTCGAATAGATAGATTATTATCACTGCAAGCTAAAAAGGGATCAAGTACCCACAGATTGTTCTTCCTTACATCCGTATCAACCGGGAAGTACTTCTCGAAATATGTAACTTTCAAGTGATTCAAGCTTTAAGCCCTTAAGCCTTCATTTTCAGAAATAAAATCTGAAAATAAGTTGAACGTTTTAAACGATCCTTTTCCAGTTTCAGACTTCCATAACAATAATTTTTTCTTGAATGATTCAATTTTGTTCCATAGGTCAAATCCGGTTTTTTTTCATCATCCGGTTTTTTTCATCATACTTCTTCTCTTCTCTAAGTTCATAGAATCTGGCTAGGACCCGGCTTCTGGACAGCCACCGAACTTCAGTATGCAGAAGGAGATTCGAATGAATAGATCCCATGTCCTCGCATAACAATGCAAACAGTCTCGAGTTGAGAGCGTTACTTTTTATAAAGTTCACAGCCTCTTTACCACAGTAGTCAAAACCACATTTAGTTCAGGACTCAAACCTTTGGCAGCAAGCATTTCTCTATGAATAATGCAGTGTGTTAAAACAATATCACTGTTTGCTTCTTTCCTGACTAAACTTGTTGTGTTTTGTGTCCTGTCATTGCTGCGGCACCATCGGTGCAAAGTCCAACACAGTCTTTCCAGGAAAGGTTTCTGAGTTTGAAATATTCGTCAATGGTTTTAAAAATGTTTTTGCCTTTTGTGTGACCTTGCAACGCAGTTCAGGAAGTCAGATAACTTTTTGTTGTCTTTGTCTATGTATCTTACATAAACAAGTGGATTAGCTTTATTGGTATTATCTGTAGATTCATCAAGCTGTATAGAAAAATTTTTAGAGGTATAAATTTTTCTTATAAGTTGGGTTTCAACATTGAAGCTATCTTCAATTCATCTTCTAACGGTATCATTGGAAAGAGGAATATTCAGCATTTTTTTTTGCGTATTTATCACCTAAAATTACTTTAGTTGCATCTACATACATGGTAAAACCAACTCCTCTCCCACAGTAAAGGGTTTTTTGGTTTTAGCGATTCTGAGAGAAAATTGATGTGATGCTTTCAAAGTAGCTTTATCATGAGTTGAGTACGATTTAAGGATATTTTTTGACGTTTTCAGCTCAGCTTAGATGTTTTGCTTCGAGGACCACATGAAAATTGCCTGCGGACCACAGGTTGAGAATCACTGTCCTAGAAGATGGTTCCATTGACTACACTAAAACGATTCATGGTGGTTCTTAGTGGGTAGGACCTCATTGGAAGTCCCACACCACCATATCGTAATAGATAATTAGCACATGATGTCCATAAAGGATTTTCCACGGCCAAAAAAAAGGATAACAAAATATTGAAGTAATATCTTGTACATATTAAAGAATGAATAAATATTTTGTATTAGTAAAATGTGTATCTTTTGTTTTATATCTGAAAGATTTGAAAAAATACCAAAAAAATAAGGTGGCAAATAATTCAATTTAATATATTATTGCCATATTTATCATTTTGCTAAATTTATTCGATTAAATCATTTTCCATAATTTTTTTTTTCAAAATTTAGTAAATCTGCCAATCTATAGCAGAAATACATTCATCATTAAACAATTCAACACATGTTTGTATTAAGCGAGAAATTATGAACTTGAAAATTGTTTTGGCTGCCTCTACTTTTGCAAAAACAAAAAAAATCGACATGTTAAAATAAAACTGCATAATATACGCTGGTTTCGAAACCCAATCATTGAAATCAATGCAGAAGGCGGCACGATACACAAAGGCAAACTTAATATGTTAATTGGACAGATTATTAAGAAACACGTGTGATGTTCATCTTACTCTCACCCACGACATATGTATTAACTGTTTTTCATTAGTAACATACACCGCATCCTCTTCTAACAACATTTATGCTATAACATCCCTCCCTTTTCCGATGTACTTTATCATTTTTACACCTTTTTCTCCTCAAGAGTTTCGCCTCGTCCTTCTCTATTACCCTCGGATGTCGTCACAGTTTCTATCGTCTATCTTTGTCGGAATTACAACGATGTATTCTCGAGACACGGCCGCTACTCTGCCTATTGAAGCTGATAGGATATCGTATAGCACAAAGAGACCGCCGTTTTTAACAATCCCATATTATTGGTTTCTGCTCGGGGTTATGGTCAACTATTTTGATGCTTCATATTGAGCGGAGATTGTTAATGGAATGAAATATTTCTGAGACGGGGACCGCGAAGACCAGGTTTTTCACTTTCTTTTCTTATTCACGTGTGCACGTTCGTTTATTGTGCGCGTCCTACGTACTGTATTGTGTTTTATTGTCGTTTTTATTCGAGATTAAATTTTAATATCGCAACGTTATATCGCGCCATTAACAGTTCTGACATATCTCGCATTGAAAATTGATATTGTTTTCCATCTGACCCATTTTAAAAATAAATAGGTGTGAAGAAAGAAAAGTACAAGTATGTGACACAACTACGTTCGGGCTTCAATAACAAAGCGTTCCGTTCCATTTTTAATGGTAATGAATGTAAAAAAGAATCGAAAAGAACCAATGGTAGTATACAACGTGTCGTCTGCAATAAATACGACGTCTATCTACTGTAGATTTGACATAGGACTCTAATCTATTATTAAAGATTAACCATTATTTTCAAAATTCGTTCGCTTTGCGTGTTGCATACTTTATCTTACAATTCTCTTCGAGTTCTTCGCCAACTTTGTGATCACATTTGCGTTTAAATTAATTGTACAGTACAATTTAAAAAAAAAAAAAAAAAATAGACTCTTTAATCCGAACTAATTAAGACACGGGCTTTAAGGGACAAGTTCGGATTACCGATATTTGCAGATTATTGAATAGTACATACTATACATTTATGTAAATATGTAGGTACATCCGTGTTAGTTAGAAGGTAAAAGATCCATTTCTTTCTTGATGCTCTCTGCCTGTAAGGTGCGCAGCAATATTATTTGCTGAGGAGGTAAATTATTCTCACAAGCCCATCTTAAACATGTGGAGAAACATTTCTTCCTCGTGTCTTACAAGATTAACTGAGGGCATTTCTTCATCGCTTTCTTGATTGCCAACATCTTCATGTTCTGTATCAGAAATGACTTCAATCATTTCTTCTTCAGTTAGGAATGTACCATCTTCATTGTCCCCCTTTTACCCATTCCTGTATATCCTGATCTGACAATTTCGCCGATTTTTACAAACATTTCCTTGATTTCAGTCAACTCGTTACTAACCTTCAATTTATTAGATGGAAGGAATGTACTTAATGGTAAATCATCTTCATCAAGGTCTTCTCCAGTCTGTTCATTGTTCACAACTAAATCAACATCTTCTTCTTCGGTCGTTGTTAAGTCGAAACACCAAACAGGTTTCCAGGATTTTTTCAACAGTTCTGGTCTTACTCTTTGCCATGCTTCGTCGAGCAAAAGTACCACGTCTTTTAAATTTACTGTCATTAGATTCAACAATATGCGAAAAAAGTTTCATACAGAATCGGTGTACAATTTGGCAAAAAGTTGTTTATCTTCACTTACTAATTCAGAAGCATCGGGATGACCAGGAGCATTATTTAAAATTAACACAGCTTTCTTGGGTAATCCTAATTCCACCATTTTTCTTTCTACTGACGGCACAAAGTGAGAATGAAACCAGTCCTTAAACAACTCTCTTGTTATCCAAGCTTTTTTGTTCCCTCATAAATAACAATAATAGTAATTAAAAGTTACGAAAAGCACGTGGATATTTTGCCTTTCCCAAAACGAATAATGGTAGTTTGTGACTTCCTGATGCATTTGCACATGGCATGAAAGTTATCCTCTCTTTACTTAATTTTCTTATTGGTGCCAATGATTCAGATTTCCTAACCAACGTTTTCTTTGGCAATACCTTTCAATAAAGGCCACTTTCGTCCGCGTTGTAGATTTGGTGGGAATTTAGACCTAATTTTTCAACTGTTTTTTAAAATTTCGATTTAAACGGTTCAACTGGGCTAAAATCATTAGACAGCTTTTCGCTCTAGACACTTGAACTTCTGTAGCCACCCACCACTCGCGTTAAAATCTTCATAGAAAAAAACTCGTAAATCGTAGTACCTCTAGTACGCTGTTGTAAAAACCAGGAGTAAAGGGCGCTTTCCATATTAGGATGTTCACATGCTTTCAGAGTTTTTCTTTCCCCGGGTCCGTTTTCAGAAGTAGATGCAACAAAATTCAAAATTCTGTCCTTATTTTTCTTAATGTCTGTAATCGTAGATTTTCCGACCTCATAAATCTTGGATAACTCAGTTGCCTGTTCACCTTCGTCTAACTTATTTAAAATATCGACTTTTTGCATCAGGGTTAAAGTGTGATGTTTTCTTTTTCGCGACGTTTCCATGTTGACACGGCAATAGTGATATTTCAACTAAAAAGAATCTAATCGAAAAGCTTGCGTCTCGTATAAAAGGATTTCCCCGAGACTGTCGGGGAATTACCATTGTTGGTAATCGTAATTGTGTTATTTCTTGTTATAAATAACCACTGCGAAGGTTTTCAGCCACCTGTATATACAAAAATCAATTACCGATGATGATTCAATATCGTGGATGCTACTGCGTATTCTTCTTCTGTTTAAAATGATATCAACAGTTGAAAGAACGTCTACAGAGCACTCTTCTATAATTGGTCAAAATTAAAATGTCCAGCAATCATAGCACATAGTCATTTAGAGGTCCCAACTGGTGGCTTCTGCAGAATGGAGCCATTATTTTATCTTTTTTTTTATGTGTGGTGGGTGCTTAGTTGCAGTGACTCCGTAAGCTACATCGCTTGTCTGGCTATCACTGCAACTCTCGCGGTGTAGTTTGTGTGTGTAAGTTGTGTTCAATGGCTTTGTGACAGCATCATATCGCCTTTTTATGATGCCGCGCTGTTAATCACTTTGCTCCCAACAGCGAATGGCAAGTCGATCCGGGATTAAACTCTCTGAAAAAATGTCACCGTCCCTCCAGAGAATTGAACCCCGGCTCCTATCGTCCTCCCACAACGATAATCAGCCGCCTAACCACTGCGGCCATCGACCCGTTTTAATAATAATAATAATTGATTTATTTGCCCAACAGATTACATCCAATTACAGGACAAAATATTACATTAAATATATGTATGTATAATATGAATCTTAAAAACTAGTTTTTTTAACACTAACTACTAACTAATCGTGCCTATGCTAAGACAAAAATAAATATCTCGGGAAAAAGAGCTGTTTCTATACAGAAGAAAAAATATTTAAAAATGCTGATAAGGAAGTATGATGGATGTCAACATCGTTACAAGTATTATTAAACAGAGTACATATTCTATGTATTGGGGATCTAAGTAATACATTAGTACGTGGCTTTGAACAATAGAATGCCATATCATGTCGAGACGAAATCCTGGGAACATAAAAGTTAAACCTTACTCAACAAATCCCATCAACACAAACATTGTATCCATTCCAAATTGTTTAAGTAGCAAGTTATGAAGATAACCATGGTCAGGATAAAAACCATTAACCCAAGCATACTCAAGTTTTGAACGTATAAATGAATAATACAATGGCAGAATTGCATCAATTGATGCAACATTTTAATTTAATAAACATTTTAATTAATTCGGCATATTTGCTGCTTTAAATATGTATCTTCATGCGTTCGAGATATTAATATGCTTTGATGTATCACAAAATTGACAGATTTGTTGAAATCGAATGCTATGAGCAATTTTACAGTGCTTTCAATGGGTTTTTATGATTGCTTTTACAATAAAACTCGCCTCGTAGTTGAATCGATGATTAGGCTTGCTGAAACCGCCATCAAATTATTTTTAATTATTGTAATACTTAATACATAAACCTTTTACACTTCATAAGGGAAAACAGTTTTGTAAAAATCATGAAAATGTTGACACCAGAGCAAAACACATTCGACAGGTCACTTCCTTCCATTCGTTACTGTGGATGAAATCTGAGTTCTAAGAATGGAGGCAGCACAAGAGTTCACCACCCCCTCGAAATTTTCGTGAAACAGCATCAGCGGGAAAGGCTATGGTCACAATTTTTGAGGATGTCGAAGGAATTATCCCTATTGACTTCTTACAAGATGATCAGGCTATAATTAGGCAAATTATTATTGGTTTAACTTCAAAATTGCGTAATTCCATCAAAAAAAACCGGACATGCAGACGTGGTGTGTTGTTTCATCAGGATAACGCTCCTGCCCGCAGAAACTGCGTTTCGATGGTTCTAATTCATAATGCTGGTTTCGAAATGTTCTAGCAGCCGGCATATTCTCCAGATTTGAAGTGGCTTCCATTTTTCCGAACACCTTTGTGAGATTCATTTTCGGGATTATGAGATAGTGATCATAGAAGTGAACGAATGATTTGTGCCTCAAGACAAAACATTTTTTCTAAGGGCTTTAAAGCTCTCGACAATCGTTATACCAAGTTCACCTTTCTGAATTACTCTTCTGAACTATCAGCTTCAATAGTAACAGGTTTATGTTTGAATGTTTTAAAAATGATTTAAAAAAATCTGATTCAATGTCCGACTTTCAAATGAATTTTTTTTTGATAATACTGTTCGGTATATAAAGAACGCAATTGAACTCATGTTCATTTATATCTAATTCGCTACTTATAGTCTCATTGTAGCCGACGGTAATGTTATTTTAGTATGATTTCATTTGAGAATATACCGCCGGTGTTACATATTTATTAATAATTGTTCGAAAATTATCCGCCAGTAACCACTATCCACACATTTTCTAGAGTTATTGAAGATTAATCCACGAATCATGCAGGTCGCCCTGTTTTAATAAAATCACTCCAAATAATATTTTAAAAGGTGTACGGTTTATGTAATAATTGAGGTTGACTTGATTTTACTCTAAAACGATTGACATTATTTCGATAATAAAATCGCCTGTATAGCATAAAAAAGCAAGCCAAGAGAATTGCTTTCTTCACATCTTTTTCTTCGTCGTTTTTTTACGACCATAATGGCCTGAAGAAACCAAGAAACGTTCTTTTTCAATTGCAATTGTACGTGTTAGATCCAGAAAATGGTGGCATGATTTTTATATTTTACGATCTGTGATCTGTCCTAAAAGCTTTGAGATCACTTGTAATTAGAAACCTCTGTCTGAAGCAATTAGCGCTTTAATAGCTTTTAAATGAAAAAAAAAAAAAACATATATAGTAAAGATTGCTCCATTGGGAATTGCACTGGATGTTAGTTAGAGAGTAGGTATACTAAATTGTGAGCTGCCTTTTCAATAGTGCTGATTCTTTCTCGAAGTTTGTTCCTTTGAAATATCAAATTTTGTCAAAGTTATGAAAAATATTTTGATAATTAGAGGAGGATAAGTCTAATAATACGCCCATGTTTTTCATTAGCTTACAAAGCAGAATTTAGTGAATAGAATACTTGGACTGAAAGATGTGTACCTTTGTAGCTGTTCTGAGAAAAGTTAGACGCACATAAAAACTTGCAATTTCTATGTCAATTTAAAAAAAGCTATAACAGTAGATAACAAAACGAAAGTTAGATGTTTCTATAGTCACGATTAGGTTAAGTATTACACGAAATTAGTGCTGTTAATTAATTTTAACATTTTTTCCCCTATTCATCGGTTGATAAGAATTTCTTTCGAAATATCCATATATAATAGCTTTAAAAACTACCTTAATAAAGAATCCTTGGACACGATGCCATTAAAATTTCAATCATTCATTATATTCCATCGTTGCATACTTTTTCTCCAGTATCACTGACTATAAAAAAGTTATAAAGCCATTCTAACTTTCGCATAAACTTTATGTTTTCCTTTCGGAGCTTTTATCGCCCACAAGCGAAGCTTCGTAATTTACTTTTATAAAATGTTTAGGTAATTAGCTTTGATATTCGTTGTTTTACAAAATCAAAATTGCGTAAAAAGAGTACGATAATGATGAAATTATAACTGAATCTCGGCAAAAACTTATATAAACTATTTTCATAGATGTTGTGTTTTTTTTGTATATTACAGGAAATTTAAACAAGTTTATAGAATTGAATAATTCTTACGTCAAAAATCGCGCTAAAGGGATGGCTACAGTAAAAACTAACTCGAAGTGAGCAACAAATAAAATGTAATTTAAATTTACCAAATTGCAGTTGTCCATAATTCCAGACAAACAAAGAAGTTGATCCGTTAAAAAGAGATCAACTTATTACAGTGCCCCCTGCTCGCTCGTCAGCTCTAAACCCCATCGAAAATTTTTGGGCAATATTGGCTAAAGATGTGTATCTATACCAATAATAAACAATATAATACCGTCAAAGAACTAAAATCTGCAATAACGAGGTTTTGGATGTTATTTTCCCTTGCATTTGTGTTTCTTTGAAGATATTACGAAAACCATATATCTGTGCAGCCACACTTCCAAACTATCTAAGAGTAGTCCAGCTAATTCACCATTCAAGAGCTTTGTGTTGCAGACTCATACAGGTTTCACCAAATTTTATGAAAATGAATCACAATGAAGTTGAAAGTGTTGCGGTGCTTCATGCTATCTCCACCGTCATCAGATTTAAATGTCAATTTTCTTGACATCTCAGTGGTATTAGATATGGCACTCTTGAATTAGAAAGAACCCTAAGGAAGCCCACTGCCCATATTGTGTTCGTTTTACTCAAACAGATTAGTTCCCTCGATCAGGTTTAAAATCCTATTTGGTAAATCTTTCTCTACTAGTAAATCAAATGAGCTTTGCATAGCAACCCTATGTTGATTTAGTGCTACACATTCGAAGATGATATGAGAAGCTGTTTCCTCATCCTCATTACAGTGTCTGCATAGGGTTCATCTTTATAGATCACCATCTTGTACAGGTGACCTCTTCGACAGCCATGTCTTGTTAATAGATATGTTACTGCCCTAAGCTGAGTCAGCAGTCTTTAAAGAAGAACAAACATAGTTTAGAAGAAGCCAAAGCATTCAAGTACCTCGAATCCAGCATAGAAAACAACGGAAAGGAAGAAGCAGAAATTAAAGCAAGAATTGAAACTTAACACATAAAATAAAAGGTTGTTTACCATAAAATATTCTTCCCAATGCTGACTCATAGTAGAGCAAGCTAGTTACTAAATAATGTGCAGGAAAACAAGATGCAAAAGATAGAAATGAGATATCTCAGAAAAGTAAAGGGAACCACAAGAAGGGAAGAAACAGAGAATGGAATGAAATAGTACAAAAAGAACTGGAAGCAAAAGCTGTAAGAGAAAACTTCAGATGCATGCTTTGACAACTTGATAAGAATGGAAAACAAACGACCAGTAATTTGCAAGATCTTGGAAAGGACAGAGAAGCTGAGAGGTGACTGACTTCTTAAGCTGTATTGCTGTGTAGTTTGTCTATGTATACATCTGTTCTGTTAATCACTTTGCCGCCAACAGCCAGTGATAGATAGATCGAGATACAATTCTCCGATAAAAATGTCACCATCCTCTCGGAAAGTTAAACACCGGACTCCAACGATCTGTCACATCACTGAGTAGTCGCCTAAACAGTGCAACTATCAACCAGTTTAAATACACTATCTTTCAAATTATATGTAATTAGCGAGATAGGCTACAGAAATATGAGTGTTAAGAATTTTCCAAAGACAAAGCTAAGGCATCACTCAAGTCATTGTTAAATTTCAAATGTTTCAACATATCTCACGCCTGTTTACATCTAGGATTTTTTGAAAATCAATTATATTCAGAGAGAGAGAGTCATTAGTGCCATCTCGAATTCTGATCCATTAATTGTTTAATTTTGTTAGCTTTGCATTGTTTAGTAATGTGTATGAGCTACAGACTTCCAAACTCCACTGATTGTGAGTAATTTTTTCCTACATCTTTAGAGTCATAAAAACAAAAATCGAAATGTTTACTTCTCTTACCACCGGAAAGGAAATCATCAATTCTTTCGCGCATAAATCTAAGATACAAACACAAAAAAGAGATCCGACTTGTCATGTATCCGAATCTTTTCTATTATACGCACAAAACCACGTTGCACATCCCATTATCGTCCATAAACCAATTGTTGTGTACACATAAAAGAGCAACGAACAAATTAGCTAACACAGGATCAAATGAAGCGCAATCGGTATATCGCAAAGGGCACTGCAAACGCCGCAAAGACTTGTTGTACTGTCAATAGTTGAATACCCCTGAATAAGAGTGAAAGCAGTCAATTGCATGTAAACATGCCGCCTCATGCTCTAGAGGCGTACGGATTTCGTAGTATGGAAATTTTAAAAGCCGACATAGGCCTTCGTGTAAATTGTGTATGTTGCAAGAACGGTTAAATTTTGAGAGTAATCTAATTTGTGTGTGTAGGTTTAGGTGTATGCATCAGAATATTTTCGAACAGTTGAGCAGTCAACTAGGCATATTCATTTCTATACAGAAGAATCAGTGGATTATGAAAAATTTTAATAGGATAAGATTTTTTTTAAGAAATTATTTGAATTACTGCCTCCTTATTAAAAAATATATCAAAAGCAATACTGCTTTTATAACAAACGACAAAACTTAATGAATAATACTATTTTATTAATTTCCTGTACCTAGTACGAATAATGAAACAAGAATTTCTGTTATTACTGAATATAATTTTAGTTTATGATGTAGCAGATGCAATGATGGATTAGTGCCGCTGATGATATGTGTAGGATGATTAACAATAAACTACTAAGTGTAATGACTTATTAGTGTATTAGTAAATAACAGCTTTTTCTTGTTTATTGTTTCGCTTGCACCACGTGAACTATAACAAAACTTTCTATAGTACCATTAACACAAAATTAGTAAATAAAATAAATATATAACTTTAAACATCCAGGTCTCCATACTGTCTATCAATATGAATATAATGAATATATGTTATATTCTAATAAAATAATAATAATATGTAACCTCAACTTGTTTACTGAAACAGAAGGCTTTATGGTAAAAAATATAAAAATAAAATATATAAAATATTGCATCAACATCTTGCAGAATATGTGACGAGAAAGCAGAAACAATACAGCATATACTCAGCGGCTGTTCGATCTTAGCCCCAAGGGAATATACCAGACGTCACAACAACGTTTCGAAAGTGGTACATCAAGCTGTGTGTAAATTGTACGATGGTACTGTAGCAACTACACCTTACAAAACTCCATGAAGCTCTAAAAACACTCAACATACACCCAATGACTTACAAGCAGCTACAAAAAATAGTTATCCTAGAATCGACAAGTTTTATGCGGCTAGGTGTTAAGCCAGAATACATAACAAAAACAAAGACACAACATCATTATTAATCTTCATCTATTCCACGCTTCAAAACTCTTCCTGCTCTTCGAATAACTATTAGAAACAAAAATCGGGGCCAAAAAAACAGACAAAACCTTAAAGTCTATAAAAAAACCAAAACAAAAAATAGATCGAGCAAAAAAAGAGCCCAAGGAAAAACCCACTGGATCTTCAAAAACATAAACATTTCTGTGATTGGCTATTGAATGCTGGCAGACAATATTTGTCATTAATTTTATGGATTTTATAGAGATGAATCAAATTTTTATCGAAATGGTGTCTTTAACAAACACAATTACCATTTTTGGGACGATGTGAATCCACATAGAGTACCAGAAAGTAGACATCAAGTACGTTTTTCTACGAACGTATGGATAGGCGTAACAGAGGACCAGTTGGTCGGATCTCGGCCCTCCGAAAACAAATGTAGTTTCAGCATGACAGCGCAGCACCACATAACGCACAACATGTATCAGATGCTTTAAATTTAGAATTTGGAAATAGGTGGATTGGTAATAAGGGTCCACATTTGTGGCCTCCAAGATTACCCCCTCTTTATCAAAGACAGGGTTTATAGTAGTGTGTCAGATACGCTAGATGAACTAAAGAACAAAATTCAATTACTCGCACAGGAAATTACCTGAAATGCTACGTAAAGGTCAACAGAATTTATTGTGTAGGGCTCAGATGTGTATAAACAAAAATGGTGGACATTTTGAACAATTTCTGAAGTAGTATTTTTTATGTTTTTTTGTGCAATAAATTTATAACCTACTTATGTAATATATATTTTTGTTATTATGGCATAGTTTACCCATCAATTTCTTTTCCAAAGCCTACTTGAGCAATTTGCGTTTTCATCATAATGAGGCCATTTATTGCCTAAAGAGGTAAAATAAAAAAGAGGAATTCAAAATTTAATACACTATCTGAATAACCAAAAAAATACAGGGTGTTCAATTTAAAAAAACCGAACTGTCATTCGCTCCTCTTTTGTTTTTTAAACTATGGCATTGTATTTTACGTAATTAGAGAGAGCATACAAAATTGTAAAAGATTAGTTTTTCAATTTTTTAAATATTTTAGCCTTAACGGAAATAATGAGTGCATAATGAAAAATCAACCACTCTGTATAGCTAAGAATAATAATAATAATAATACATGCCTTGGGGTACGTTCATAGTGAGGCGACGAAGAGAGCGACAAGCAACGAGACTAGAGTAGCGACTTAAACAAGATGTTTGATTCGCATCTCTAGCACTATAAACACTAAGGTTCTTGTTTTCATCGCTCCTCTAGTTTCGTTACTTGTCACTCTCTTCGTCACGTCACTATAAACGTACCCTTAGCATCCCCCTAATAGCTCTAGGCTAGTAAGCGGGGGCATCGGCTGGCCATGAGTTATTATTACGACCGCGGCTGTAGACCGACTTAATATGTTACTTTCTTAATTTCCCGTGGAATTTGGAAAAGTACAGAAAACCAAACTCATAAAGGAAGCACCGAGGTTCGAAGTGTGCAAGCCACTAGACCACTAGCCCGACAACTTGCAACTAACATCACTCGAAACCGATACTGCCACTTGAACTAGTTCTGAGTGGCTACATTTAACACCAGTACTACAATAAGATTATCATTCCAACACCTTGTTATCGCAGATTTCAGTTCTTTGCCGCTATCGTATTGTTTGTTATTGGCGTACACCTCTCTTGGTAATATTTCCCAAAAATTTTCGATGGGACTCAGTTCGGGAGAACGAGCAGGTCATTGCAATAAATTTCGTTTTCATGAAACCACTCCTTTGTTTGTCTGGAATTCTAAATAACTGCAAAGTCAATCAGAACCATTTCCATAAATTCTATATAGAATCAGAATTTTGGCTCATCGCAACTTTAGTGCTTTTGGGCAAATCGTGCCAATAATATTTTGATATTTTTATTGTTTCAACTGGGATTTTTCCACTCACGTTCCAACTCCTTCATCACATTTCTTGCTATTTGCTGTTTGGGTATGCGGCGTTCTAATTCATACCACAAATGAGGCTGACTCGATGGGGCTGACGTCTAGTTTCTGAAATGATGAATTAAGTTGTTTCAATACGTATGAGGTGTGTGTTTTGGGTCGTTGTCCTAATGAAAATATTAGGCGTCACCCAACTTTGTTGCAGATTCGTTCAAACTTTGTTCAGAATGTCTAAATAATCAAACCGGTCCATATTTGATTCCACAAACTGCAGTTTCCTGACTCCATTCGCCGACATACCATCACCGAACCCCCGCCATGTTTCACAGTTGGAACACATTTAAGTCGCTTCTTTTTGTTGATTTCGCGGCATTCGTCTGTGAAATCCGGAATCTCTCAAAACTTTTCAGAACTATTACAAAATGCATATTAAAATTGTGATCGTTGTATGTATTCCACTGTGTATTCCACAATGTATTCCACAACACTTACATGGATCCCCACTTCTAGCTTTGCTTGCTAATGATTTCGTCTCAGAAAAGTCTCTTTTGTGATTCATAGCATGTTAAAATATTTTTTAGTTTTTGCGAGGAGTGCATATAGTTTTCCACTTGTATAAAAAAGAAAATTTTGAAAACAATCAACAGCTGTAACTATATTATATTTATTACGAATACATTAAATTTAATGTGAAATGGAAAAATATTGATGCAACATCACTTTGCCTAGAATTAAATTAAAAAACCATTACCTATGCAAACATCTTAATCTCCACGCAAATTACTTGATCTTAGTACTGAATTAATGAGTGCGCCTTCGCATTTAACACAGGCATTTACTGCAAGAAAGGACAAACATTAAATGGAAAGCGAGCTCACAAGGAATTAGTTGCAAATGCATTGTAGCTCAAGAAAGAACGTTTACACGAAGGTTTACATTCCATGTGTATAAATATTAATACTAAGGCACTATAAGACTAAGATATAATAAGGGCATAAAGAATAGGTTACTATATTTGTCTAAGTAATCTGATAAAAAGGCAACCAGCAAAGATATTTTTGCACACACATTATGACATCTGTATTTGTAAATTCTAACATTTGAACAGATGCTTTATATTCCTACCAATACCTAATATTTCATTGGTTGGTAAACATTTGTACAGTTGAAATCGAAATTTACAACAGGTCGCAAGTAACTTGTTATGACTTCTTGCTGTCTGTGGCTATTAAACCAAATCGCCTTAAGAAATTTGAAACTTTGATTTGAAAAGTAATAGTTCCGACAATCCAATTCAGCCAAGACTTTGATCTGTTTAGGTGTTAGGGTCGCCTGTCCTAGAAGCTGAAACCTTTACCGGCTTAATGCTTCACATTCGCAAAGTATGTGCTCGGCTATAAATATGTATCTTTCGGGTGTTGTCGTGGTCGTTGTAACAAACTTCACGTTTTGCTGCTCATACTGTCAGCTTCTTCAGAAGTTCTCTAAAGACTCCGTCTTCTTCCCGAACCCGAACAAGTTCAACCGAGAAAACGGCAGAGAGTAAGGACCATTGAAGACATCCGAGACCATCTAACACGAATCGAGGAGAAGCATCGGATACGGATCAGAGCAGAAGATATCAACATCAGTCTTTAGAGAACTTCTGAAGAAGCTGACAGTATGAGCAGCGAAACGTCAAGCTTGTTACAACACCCGAAAGATACATCTTTATGGAATAGTGGTCGTGAAAGCCTACATTCGATTCAGTTAGCAGAATAAACACTGTGTCTTGAGCAACTATACCCATCTTTTTAAGATAATATTTTAGAGAGCCCGTTCTGGCGGAAAAGCATCATTGTAATTTGCAGCTACTACATTAAATACGTCTTCGAAGAGTTTTGATGTCTAAATCAATGCGGCAATGTAAGAATAAAAAATTAATCATGATTTGATGAAATAAATGAAACACACCACCACCACACAATACTACAGATAAAAAAACAAGTGCCTTTAAAGAGACCCAAGTACTTAATTGGATTTTTTATCAATTTTTCTATTTGTGATGAATTAAAGACCTGATCTCTCTTATCCAGAGCTTTTACAAAGTTTTTCATAAGGTCCAACTGGATGTGAATTGGAAGCAAAATGATTTTATCGGTAATTTTTTGACTGTATGGTGCTTCTTGGTGTTAGGGCTCTCGTATTCGCTCTGTAAACCTGTCAGGAGAACCACAACTTTCAAAACACAACATGGTCTTCATGCTGACAATCATGGTGTTTATATTTTATTACTTCCAGCAGCAAAAATTTGGTTTTTTAAGTTCGATAGGAATGTATTGGCATTTTGCAATAGTGTTGATTTCAAACTGCTTTTATTGAAGTCAATAAATAGTCGCCACTCTTGTGGATTATATTATATACCTGAATGCATCCTTAGACTGTTGACATCTCTACATAGACACATTGAATTCTTTATATCGAAATATTGAGCGAAGTAAGTACATTTTAATCTAAAACAGGAAATTTTTTCCTTTGGAGCTAGAATCTCGACCTTAACAAGACTTCAGTTTCGAAAGTTTTAGATCGTGAACAAAATCGTTCAGGAGCTGAAAAGCGTGATTAAACCATGGGAGGTACTCTTCTACATCTTCTGATCCACTTGATGTTAGGTCTGATCCTGTGGCTTGCATATCACCAGCAGGGAAAGGTAACCCTTCTTAATTAAATAAGACTTCGTGTTTAGGCATCGTTTTCCTTTAAACCATTCGATTAAAGTGATAATATAGATGATGTAGGCCATATAACTTGAAGCATTTTATATGTCTTCTAAACTAAATCAGCAATTATGTGTGTTTCTTTTTTGGTGAATTTTCCACACGCGTAATAAAAATTGTTAAAATGGTTTAGACAACAACGATGTTTATCGATGATAATTGACTAATTGGTTGTTATTTTATGCGACAAGTACTACTTAACAGACTTCTGTTTATTACTACATTCATAAAATAAGAAACAATAGTTTTAGCTCCATACTTTAAGTAATTTGAGTAGGTACGTAGTGAACTCGAAGAAAAGCTCATAAATAACATCCAAACTTGAATATTATATACCATTTCGAAAAGGTACTACTTTACAGGCGTATTACATTATTTCTTTATTAGATTTCTTCCGACGAACAACTCAGTGCTAGACTATAAACTACGTGAAAAAAAACTCTCCAGTCGGAACGCATGAAAAATGCAGAACACCTTCACATCAACTTTCATTGTTATTAAAGCCAAACGCTGTCATATTCGTGGACGTGTTCGCTTTCAGCCGCCGTAAAGTTTCGGAATATATACATGCGTTCCCTAAACGAGAAATCTCCACAGAAATAGATGTTGTAGTCCGAGACATAAATGTCAGGCTTTATTGTGAAATGTATGGATGTAAACCTCACCGGTATTGTCGGAATCTCGCCGTTTCTCGGAGAGGCTCTTTCTAAAGGAAGTGGCGGACTGCGTGCGTAACGCCTACTCGCACTCACCTCGGCTATGAATGTGGTAGACCGTGTGGCCCCCCAAATTATACCACCCTGACGTTTTTTTTTTTTTTCGAAAACACCCTTACCTTACTTCATTCATCGGATCACTAGTGTACGTTTATATGAGCGGTAGAAGTATTTAGGTCAATGACAGGGCTTGATGGAATGTTCCTTTGCGGTTCGTTAGCTAATTTCTTCCTGGTTCGGTAATACCTGTTCGACTGAAAGCTTGCTGCGAATTCTAAGACACATTTTAATCGTGAAATAATTGATTGATTGTGTAAATTTCTACGTTTTCATCAATTTCTATGATTGATGAAGTTCGGAAAAAAACTTTTATTTTAAATATATAGTAGTGAATGAGGTATTATCATTTATGTCAGTAAATTTGGTCATTGCCATAACTGGATCGATGTGGTAAAGAAGAATTAGAACGAGCCCGTATTACACTATTATAATTTTCGTACTAAATTTGATAATAACTTTAATATTGAATAATTATGGTAGTGTAAAGCAAAATTGTTATGAAAATTAGTATGAAAATAGAACTTGTCCTATTTTTCATACCAATTTGTAATGCATGCATGCGTATAACCACACATATCAGCTGAGCTGACAGAAATAATTTAACTTATTCATCTGGCTGTAGTTGTTTTTTGCAGTATTTGAAATGGTAAGTTAGTATCAAACTTAATATAATTATTGTTTGCCATTTAAATAGACGGTTAATTATTATGTGGTTTATTGAGCTTATTAAAATAAAAACTTAGAATTCGCCGTGGTCTTACGAGCAAATTGAAGTGCTGATAACGGAATATGAAAGCATAACTATTATTTATGGGAAGTGAAGAATCCGTACTGTCACAACCGTGGTGAAAGGAGTGAAGCTATTCAAAAAATTCTTGAAGCTGTAAACAAAGTAAAACCAAATACAACTGAAGAAGCTTTGACAAAAAAATTGGTTGGTATTAGAAATACTTATGCTATAGAAAAGAAAGAGGTTTTGGAAAGCAACCAGAAGAGTGGCTCTGGAACAGAAGAGCTAAAATAGTAGTTATTAAATAAATAAAGTGGATAGTATTGTTAGTTTTTCAGAAATATGAGCCATCCTTGAAATACTATAAGTTATTGGAATTTTTAAGTGATCAAATAACTTGTAGAAAATCTGAAACAAACATATAAAATGAAGAACCAATGGATGTTGAAATTCCGCAAGTAGACGAGGGAGAATATGATGTAATGCCGGATGGGATTGTGTCTCCTTCCTCAAGTACCTCGACCGAATTAAATGTTAGTACAAAAATTCCATTTCGTAAAAAAACAAAAAATGGATGCAATTGCCGAAGCAGTGTCGTGTTTAAAAGATATTGATAAAGCAACAGCAACTTTAACAAATGCTAAAAGCACTGCAAATGAAACATTTGGTGATTATGTTGTTCAAGCAAAAAAATTCATTTTAAAAGGTGATATTATGAATTTAATATTTAATGCTCAATATGAACAGTTAGAATAAACAAATATGTTTTTTTTAATTGAGAATACAAAGATTAAAAATTATGTAAACACTTTTCTTGCCATCCGACTGTCCCATTTGTATTGAAGTAATTGCAAAATGCGTCTCGAATATTTTGTGATTCAGTTGATGATCTGTTAGGACCTTGACTTAAGAAATTATGCAAGTAGCTAACGTTATTATTTCTACTTTATCTGCAGATAAGTTGATTGTAGTCAATAAAATTCTAAAACGATTGGACAGGATACCAAAAGCATTTTCTAGAGTTCTCCTTGCTGTAGCAAGGCGGTAATTAAAAATCCTTCTTGCTCTATGTAATCCCCGGCTTGAATATGGTTTCATTATCCGATTTGTTAGAAGGAATGCATCATCTACAACAAAAACGTATGGCAGAGGTGATGATTCTCCAGGCAACATTTTATGAAGAGGTAACTGCATTTAATCATTAACAATTAATTCTCTTAGTTTTGAGTTGCGAAAAGCGCCACCATCACTTGTTATCACCAGTACAGGCAGCCAGTAAAACAATGCTATGATGGCCTTTATAATTATAGTAATAAGAATCTTCACTTCGTGGTGCTCTGAAGTGAACACGTTTAACATCGATGGAAATCGATGGTAAACATGGAAATCGATGGAAATTGTAAGGTTACTGCAAGCCTAAGACATTATATAAGATATTGTGAACAATTTTAACCTTATACGATACCTACTTAGCTCTAGCAGATATTCATTCTCTTAGGTGTGTATCCTGTTTTGATTTATTTTCATATATTTTTGAAAGTAATTCATCAAAAACATGATCGGGCATTCTCAAAAAATTACGATAATAATATTTGGACCCTCATTTTTTACTTCATTTTCAACCATTGTTAATAAGCCCTTTCCTTGATTCCTTCGAAGCAACCACTTCTCACTCCAAATTTTTCTGTTTCTCTTTTTCTTTTCTTTATTTATTATAAATATGTCTGCATATACTGCAGTTGCAAGTAATAAAGTACCCGAAGCTGCCTTTGCTCTCCGTTTTACTTTTCCCATACTATTCATCACTGTTTTTTAACTATAGGTAAACCTTTGATTGTATACGAAATATGACGAGATATGACAGGATTAATAGTTAGGTGAAGTGATGCTGATGATCTATGAAGGAAGTGCGCATGTTTCTATGCCAAAACTGTTTGTATAGTATAAAGTGGTAAACTACTAAACTTGGCTCTGCTACAGTTATTATACTAATAAACTTTGGTTTGTGAAAAAATTGTCTCCAAAAATTGTACCAATCCACAACGGCCGCATGAAAAATGAATCATCATTTCTCGAAGAATCCAAATTTTATTTTTGAAATACTGTGCCTATATGAGTAATAAGCAACTTCAAGTTTATTACAGTTTCAGAATATGTGGTTTGATTTTTTTGATGTATATTACAGCTGTTTTCTAAAGACGAAACGAACGATAAATATCCTTATTTATCCGTTTTAAAGTTACAGTGTTAAAATTGGAATCCGAAAATACTTAATTTATTAATTTAAAACAGAGGAACGCCACCTACAGAAATAAATAAATGCTGTGATAATAGCTTACCTCCAAGGATTCCATCGATGGAATAATCCTTCTTTCCATCGAGATCCTCACGCCTCGATCCACCGCGGAGGTGGCGGCTTATCGAAGATACGCTCGGTGGCTCAGAGAAACCCTCCTGGAATAAAGCGAACAGTATTATGGGGATAATACGCTTTTCTATTGTATTTAAAATATACGAGAGCTGATACATATGTATGGATTCATATGTTTCAATATGTAGTTAAGCTATACATTTATAAACACGCTTGTATACATGTACACAACTCGATTTTTTTATTAATTAAATGCAACTTTACTTTGAGATAATCTTGTAATAACTGTTTCTAGAATCAATAATTATAGCATCATAATTTATTTCTTGGGCGATTCATTTTAATATTTTAATCCTGGAAATACTATTTAACGTTTTTTGAAGCATACTTTGCAGTGGCAACACTGGTTGGTGACAAATTTTGCAGTATACATAATGTGCATTTAGACAGTAGTTTCGCGCTTATTTGCCTATTGAGCAATATAACAAATTAGACTTTCAGTATTGTAAAAATTGAGCTATGGACGTGTTCCAGGCGAGCTTTGTTGCTCAACCTCCAGTGGTTGTAGATGGCTGAGTGGAAGAACTGAAGATCACGCTGCCAACCAAAGAAGAAGAAGAAGAAGTGAAGTTGTAGATTGTCTGTCATTCTGCTGTGCCATGTGCGTATTATATTTTCAGGCTATGTTGTTTTGAATTGTAAATATTGGACGTGTATGTGTTCTGCACCTCGTGCCTTTGAAACAAAGTTATAACGAATAATGAATAAATATGTCCGTAGTACTTGTACTGCACTACTGAACCATTCAAATCATTCTCAACGAAAGATTGCTTCGCCTACAAATGACTCGAATCAAGGCTAAACTTTATAGAAAGTTATCATTGTGAAGTCAAAGAATCAAAGCAGAAAACAAAATTTATGATGTAGGTGTGACAAATAGGAGAAGCATCATCGACACTTGATAGTTCCAGAAATATTTTCATTTTGTGTATAAGGTTTGCTTTTGAGATGAGTCTCACATTGAAATGATGATGGATACATTTTCATTTGTTGTTATGATTCTGATCAGTTATGATTGAGAGAGGCACAGCACACCTTGACAGTACAAAATCAATAGAAAAAAGTACTGGCGACAAGATGTATGATGTATGATTCCGCTGCATGCCGCGCAGTCAAATCAGTAAGACTTCTTAGGGATGGAAAAATCTTTCCAAAGAATACACAATATCTTATGAGGACTCTAAGTTAAATTTGAGATCACGATGATGAATTGAAAGAAGATTTATATAAAAAAGTACATTCATAACATGCAAAACAATAAATAAGCTGTAATTGTCAACAATGAAAACGACATGAAAGTACCAAATGTCCACTTTCTAAAATTATATCCTTCGCATTAATGATGATACAATTTTTGGACGCGTAATTAATAATTTTGCCTGTCACTGTATATGTTGGAAAAAGAAGTCTTGTGCATGTGAATAGATCAGATGGGTCTGCGTATGGGAAGTAATAACAACACAATGCTTTACCAGTATTCCCGGTTTCATTCTTCGAAAATCCGATTATTCGTAAAAGTAAAATTTTATTAACTGATGTTCGGCATCCGCAAATAAATACCTCGCTTAGTTACGAACAAAAGAAGAGTAAATTCCCAAGTTTCGTTTTTAGTGCAGCTGGCTGTTTAAATTCAAGAGAATACCTTTAACTATCCACAAAACAAACGCCATTTGCAGCCAAGAAAAATACTTTTTTGAAATATTTTCTTATATTCTATTGCCAGAAAGAAATTAAACGCCCTGGAGGAGAAGCAAGAAAATAGAATGGAACAATTTGAAAGAAAAATTAGAAAAGAAAATTGTGATAAAAGGGATACCGGATGATGAAAACGAAACGGAAGTGGAAGAACAGATGGAATAAAATCATTTTTAATCCATTCTTGATTTATTAACATCCAAGTGAAAGATATCTGGGATTAAAAGGACTAAAAAATAACAAAACTACAGGAGAAAAAGCCTTCACAAAAGATTATACCAATTGATACTCAGAATAAGAAAGGTAAAGAAAATACCAAATAAATGATGTGAGAAGGTTATGTGCTCCATATCGTTGTTGGAGATCTTAGCGATTTATTTGTAAGAGATTAAAGGTATAGAAAACCAAATTATTGGAAAATACTAAGGAGCAAGCAACAAGAGTCAACGACAGAGCCAATTTTTTTATTAAAAATAATACACTTCTAACCGTACCTTGCCACAACAAAGAAACCAGTTTGAACAAGTCTTCCAAAGGTTTGAAAGAGTTGCAGGAAAATATGGCTTGACTATAAATGAAAGAAAAATAAACAAAAGTATATGGAAATCAAGTCAGAACTGTCGTAAGATTGCAAGGACGTTACACTGAAATTGAAACCGAAAGATAGACTTTTGAAAAGCTCATCAGCTCAAATTTCTTGAAGTAAAACTGCTAAAATACGAATGCATGAAACGATGATTACCTAAGTTAGATATTCTAATAAATAACATGAGAGAAACGTTCTGAAAGAAATGTTGTAAACAGAACGTACAAATAAAGTTGTAATAAAGATATGTGGTAGACCTAACATAACACAAAAGAGGGAGGACAAAGGACACAAAGGGGAGGAGAAGGTGGTAAAAGTAACAAAGAACGTCCGTGGAACTGATGGTTGCAGGAGATAAAAAAGAAGAAACTGTAAGGAGGTTATCAAGAAAATTGAAGCCAAGGGACTCGAAGACCTATAGAGCTAATATTGTTGATGATCCTTCCCTCTCTTCCTAGAGCTGAGCGAAGCGCCTGAGCCTTCTTATCTGATTTTGGAACAGCTTCTACTGGCTGCAGAGAGGTTGACGTTGAAGTAAAAAAGACTTCTATGGAAGCAAAGTGTTCTTATTCCAGAATTTTGTGAGGCAGCACGTGTTAGGTCCTCCGGACTATGACGAGTAGTAGAAATCTGTCAGGGTCCAGTTCGGGCTAATATTCTTAAAGGAAGAATGGTGAAACAAATGCATGGTGGCTCCATTCAGCAGCAAAATCAATCATTTGTTTCCAGTTGTGGATTTAGCATTAATTATGGGGGGCTGGGCGGGAAAAAGGGAGGAACGTTGTGTTGTTATTCCTCAAAACTCATGAGGGTATTTAAATTTAAAATTCTATTTTTCCTTGCTTTAAGAAATAAAAACGTTAGTGAGATTTTAACATAGGGCTTCAAAATCTACAATTACAGTAAAATCCGTTATGTTAATTTACGATGTGACATATTATAGTGCCACAATATAAATAATAATTCCATTAAAACCGTTATGGAGTAAAAAATCGCCTGAATTCAACAGTCGTAATTTTCTGATGTGCTACGGTCGCAAATTAGCTTCTATATAATTAATTTTTTTACCGAAACGCAATTTTAAACATTTGCAATTCATGAAAAATCACGCAGGAACAATCGGCAGAATCTTCATCAGCACATCGACATGCAAAAAACGAGAACAACAAAACGAGCTCCCTCCTTGCAATACTTTGTACCTTATGCAAGTGTTCCGTTGTCGTCGGCACTGAAATAGCAACTTTTGTCGAAATTATATACTACGACAGCCAACTTATTCCAATGCGCTGTACGTTTATGCTTTGCCGGTGCATTTTTTATGCATAATACAACACGATGGAGGCCATGACTGGACGTGGCGGCGTAAAGTTTCCTCAATGAATATTTATATTCGTAAGGAATACCTTCCTTAAGCGGACGGGGCATTTTTTCCTTTAGTATGTACAACCGTCACTTTGTCGTCATCACTCTCAGCGAATTCATTCTAAGGATAGCGGCAATAAATCGCTTTGCACCGAGTCAGGGAATTGCAAAAAGACGACGAAAGCGAATGAGTTTCTGATGAATTTATTGCGAGAGACGTACAGGTATTTGGTGCTGGTTGCATCGTGACATATAACGCCCTATTGTTCGGGACGTTGTGTATTCCGGTACTGGACCGACAGTGGCGTGCAAAATTGCTACGTTTTGTCCCATTACTGGCCAGGACAAAAAGCTTATAATTAATTTCGTACGCGTCCTTTTCTAAGCTTAGTAGTCTGCGGAGAATGTAATTAGTGTCGATAATATCACAGTAAGCTCAATTCTTCGCAGGTTTTTTGAACAACGTTTTTTTTCTTTACAAACTACACTGAGTATATTTTGAACTGCCGTAGACAATCCTAGATTTTGTCCCAAAATGTCTGAGAGAAATACTTTTTATTTATGAGTATTTCTTAAAGGTTAGCTTTGTAAACAAAATAACAACGAACACATAACACTCTGAAAATCTGATATTGGAAAGATATTTGGAAAGTACGAAGAAGAAACTTTTTCAATTTTTAGATAACTGACTTTTAACCATTTTTTTAAATACTCTCGTCGCCCGTCGTGCTTGGATGGTAGAATTTATGGTTATTATAATTTAAAGAAATGCTTAGAACTTATATCAATCGGTGAATGATGATGTCAAAGCACACTAGGAATGAAAAATGCAGGTATTGTCAGCCTCATTAATCTCTACACCACATTAATATTTCCTTAACGCGCCTATCATCCTTCAGTCATTGCAGATGCCTCCGCCAAATTTTTTGTCTGTAATATAAGTGTTTCCAACTCTATTATTGTTATCCTTCTGACACTTCTGAGGTTCTCCATTTAAGCAGTTTGTATTGTGCTCTTCATTCCTTCCAACAGAACTCACGATCCGCAACCGTATGTTAATACTGTTCAGCAACGGCAACTTGTCAAAATTTCAGACATCTACTGTCAATAGTTGTTGTTTAAGAGTGTGTTTTGTGTAGCAAATCTGGAGAACTTCTGGATGGCTGGGAAACCGGCCACCGAAATTCGAAATAGTTTGCTAGAGGTTAATGGTGGATCTACTCCATTATTTTCGACCATCAACTTCTGAGTGAGCGAGTTCAAACGTGATCGCACAAGCACAAGCGACGAACCACGCAATGGACGCCTAGAAACCGCTACCAACGATATCCTATTCGACATTTTAGGCACGAAAAAGCTTTCGACGCGATGGGTACCACGTTTGCTCACACCAAATCGGTGGAGTGTCTGGCCAGGATTCATGCGTTTCGTAACCGTGGATGAGACTTGGGTCCACCACTACATACCGGAGACCAAGGAACAGTCGAAGCAGTGGACATTTCCGGGTGAATCAGCTCCGACGAAAGCAAAGACTGTTCATCTCTCAGGAAGGTCATAGCGACCATTTTTTTGGGATTCCCAAGGTGTGATCCTCATCGACTATCCGCAGAAGGAAAGGACGATCACAGGGCAACACTACAGCTATTTATTAACCCGATTCGATGAGAAAGGAGAAACGGTCTTGTTTGCAACGGAAAAAGTGCGTTTCTACCACGACAATGATTGGGGGGCTCATTCATCCCGCATGGTAGTGTCCAAATTGAATGAGTTGCGCTACGAGTTATTCTCTTATCCTCCATAGTCAGGGGAGCTAGCCCACAGCGACTTTTCCCTATTTCCAAACCTGAAGAAATCGCTGGCAGAAAAGAGGTTTGCCTCAAATGAGGAGGTCATTGCCGTTACAGATGATTGTTTTGCAGACCTCGAAACATCCTATTTTTCCGACGGCTTGAAAAGATTGGAGCACCGTTTGAAAAAGTATATTGATCTTCCATGAGACTACATCGGTCGATTTCAGAAAATTTCAGGTCGCCCTCGTACATTGCATGTATTTGCCTTCTATACTCTTGCATCTATTTTGGTATTTTATTTTCCTGTATTGTTTATAGGCAGTGTTACTCAAAGTGTGCTCCGCGGAACCCTGAGGCTCCGCGAAGCTCGGCGAGGGGCTACACCAAAATAATATTAACATAAATATTACATTTGATACTCCAAATAATCTTAGCCAAGATGAAAAGGCCCAGTTATTGATTATTTTTTCGAAATTTTGCTCGGGAATGCGAACTTCTTCAGGACAACTGTTAAATAACAATAGAACATAACAAAAAAGGACCCCCCAGAACATGTAACCCACTAAGCTTATCTCCAATAATATATCTATTAGTCTATTAACAACAACAACAACCAACAAAGCTCAACATTAAAATTTACAGAAAATTACAATACATTCCTGGTTTCACTGACAAAATTGTGAATCTGTTTCGTCACTATGAAAACATACAAATTGGTACATAGCCCATCAAGAAAATTCAAAGATTTTTTCTCAGCTCAAAGACAAGTTTCCCATGCTACAACAATCTAACCGTATTTATGGAATCAACTGCCGTGACTGTGATGGGTGTTACATAGGTCAAACCGGGCAGAGACTTATTAGTCGCATCTCCAACCACAAAAGCGACTTTAGACTTAATCGCCCTTTGCGTACATACTGAAGAGATGGACCACACTTTTGATTTTGACAATATTGAGATCTTGGATTTTGAACGTAATAAATTAAAACGTAATTTCTTGGAAATGTGCTTTATATAGAAGACTATTACTTCAATTGATTTTAGGAAGGATGTTGAGAACCTTAGTACCATTTATTCTGATTTAATCACCTAATACATAATTAACTTTACTTCTTTACTAATTTCATTCAGTTTTAAAATTTGTCAATCTCTTTTGATGCTTGATTGTATTTATCCTTACATTTTTATTTTTACAATTGACTGTAATTTGTTTCGTTTTAAATTTCTACACGAAGAGAGAAAGAAGTAGAGGAACGAGAGAAGAATGTAGAAACACGAAAATTAAGGGAAACAAGTAGAAATGGGCTATCAATACATCCATGGACCAGCTTCCATATAAACCAAGCACCTTGACATTCACGGCTACGTCCCAGAGATGTCATATTATGCCTAATCAAAAATAAAGTATAGTTTATTCCTCGTTCTGGATACACTCCATCGGCTTTGAATGATGGGTATTTAAGGAAGGGACGCTGTATTTTCTCAATGGAGAGCTGAAGATATATACATATAGTGAGGTGACCAGACTTGCGAGGCATATTCTAGTTTGCTAGTAACAAAAGTAAAGAATAGGGTTCTTAGTAACTGGTCACTTCAAAAAAATCGTGAGGAACGTATAATGAAACCCAATGTTCTTGACGCCGATAAGGAACTCAAAGTAGAGTCAAAAAGTACTCCGAGGTCTTTAAACATGTCTAGTTTCTTCAGTGGATTACCGTTGATTGCATAGGTAGATATAGTGGGGTTACGTTTCCGAGTGTAAGAAACGAAGCAGCATTTATCAATATTCAACCTCAATCTATACTTCGCACACCAGTCGATAATGTTTTGGATATTCTTTTGCAACTTCAGTACATCATTCCAACTTGTAATAGAGCCATAAATCTTAAGATCATCAGCATATGCAAGTACAGGGCAGGATAAATTTTCTAGCAGATCGTTTATATACAGAACAAAGAGTAGAGGGGCCAAGCTGGAACCCTGTGGAACATCCTCCATTGTAATGGACATAATTACATCTCCTGACTAAATGAGAATCAAGTAGTTTTACACCAAATTCAGAGAGTTTATGTAATAAAATTGTGTGGTCCACAGTGTCGAAAGCGCTACTAAAATCAATATACACAACGTCAACTTGCCCCTGTTTATCCAGATCTTCACAGATGTATTGACAAAATGGTTACAAGGTTAGTGACCATCGAGCGTCCGCGTCTAAAACCATATTGATAAGGTGATATGAATGATCTACAGTTTTCATATAAGTGCGAAAAGATATTCTCAAATACTTTAGAAAAATTACATAATATAGATATAGGTCTAAAATTCTTTATTTCAGTTTTTGCACCTTTCTTGAATACTGGACATATTCTGGTTCGCTGCTATAAACAAGCGAAGACAGAAGTTTTTATGGATAAGTTAATTATTGTTGTTAAACGTTTGGCAAAAGCCATCCCAGCCTTGCGTAAGATAAAAGATGGAATTAAAGTTTAACCAAATCTACTTCAACGATAGGTGGCAAAGAAAATAAAATGCGGCTGTTATCAGACTTAAAAGCAGACAAAGATGATCCAGGTAGATAGATAGAGCAGAATTTCGTAGCAAAGGCATCAACAATAGTTTGTGGCGTATCTACCACAGAATCATTAAATGACAAAGTAACTTAAATATCTTTCTAGGATTGGATTTGATATTGGCTTCAATAGAGTCTAAATAGTGAGTATAAGCTGCAGAAATTTGTGTTTTATTTGTTTTAATTCATTTTGAAAGAAAGGTTTCTTTGTAATGGTCCATTTACGTCAGTAATAAGAGTTAAGTAGATTTAGTAACTCCGAAATAGCTGAATTGATTTTTCTATTTTTTCTTTTCGCTTGCCAGTTCGATGTTTATGTTTGTTCCCGTCATGACTTATGTTACCTTTGTCGAGTTGTTGAGTTTCTCAGATTTTCTTCATTTGAGATGTTTAAATTTTAAATGTGTACAATTACTAAACATTTAATGTATGTTCTTTTATCCGGTTGCAGTGAGTACGCTGCTGAGCTGTCGCGTCATTTCAACACAGTAAAAACGGCACGAAATGTGGGCGTGGGTTTCGTTTAGCGAGACAGCGACTTGGTCCCGTGAGTTCGAGACCGAAAGATTATCAAGCTCGGCGGTGCAATACAGGCGCGCAAGCATCGAGCACGGTAAAATGTATATACCGACCACCGCAGCATCGCACGCCCGATATATCCGTGGAAAGATGCGGACAGATGTGTGTTCCGTTCTGTAATTTGAAGGCGGTGCGGCACGTTCTCCGTGTCAGAGAACGAGCGTTATTATTATTGCCCGCGAGTGTCCCCCTGTGGCATTCGGATCGCTTTGACGGAGCCGACAGCTGCCTTCGATAATCGCAGCGTACGGCTAGATTACCTTACATTTGATTACATCTTCGACACCTACTGGAATTTTTAGTGTGCATTATCGGAATAGTACGGTGACTGGCGAACTGACCAGCGTTGGAATCTCTACGTTCGCGCTGTTTTATTTCTTCATTTGTGTTCCTTTCCGATGCATGCATGTACTACAATTTAGATACGTGATATATACTATTATTACCATTATCCCTTATATTATATTTTATTGGGGCAATATTCTGTTATATAACGGTAACTTCTAACTGTTTAGAACATAGGTATAAACGTTATAATGAAACGTCTTTTCACCCAAAAGCGCGATGTGTAAGTACAAGCAGATTTAAAAATAAGAAGATAAAGAAAACGCAAAGATTGCAGGATGGGATTTTTATTACAGTTTTATGAAACGGCACCCAAAATTTTCATTAAGATCCCCCAAGCCTACAAGTTTAAATAGAGTATTAAGTTTAAATAAAACTGAAATCGATCTTTTTTTCAAAATCTCTCGTACCTTTATGACAAGCACCACTATCCACCAAGTATGATATACAATAAGGATAAAGGCGGTTTGCACACCGTCCACGAGCCCTCCAAAATTTTAACTAGCAAAGGCATAGAACAAATTGGAAAAATAACAAGTGCTGAACGTGGCGAATTGATAACAATAATATGCAGTTTCCATTATGTTGTACCACTTCTTGTGTTTCCACGAAAACTGATGAACTATCGCTTAATGAAGCATGCCCCTCCAGAGTCAAAAGGATATGCATCTCACAACGGCTGGAATAACTCGCAAATATTTATCGAATGGATGAGGATTTTCGTCGGTCAAGTTAGACCTTCCAAAACTAATCGTATTTGTTTAATTCTCGATAACCATGAGAACCACATCTCGTTAAATGTTTACGACACAGCTAAAGAAAATGGAATCGATATAGTGTCCCTTCCTCCTCATACTCCCCATCGAACCCAGCCACTTGATTTGACTTTCTTTGGCCGACTTAAAACAGCGTACAATAACCAATGAAAAAAAAAATGGATGAAATCCCACCCTGGGAAAAGAATAACAGTTTATGAAGTGGCAGAACTTTTGCACAATCTTATGCGAAAATTGCCAATCAAGACAAAGGCGAAAAAGGTTTTGAAACCGCAGGAATATATCCGTATCAGCCCAGAGTTTTTTTCCGATGAAGATTTTGCAGCATCGCGAGTGCTTCTACACAACACAAATGTGGAATCCACTTCTCAAATTCCAGAAGAAGAAATTCCCGAACAAATGTGAAAAAACAATACAACACCAGCACCATGCTCAAACAACGACCTCAATTTATCATTAGAAGGAATGTCCCCTTTACCATCAGCATCTAATGATGAACAAAAATCAAAGAGAAATTCTAGGAAAAACTAAACGAAGAAACAGCAAATCAATAAATAAAAAGAAACAGGCTAAACTTATAGATCATCTACCATCATCCGACGACGAATTCAGTGATGAATATGAAGAACCTCTTTGAACCCGGAACTTTCACGGGAACCTTTAAAGAAGGATTATGTGCTCGTAGAATTTGTGACAGATAACCACAATGGACAACTTTTATCTGATCTTGATGACAACAACGATTTTGAAATATCATATTTCAGGAGAAGCCTAAATAGGTGATAAATTTACTCTTCCTGCTGTTCTGGATATTGCACTAGTAAATAAAGCTAAAATAAAAATGATATTGGCAGCAATCTTATTTATATCTTGGAGTGTCTTTCGGCACTTTAAGAGTTAACTGATTAGCCACGAATACTAAGTTTCTTGTGAAATAGAGTTTTAGTTTGTGTTAGTATTTTCAGATTTTGTTACTTTTTTTAATGTAAAATACAGAAATAAACTTTTTGCATTTAAATGTGTAACATTATTTAAAGAAAATAAATACGCTATTACCCCAACACGTTGGGGCAATAGCATTTTTAATAAAAAAAAATAAATTGTTAGTTCTATATTTGTTAAGCAAAATGATTCATTGACGATGATCACATTCTATCATTAGGCCGAATTTTACATGAAAAAAAAAACATAAAATTTAGATTTTACAGATTTTTTAAATTTTACTCACGCTAATACCCCAACCTCCCCTACATATTTGAAAATCCATTCATAATAATTTAATTTTTTTTAATTACAACCTCACTTCACCACGATTACACCGATTTTCGTGTCTAATTTAATCAATTATTAACTCTACTATCAGAAGCCAGGCTGAAGCTGCAATGTTACTCTTGGAATTGAATAACCTTCAAATACTTACTAGAATTAGCAAAATGGACAAGTCCTTAATTAATATTCCTGATAGGAAGGAATTTCAGATTGCGTGGCTAGTAGAGAGTGGTGCAAAATTCTCTCCATATATTATAGTAATTTTTTTGAAATTATGATGCAAGGTTTCTTGAAAATTACAAAAATTATTAATCAGCTTCGATCTAAATCTTAACTTAAAGATTTTTCTTCTAGCACTTTTACTAGATTAGAAATTTGTCAGCAACTCGGAAATAAAGTCATAGCTGCTATTGTAATGCCCTTTTATCGCTAACTTTTTTATTTCTAAAACATCTTGCATCGAAATTTAAAAAAAATTACAGTTTCCAACAATGGAAAACACTTTAAAAATGTTTGAACACGTTTTTAAAAGCAGGCTATGTTGCCAGCTCTAAATCATTCATGGTAGGTATGTTTAAAATGATCATCTTTGAAAAGCTTCCTAATTTGTGGACCAACAAATATTCCTTAGCGAACTTTGGAAACTTATCGCTTAAATATACTCACCCTTAAATGACTCACCCAGAAGGAGTAATTTGTTCAACTTGATTTTTTTGCATCAAAATGACTATACTTAAAGCATGCTATGATAAGCATGTCAACTTTTTATCATTGATACTGTTTGATGTTTATGAGAGCTGACTAATATAGAAAAGTTTAGTTATTGCATGCCCGTTTACAAGTGTTAAACGTAACAAAATGCCTAGAGTTCGAAGACGTCAAAATTATCACCGTGTTAGTGACTTTGACAGGGGTAGAATTGTTGCATATCGAGATGTTGGTTTGTCCTATCGCGAAATTAGCCGTCGTGTTATTGTACTGTTATGCCGGTAATGTGTATGTGTCGTGTGTGAATAGAAGAAGGTAGAGGAACACGTAGAAGACCATCTGGTCAACCGAAGCGTCAAGATAGTCACTCCAGACAACTAGCTCTACGAGACCGTTTTAATACAACACGTTAAATCGCTAACCAATGTCTAGGTATGCACGATGGCCATAGAAGGGTACGACGCCGGCGTGGAGAGCGACGCTATATTGGGTTTGCTGTTGAGAGGACTGTTGGAGTAATGGTTCGGGAAGCTATTACTTATGGTAACCGATCACCACTTCTGTGTATTCGAGGCAGTACGATAGCTGCGCGTTATGTTGATGATGTCCTACAAACCGCTTTACTACCTTATCTAGATGACCGTCCACACGTCCTTTTTCAACAAGACAATGCACGTCCTCATATTGCTGGTCGAACTATGGACTTTCTCCAAGAAACAGGAGTTAATGTTTTGCTGTGGCTACCCCATTCCCCGGATTTAAACCCTCATCGAACATGTGTGGGATATCATGAGGACACAAACTTTGGCGCAGTTAATCAACGAAGTTCAAGTTGCTTGGAACGAAGTGCCACAGGCAGATATCGACCATATCATTTTGTCGATGCCTAGACGTGTACAGGAATGTCTACAGCTACGGGGTCGCCATACACATTATTGGCAAATCATCAAGTTAAACAAATGATTCCTTCTGGGTCTAACACTCCTAATGTCAGTGAGTATATTTAAGACAGTTGCCTTTTTTCTAGTGCTTTCGGAAAACAAAATGTGGCGTGACACCCTATTAATATTAATTGAATTTATTTCTAATTATATTACATTAAATTACAACTAAAATCCCAAACACGAAGAACTCAATTTTTACATAATCATTTGTTATATATTGTTCTCTCACATCCTCATAACATGAATTCAACCAACTGGAAACGCAGTCACTGAACATTAATACAACAGGGCTGCAGAAACAGAGTTCTATTAACTGATTTCATCTTCCTGTAATGGGTAATCGATACTTTTGTCCTTGCTTAAGCTTCCTGCTGCTATTTAATTAATGTCTCCGTAGTGATAAACCTTCATCTGCATTACAATGCCTATTGAGAGGACGGTTTTTTTTTGTTGTCAGCTTAAACGAAGCACTCTGACAATATTAGTAGATAATGAATTTCTAATGCAATATCGCTGTTGTTCCTACTTAATTTGTATGCGTCGACGATGTGAAGGAAGTTAATATCGCTCCCGTCTGTTACGTTTAATTTTGATTTTCCAACGTCTCCTCTATGCAATCTTGTATTTACAGGTGTTAGTATTGATTTCTATTTAAATTTTAGATGTAATAAGTAATAATTAATGAGTGGATAAAATATATTTATGTTTGTGTTTACAGTTTTTAATATTATTATGAAAAAATGGAGCTCTGACACTCATAAAGAAAGAAATCACTAATAGATTCGTTAAAAAGAACACCCCCAAACATAAAGGTATTACTTATCAGCCTACCTTCCAACAAACCTTCCACATTTTCATTACAATGCATCATCATTTAGTTCATTGTCACAATGTTCATGCATGTTCTTCGATATCTCAGTGAACTTCTTCTTTTGTTTAGACGTTTGCAAGACTAAACAATTGTTGCGCAAGACGATTTCGACAATTTCAAAGATTTGTTCAATAGTACCTATCTGCGATTTCAATTTAGTCAACTTGTCCTAGTCTTCTCTTCTTTGTATGGTTTGTGAGCTAATTTTGACAAAGTCTTATTACAGTAAAATTTAAGAAATTATTGTTTCTTTAACAGTTTTGTACAGTGCAGTTGTGCAGTGTACGGCTGCTGTTTAAGTTATGAGGGAAGAGAAGACAAGATAGTGCAGAACTCTTGTCTTAGGCTTATGTTGGTATCGAGCGTAGAGCACCGATTTCACATAAAGCTCAAATATCAGGTGTGATGGCTAAATATGTCGAACCGCAGAAATTTACATTTTTCTTGTCT
>CM043022.1:40814299-40869012 GCA_023690525.1 Holotrichia oblita
TTGATATAGAATACTTGAAATTTCTTTGGGTAAGCATGCTTTTTCATACAAAAAAAGTAGATGGTTTGTAGTCAGTGTTGTGGTCTTCAGGATATTCGAGGAAGTCAGGGGATTCCCCTACAACAATTTAGTGTATAGTGTCTCCTAATTGAGATGTAGAGATCTTGTCAGACTTGCCAGATTAGAGCTGTTCCACTTGGCGGTTTATTTTTGAATTTTAACATCAGTTCCTCAATACTTTGAAAGCACAATTTGGACCAATATTTTATAAATGTCTAATTTCAAATAATGTGCAACTTTCTTGATATATGTAGTTGGTTTTAAAACTTCAATGAGCATTTAACATTGTCGTATGAAATCTAAATCGCATACGGGCGGAACTGCACGATTTATTAGCAGCTGATGGGCTAAAATTAATTATATTTCTGAGACTGTAACCACCACATTCATAACAAATACCGCACATGTCCCGCAGACTGCCAATTTGATATCACCGATCTAAAATAAAATGAAATTCAATTGTAAAACTAGTTAATATTTTGCACATTTTTATGTATTAATTATTTTAGTAATATTTAAAAGTTACAAGTTTTCTGAAAAATGTTGCATCTCCAGTAAAAATTCAGCCTGACAATCTTTGCTCACCAAAAACTATGCAAACAACGTAGAGTTATAAGTTAGACACCTATAACATCATGGTGAAAATGGTTTGTAGACTACTTTATGACCAGAGAGGCCTAAATTCTTGGCATTAGCAAACAAATAGAGTAAGAACATATATGTGGATAATGTTGACAATGTTGCCTGAAAATTTACGATGGTGCAGAGCCATCAACATCCAGAGATCAAAATTTTATTTTGATAACAAATAAACGGATAGCTTATATTATAACTAATATAGGATACAGTATTTGAACTTGTGTTATCGACATTTGCAATGATTCATGAAGGACATCAAGAAAGGTGTAAAGTTTGGGCCTCTTTCAGGATAGTAGCAAGTCATTTTCTCGGAAACCACAAAGCTGAGAATTACGAAGAATTGATAGACAATATACTGTCATGTTATGAAAAAATATGCTGTAATATGCCACACATAACTATGGCGAAGGCTTTCATCAGAACTATTGGAATGCCACCTGTGAAACGCCAGTGGAATCACACAAGAGGGCAGTAAAGAAACATCGTAGAAACAACTAATGTCCAGCTTACACTGTGCAATTGTCGTTTTAGCTGGTACATTGTGGTTAGTATTAATGTGTGGCTAGTATTAATTATAATTTTCTGATATTATCTGTGTAAAATATAGGTATTCTGACTACATGGATATATCTTTCGAAACTCTCTGATTATTTCATTCTGACTGATGAAGATGTTATCTTATATAGCTCATAATTATACTGAAATAAATTGCGTTTGCGGTAAATATGCAATACAGGAAGTCGATGTAATGAGAACCGTTACTCACTAATTATTAATTATTGGATATATACGAGTTTGTTTTAAACTTGAACTGGATAAACTCTACGAGTTATTTTTGATTGAAGGAAACAATGACATCCCAATAAACCATTTTTAAATTTCGTGGAAGTTTTCAGTTGTTCGATTAACAACACAATTCCTACCAGATAACTCCAGCGTATAGTGTCATAAAGGCTCACCAGGCATCTGTAGTAACAGTACTTACTTATCAAAGTAAAAAAAATAATTTCATACACTTTATAAGAGGAATAATAAGGAGCTGCAAATGAACGAAAAACAAAAAATGAAAAAGCTACAAGACATCTTCAAATGTTAAGCCAGCGAGGAGCCTGGAGCACATGTTAGCATTGCTTGGTCTTGATAAGTACTGACAACAGTTTTTTTCAAGGTTAGTTCTGCCGAAAGAGACTTTATCTAATCCCGACAATATAGTATCAATTATGACAATAGACACTTAAATTTCAAAATGTTATCTAGGTTGTATTTATTATTTCTATTGAGTTATCTTCAAGTTTGTCGCCAAGTATTTTGCACAGCTGGTCAAAGTTTTGGTTTTTGCTTCTATATCTCAAAATATAGACCGAATTGTTTAGACAAATTATATGGTCGTGTTAACGAAGGTCTTTATCAGAGCATTATCGAAGTTTCAGTCCTCTTCAAGCTTTCTAGAACTCCTTTGAACCCAGTGGCCATTATTCCTGTTTCTAGTTACGTATTAACCTTTAAAATTAGTCCTTTCGATCCATCTCATTAGAAATGCCATCCAAAATTTGCACCACAATACAATAGATGCGATTACCACTACTTTATTGACACCTCATGGCATAGAAAGTTCCCATAGGGTTTGAGTAAGAAGCCTTTTTTCTCGCGAGTACCACCACCTCTGTGGTCCATAGGTGAAAGTCAAACAAAAATGTATACCTAGAGGCTTTCAGCAAAAGCGGAAGTAATGGCTTCATCTGTAGAGCATTTGACAACACACTTGATAACCTAGTTTAATGAAGTGGAAAGTAAGGGGTGTATTTATCTCCTTTATTGTTGCTTGTGAGTCGTGGTACTTCCCACTTATGTCATTGGGACTGTCATATCTTCAACTGTGATAATCTTTGATACAAAACCATGCTTCTTTAAAAAAATCTAGTAAACTGGATGAGGTGTAGCATGGAGCCGTATTGTTATCCAAAAACTTGATAAATCTTTCCACTGATTCAGATAGTAGGAGCTATGGCACTATCACAGTTGATCCTATTAAACTATTTCTAGTTTAATCTAATTAGATGTTAAATTTGTTATATCTGTAATACTTTGGGGTCATCAAAGATAGTTCCCACTACCCCTAGAACACAGATAGTTTTGTTTGTTCTGATTTAGTTAGATATATGAACAAAACAAAAAATTACAACCATCAAAGGATTTTTTATGTGTGGTGGATGATTAGTTGACGCCGCGTTTTATAATGCCGCGCTATTAATCACTCCCAACAGTGAATGGTAAGTCGATCCGGATTTCAACGCTCTGAAAAAATGTCACCGTCTCTCCAGAGAATTGAAACCCGGCTCATATCGTCCTGCCACAACGATAATCAGCTGCCTAACCACTGCCGCTACCGACCCGTTTTGACAATGATACTAGGTCATTCCTCTGTAAGTTTTACACTGTTGTTAACTTGCCACAGATAATGTTTGGGGATACCATGACGCTGATGCTGTGAAGGACTATACAGGTCCAACTCCTTCAAGTAATTCTCCGAAGCTGCGCGTATTTGCTCAAAAACGTGAAGTTGTAATCGCAATGCGTTTGAGCTTTGCTCACGAAAAGAAAAGGAAATTAATTTTGTTTTTGCAAATGGAAACTAGGTCCCATATATTTAGAAAGACGAAGATTAGAAAGAAAGCACATATAGAGATTGCTAACCAACGTACCTGAGTAGCAATATCTCATGACGAAGGCATTTTTATTTTGTTGATTACCCTACTGCAGTGGTTTGTAACTATGAAAAACAAGGAACTAGCGATCATCTTTACAAAACTAATTTATACAGAAGGATATTTGCCAGTTTGTCCTAATCTGAATGGAAGGATACATTATAGCTGAATTTATACACCAGATGAAATACAATCCAAAGGAAACGAACTATTGAAATAGAAAGAAATTATTTGAACGATGTAGATTATTGAGCAAGTGCGATGTCTAAAATCTTTTTCTGACATTTCCTCATAGAATAGCAGAAGTTGCCGAGATGTGTTTAGGTATTATTATTATAAAGTGTAGCTGCAGAACATACATCCATACTGAACGAATTTTTAGAACTTATATATGCATATCGAAAATTTTTACGTCTTGAATCTTGAAATCGAGATTTAGGTTCCATTTCTTAATACAATTTGAAACAGTACACCTACTTTACAATTTTATTCGTCATTCTTTTACCTGGTCCACCATACTTCTTTTACGTTATACATATTTGGCAGAACATTCTATTTCCAAATTTATTACGTTATTGTTTCCAGATTATGACTCTTTTCGAATAATTTCTCCATATTTTTATAGACGCAGAATTTAATTATTTTACTTTTTACAAAGACCAATAAATTTAATATTTAACGTATTCGCACTAATAATTTAAGTACCCACTGTTTGAATATGTGTACGTGCTTCACGTGGGCAGAAATGAGATTTTTTTTATTGATTAAAGAACCCAAAATTATAGCAATTTTTCGCCGGCTACAATTTTGATGTCGTCTGGTCGGGTCTACAGACCCTGATGTATAGATAATTCAGAGAAAAAGTTTTTTTTTTTTTTGAAGTTTGAATCATTAAAATCTTATTGCAAATATAATTCAAAATTTCGTATTTAGAAGTAAATTAAGCTTGTGCAAGTCGTTGGGGAAACCTACGTAATATAACCAGTTGCAAATGACAGAAGAAACCAAAGCGTAATATTCTTATTTCGCGCTACATTTATAAAACAACATAATTAATAAAACTTGACGGATTCATCTATCACTGAAGAACTTGCCTCCAGCAAAATCAGATCTCCGACTAGAATTATTATGGTAGTCTTTCTTTGACGTGGCCTACACGATTAGTCGGCCCACCCTTGCCAAAGTGATTAAATCATCATTAAGGATTTTCTACTTACGATTCGAATCCTTTCTTGAGCTACTGATTTAGAATGAAAATATTGCATATTTTAACAAAGTCTAAAAAGTGATAAACAGATATTTTTTCAACAATTTATTTTGCTATCAAAAAAGTTAATTATAAATATTCTATCACAGATGTTTCGTGCGTTTTAATGACGCTATCACTACTCCGCTTCATCTATACCTACGCCAACGATCATTGGAAAATTATATTTATTAAATGATATTGTTGTTGGGAACGAAAACAAATATATTAGGCAGGGACGATTTTTATCAAAGGAGAAAACGGAAATTTCATTAGAAATACCTAAGATGAAAGTATTTCAAGCAGCATATTTTATGAAGTGGAATAAGATGAGAATTCAGAAATTGAAATTGATACACAGGATATTATCACACAAGAATTTGGGGAATGGAAATTGGAAATATAATTAGAAAGCTAAAAATAATTTGGTCTAAATATAATACGCTACAATGTTACAAAGTTTTCAAAAGAAATAAGATTAAGAACTTACAAGAGCGTTGCATGTAAAACTAGGATAATAATAAGGAAGCTGGAAGTGACAAGTTGGGCAACAAGTCCTGAACTTGCACGACCTGTAAGCTGCTGGGGTTTGCCCCCTCTTAGAGCTACCCGTCCAGTCTAATAGCTTTAAAAAACTGCAATAACTGTGATGGTTTCAGAGAAGGTATTTCTTCTTCGTTTATGACGTCTTTTCCGAGATAATTCGTTCGGGTTTCTGTGATAGTGGTGCAGTTAGATGTTAGGTGTTCTGAATCAGCAGTCGTTTTCCTGTTTCAAATGTATTCTTGTCATGTGTTCCCCAAAGAGACCTAGATCTAGTAAGGTCTTTGTTCTATGGAATGTCTTAAACCAGGGAGATTCTCCCAGAGGGATACTCTCAGCCTCTCTTCTGTAGTAGCCTTAAGGTTTTGTTTGTAGGTGCTCATCTCTATATCGCAAAACGACTTTGGTTTCATAAACGAAGTTGTGGCGGCTTTCCTTGCTAATAGGCTATATTCTTCGTTAATTCGCTGATTCCAGTGTGTTCTGGTAGTCCAACATGGTGCAACTCTGTTTTCTTTGCCTAGGTTTTTTAATTTGCTAATGCACTCTAGCCCTGAACTTAAGAACTTATTTAATGAATTAACTTATTTGTTTAATTTTTAAGTAAAATTTATTAGAAGGTTTCCCTATACTGTAATATTAATTGCATCTATTTTACAATTAAACAACCTCTGGATTAGTAATAAGAAATAAGGGATGCGGGGCGAGTGACGAAGAAGGGGAGGGGAGAGGTGTGGAGGGGAAGTTATTCATTTCTAAATGAAAAATTATGACGTTTTCATTTACAAGCAAATGACATTTAAGAATCCAATGCTATGTTAAAGTTTTTATTGTCAGAAATCAATTTTTTTGCCAATACTTGCCATCTAATTTTTTCCTGTCCTGTAATGCTCTTTGTCATCTTTGAACTTCTAATTATTCCAAAGCGGTCTTCAATTAGATAAGCTGTTTTCAAAACCGGCCCTCAACTAGCTAAGTTGCCTTCAAAACAAGTCCTTAACCTTAATACCTTAGAGTCCTCAATCAAATATGTAGCCCTATTTTCAATACTGCACCTTTTACCCATTTTCGACTGGTGGTAAGCACTACTTGGGTAGATGGAAGCTCCAGAATGGTATTTTCGAAATTCACTTTGACAACTGATTTATCACATTCAGGGTGTCTAAACTTTTATGACCAATTACATCATCTTCAAAGTTGAGGAAGTTCAGTTTTTCAAATACAACACCCTGTATATTATTATTATTATTCGCTATGCCTTTCCCTATACCTATTTTTAACGGTTTTCTTGTTATTTCATTTTCTATTACAAGCTAATGAAACTCCAAAAGTCCTATCTAGTAAACATAGATTTTGACAGGAATAGAAACAATGTTGTTGATTTTATGTCAAGGCAGTTTAAGCCTAAAGATTAGTAAGGCATTTGTTTAGAGTTCTGATTATTTTGTTAACTTTCTCAAGTGCAATTCATAATGGAGAATATTGAAGAGTATTCCAATAATAATGTGTTGAATTTGTTTTATACACGTGGTGAATGCGAAAAAATTGTGAGACGAATATGTAGATTATTGCGAACGATATTCCAACAATGACTCCCGGAAAATTCGCAAGAATCGATGCTCGATTTATGGCAAGTGGGAGTGTAAGGGCAAGTTGAAATTATCAAAAATCCGTAATAAATAATGAAGATATTGAAGTGAATGTTTTGGCTTATTTTCAATTAAAAAAGCATAAAATGCACCCTTTTTCTGAAGTTATTGTGCACGGATTACGTCTGGGTCATGAGGCAAGACGAGTCGACTTTTGCGAGTTCGTGTGCATAAAAATGACAGAAAATCCCAGATTTCTTCATAAGATTATGTGGACTGATGAATCTAAATTCAACAGGCAAGGAATTATAAATCGCCGCAATGATCACTACTGGGCACAATATAATCCACATGTAGTAAAGGACAATAATCACCAGGACCACTTTAGTTTTAATGTTTTTTGTTTAATTCTGGACAATAGAGTGGCATATCTGGCATATCAAAGTGTATGATGAAACAAATAGTAGTTTGGCTTACATTAATTAATTTTTTTTTGTTATTCATTTGCTATTATCTACGTTCTAAATTTTGTTGCTTTATTTTAGTGTTTCTGTCAAAACTCACATGAATCATCATGGAATTTCATCAGGAATTCAAAAATGAGATAATATATAGGGTGGTCCAGTTAAAATAAGAAAGTTAATGGCGACTTGCTGTGTTATCGAAAGTGGTACGTCCTTGAAAATATTTTAGAATGAAAGAGCATCTTGACTAACCCTTAAGTCCAAAAATTCAGATTTCTAAGTTTTTCTAACGGCTAAAACTTCTAACGAACGCCTACCGTGAGAAACCCTGTATATGTTGTCCTGTAAAAGGTATTGTACCTACTGTTGGACAATAAAGATTCTATTATTATTATTATTAGAATACGTTTTTGATCTAACCTGAGCAAACATGGTACTCAACGCGCGAATAGCTTTTTGATACCTGATATGTGACGAACACGTTCTTTGGACATGCTTATAACCTCTGCTATGTCTCTCACTTTAATTCGGCGGTCGTTTAGCACTATTTCGTCAACTTTAGCGATGTTATCGTCAGTGGTTACAGTGTTTGGACGTCCCGAAATCTCATCGTCTCCTAAGCTTGTATAAGTTTAAAGTCTGCTGCCCAAAATTTCACTATACTAAATGGTGGTGGAGAGGTTCCGTTTACAGCGTCCAACTCAACTTTAATTTGGGTTGATGTGTTGCCTTTTAAAAACAAATATTTCCATACTCGATTTTGTCAACCTTTACAAAAATATATTGACTCACTCAAACGATTGTCAAACAATAACTACGCGTCCAAAATTGTTGAACATCAGTCATGCTACCCAATATTGCTTTTTCCTGGTTTTAATTAAATATCGTTCTTAAGTCCAATTGCAACGTCATCTCAAATAGTTCATTATTTCGATTTTTGTAATTGTACAACAATGAACATAAAATTTTATTTGAACACGTTAGTATCTTTATAATTTGCGATATAAAAAATATGTAGCTCTTGAGGAACAACAGTTTTGTCCTTTCTTTTTTTATTTTATGGAAAAATTACTGTCAGAATAAGTTTGATTTGATTGTCTAATATATGGCTATATAGGAAAATAAGAAGTAGCACATCAAATAGTAATATAATTGTTAATACTCTCGAGATAATGAATTCTAATTGTCTATTTTTAATTTAAGAGTAGACTGTACACGCATAAAAGATAATATTCACATAACCAAGCTCATGAACATACAGGCACACCTTAAAATGTTTATGATCGTAACTTTCTTGGCTTTATGTGAATCGCACTTAAAATTTATTTCCTCAGATATAATAACAGCACAAACACACTTAATTAATTTCTGACGCCACGACAATTCTGACGTCTATTAATGCTGAAATTATTTCACAAATTTTATTATCTACTTTCTTGCTTTCGTTTCAGGTCAAGGTCGCGTGAACCAACTCGGCGGTGTGTTCATAAACGGTCGTCCGTTACCTAACCATATCAGGTTGAAAATTGTCGAAATGGCAGCAGCCGGCGTCAGACCCTGCGTCATATCTAGGCAATTGAAGGTGTCCCACGGGTGTGTTTCGAAAATACTGAACCGCTATCAGGAAACGGGTAGTATCAGGCCCGGTGTCATTGGTGGTTCTAAACCGAGAGTTGCAACGCCGGAGGTTGAGGCACGTATCGAACAATTGAAGAAAGAACAACCCGGAATATTTTCGTGGGAGATTAGGGAGAAACTAATCAAGGTAATTTACACACACAATTTATACAGTGGACTGCACTCATCAGCATGATATTTCATAGAATCAAGCGCAAATTTAAAAACTGATACGTTTATTTCTATAAAAGAGAATGTAATAGCTGTAACAGCTATATTATTGTCATATTAATCGATTAGAATGGGATTTGCATTATTACCGGTCATGCAGCGTTAACAATTAATGAGGTGATAACTTAGTACAGTTGTTTTTATGATGAATGTTTAAGGATTTTAAAATTAATTTCTCCTCAGAAGAAGTTTTAGCCTTTAACCACATACGGGCGCCCAAAATTGGACATTCTCGAAGCAAAAATTCTATACTGTGAAGATTAAGTTATAACATTATATAATAAATAAAGTTATTAGAAGTGTACAGTAAGTGCAGTATCATTTTCCTTGGTATTAACGACGAATTTCCGCCTTTTTTACTACTTTTTAAGACAAGGTAGAGTCTTAGCATTAAGATAATTGTCACCATTATTAATGGAATACAATGATGTGTGGAGGTAATTTTTGTTTTTGCTAAAACTCCGTGTGTTCTACCAATGAAAATCATAAGCAAATTGAAAGGAATTTTTGAGATAATTGCGACAATCACGATCAGTTATAGAAGCAAGGATAAGAGCAAATCAAATCCGTTTCATATCTTCTACATTTTAAATTTGTTTTTCAAATAAATTTATTCATTTTCAGGAAAAATGAGGTTAACACTTTTTGGATATACGAAGCTGGTCTGACAAGTTTCCGCCATAACAAAGAAGCAAAACATTTTGTCCTTTATTTTTCTAGATAGTCTTCATTTTTTCCTGCAAATATGGCCGTTTTTTTTAACAATTTTTGCCTTTAACTTGTCAAGTAATGATGCGTTATTATAGTTTTTCCTGTTTGAAGATAATCGATTGAGATACCTCCATGTCTATCCCAAAAACTAGTCGTCATCACACTTTTCCATCCGAAACAAACAATTTTGGCTTTTTTGGAACCGATATCTAACACAAGTCACAGCAGTTCTTTCAACTCTTTGGTGACCCTCCCAGAGGACGTTGTTCTCTCGGTTTTCCTTCCAGCACAACACTTTTCCCTTTGTATCCATTCTCTTTATGTTCTCGTACCAATGTCTTCTTCTTTGTGTTCCTCATCTCACTACGTCCTGGACTCCGTATATTTGTCTGATATCCTCGTTTCTAACTCTCTAGAGTTTTGCCTGCTATGGCCCTGAGAGTCTTCATTTCGGATGCTCGCATTTTGCTTTTGTTCTGTTAGTTGTTCTTTACTTTCTATTCTCATGTGTTTATTGCTCCACTTAACTGGATAACTTTATAATATTAAATCAGTAGGCATATCAGCGGATTCACATAATTATACCTTAGAAATCAAACAAATTTATTACGAATTTCACAACTGAGGGTTCGATATCCGTTTCATCTGGATTCCTGGACATAAGGGCATTCGATTAAATAAAAAGGGGAGATGCTTTAGCTAGACAGGCAGTGTCTCTAGAAACACCAAGCAGGAATTGCAGAATCCAAAGCAACGACATCTTAGTGGAGCGTAAAGTTGAAATCTCGTGAAAGTGCAAAGGAAAATGGGATGAATTCTGTAGTACTACAGCTAAATTTTTTTACGCATCATAAGATGCGTCTGTCTCGGGCTCAAATAGTAACGATGTGCAGAATGAGATTTAATCATGCTTCCAATCCAGCTCACCTATTTTAAATTCATGTCAAAGGAAGTGGCGATTGTCACACATCTTTTTCAAATTAATATCCTTTGCACAAGAGAAGATTAGACCAACTATTGTCAAGAGTTCGTAAATTCGAAGTTGATGACCCCAATAGATATAGCTTCAGTCCTAGCTAATTTATCTGAAGACAGGATACAAAGTCTTATGAATTTTCTTCATGATATCAATATAAATCTTTAGTACACCCTCTAAATTTTTCACATCCTTGAATAAAAAAATGAATATGGTGAACGTCAGTAAGAAATGTAATTTTGTGATAGTGATACGGGGGCTTGCGAGTGTGTATGATTTTATGGATGAGACAAGAAAAATGTAAATTTCTGCGGTTCGACATATTTAGCCATCACACCTGATTGAGCTTATGTGAAATCGGTGCTCTACGTTTGATACCAAAGATAAGCCTAAGACAAGAGTTCTGCACTATCTGTTCTCTTCTCTTCCCCTCATAACTTAAACAGCAGCCGTACACTGCACAACTGCCCTGTACAAAACTGTTAAAGAAATTCAAACAATAATCTTTTAAATCTTATTGTAATAAGACTTGTCAAAATTGGCTCACAAACCATACAAAGAAGAGAAGACTAGGACAAGTTGACTAAATTGAAATCGCAGATAGGTACTATTGAACAAATCTTTGAAATTGTCGAAATCGCTCCCCTGCAACAATTGTTTAGTCTTGCAAACGTCTAAACAAAAGAAGAAGTTCACTGAGATATCGAAGAATGATGATGAACATTGTGACAATGAACTAAATGATGATGCATTGTAATGAAAATGTGGAAGGTTTACTGGAAGGTAGGCTGATAAGTAATACCTTTATGTCAGTTATCAATTTGTAAAAAATTTTTAACGAATCTATTAGTGATTTCTTTCTTTATGAGTATCAGAGCTCCATTTCTTCATAATAATATTAAAAACTGTAAACATAAATATATTTTATCCAGTCATTAATTATTACTTATTACATCTAAAATTTAAATAGAAATCAATACTAACACCTGTAAATACAAGATTGCATAGAGTGAGACGTTGGAAAATCAAAATTAAACGTAACAGACGCGAGCGATATTAACTTCCTTCACATCGTCGACGCATACAAATTAAGTAGGAACAACAGCGATATTGCATTAGAAATTCATTATCTGCTAATATTGTCAGAGTGCTTCGTGTAAGCTGACAACAAAAAAAAACCGTCCTCTCAATAGGCATTGTAATGCAGATGAAGGTTTATCACTACGGAGACATTAATTAAATAGCAGCAGGAAGCTTAAGCAAGGACAAAAGTATCGATTACCCATTACAGGAAGATGAAATCAGTTAATAGAACTTTGTTTCTGCAGCCCTGTTGTATTAATGTTCAGTGACTGCGTTTCCAGTTGGTTGAATTCATGTTATGAGGATGTGAGAGAACAATATATAACAAATGATTACGTAAAAATTGAGTTCTTGTTTCGGATTTTAGTTGTAATTTAATGTAATATACGAAATAAATTCAATTAATATTAATATGGTATCACGCCACATTTTGTTTTCTGAAAGCACTAGAAAAAAGGCAACTGTCTTAAATATAATCACTGACATTAGGAGTGTTAGACCCAGAAGGAATCATTTGTTTAACTTGATGATTTGGCAATAATGTGTTTGGCGACCCCGTAGCTGAGTACATTCCTGTACGCGTCTAGGCATCGATAAAATGATATGGTCGATATCTGCCTGTGGCACTTCGTTCCAAGCAACTTGAACTTCGTTGATTAACTGCGCCAAAGTTTGTGTCCTCATGATATCCCACACATGTTCGATGGGGGTTTAAATCCGGGGAATGGGGTGGCCACGGCAAAACATTACCTCCTGCTTCTTGGAGAAAGTCCATAGTTCAACGAGCAATATGAGGACGTGAATTGTCTTGCTGAAAAAGAACGTGTGGACGGTCATCTAGATAAGGTAGTAAAGCGGTTTGTAGGACATCATCAACATAACGCGCAGCTATCGTACTGCCTCGAATACACAGAAGTGGTGATCGGTTACCATAAGTAATAGCTTCCCGAACCATTACTCCAACAGTCCTCTCAACAGCAAACCCAATATAGCGTCGCTCTCCACGCCGGCGTCGTACCCTTCTATGGCCATCGTGCATACCTAGACATTGTTTAGCGATTTAACGTGTTGTATTAAAACGGTCTCGTAGAGCTAGTTGTCTGGAGTGACTATCTTGACGCTTCGGTTGACCAGATGGTCTTCTACGTGTTCCTCTACCTTCTTCTATTCACACACGACACATACACATTACCGGCATAACAGTACAATAACACGACGGCTAATTTCGCGATAGGACAAACCAACATCTCGATATGCAACAATTCTACCCCTGTCAAAGTCACTAACACGGTGATAATTTTGACGTCTTCAAACTCTAGGCATTTTGTTACGTTTAACACTTGTAAACGGGCATGCAATAACTAAACTTTTCTATATTAGTCAGCTCTCATAAACATCAAACAGTATCAATGATAAAAAGTTGACATGCTTATCATAGCATGCTTTAAGTATAGTCATTTTGATGCAAAAAAATCAAGTTGAACAAATTACTCCTTCTGGGTGAGTCATTTAAGGGTGAGTATATTTAAGCGATAAGTTTCCAAAGTTCGCTAAGGAATATTTGTTGGTCCACAAATTAGGAAGCTTTTCAAAGATGATCATTTTAAACATACCTACCATGAATGATTTAGAGCTGGCAACATAGCCTGCTTTTAAAAACGTGTTCAAACATTTCTAAAGTGTTTTCCATTGTTGGAAACTGTAATTTTTTTAAAATTTTGATGCAAGATGTTTTAGAAATAAAAAAGTTAGCGATAAAAGGGCATTACAATAGCAGCTATGACTTTATTTCCGAATTGCTGACAAATTTCTAATCTAGTAAAAGTGCTAGAAGAAAAATCTTTAAGTTAAGATTTAGATCGAAGCTGATTAATAATTTTTGTAATTTTCAAGAAACCTTGCATCATAATTTCAAAAAAAAATTACTATAATATATGGAGAGAATTTTGCACCACTCTCTACTAGCCACGCAATCTGAAATTCCTTCCTATCAGGAATATTAATTAAGGACTTGTCCATTTTGCTAATTCTAGTAAGTATTTGAAGGTTATTCAATTCCAAGAGTAACATTGCAGCTTCAGCCTGGCTTCTGATAGTAGAGTTAATAATTGATTAAATTAGACACGAAAATCGGTGTAATCGTGGTGAAATGAGGTTGTAATTAAAAAAAATTAAATTATTATGAATGGATTTTCAAATATGTAGGGGAGGTTGGGGTATTAGCGTGAGTAAAATTTAAAAAATCTGTAAAATCTAAATTTTATGTTTTTTTTTTCATGTAAAATTCGGCCTAATGATAGAATGTGATCATCGTCAATGAATCATTTTGCTTAACAAATATAGAACTAACAATTTATTTATTTTTATTAAAAATGCTATTGCCCCAACGTGTTGGGGTAATAGCGTATTTATTTTCTTTAAATAATGTTACACATTTAAATGCAAAAAGTTTATTTTTATTTTAATAAAAAAGTAACAAAATCTGTTTCACAAGAAACTTAAGTATTTGGCTAATCAGTTAACTCTTAAAGTGCCGAAAGACACTCCAAGATATATGTAAATAAGATTGCTGCCAATATCATTTTTATTTTAGCTTTATTTACTAGTGCAATATCCAGAACAGCAGGAAGAGTAAATTTATCACCTAATTTTAGGCTTCTCCTGAAATATGATATTTCAAAATCGTTGTTGTCATCAAGATCAGATAAAAGTTGTCCATTGTGGTTATCTGTCACAAATTCTACGAGCACATAATCCTTCTTTAAAGGTTCCCGTGAAAGTTCCGGGTTCAAAGATTCTTCATATTCATCACTGAATTCGTCGTCGGATGATGGTAGATGATCTATAAGTTTAGCCTGTTTCTTTTTATTTATTGATTTGCTGTTTCTTCGTTTAGTTTTTCCTAGAATTTCTCTTTGATTTTTGTTCATCATTAGATGCTGATGATAAATTGAGGTCGTTGTTTGAGCATGGTGCTGGTGTTGTATTGTTTTTTCACATTTGTTCGGGAATTTCTTCTTCTGGAATTTGAGAAGTGGATTCCACATTTGTGTTGTGTAGAAGCACTCGCGATGCTGCAAAATCTTCATCGGAAAAAAAACTCTGGGCTGATACGGATATATTCCTGCGGTTTCAAAACCTTTTTCGCCTTTGTCTTGATTGGCAATTTTCGCATAAGATTGTGCAAAAAGTTCTGCCACTTCATAAACTGTTATTCTTTTCCCAGGGTGGGATTTCATCCATTTTTTTTTCATTGGTTATTGTACGCTGTTTTAAGTCGGCCAAAGAAAGTCAAATCAAGTGGCTGGATTCGATGGGGAGTATGAGGAGGAAGCGATTCCATTTTCTTTAGCTGTGTCGTAAACATTTAACGAGTTGTGGTTCTCATGGTTATCGAGAATTAAACAAATACGATTAGTTTTGGAAGGTCTAACTTGACCGACGAAAATCCTCATCCATTCGATAAATATTTGCGAGTTATTCCAGCCGTTGTGAGATGCATATCCTTTTGACTCTGGAGGGGCATGCTTCATTAAGCGATAGTTCATCAGTTTTCGTGGAAACACAAGAAGTGGTACAACATAATGGAAACTGCATATTATTGTTATCAATTCGCCACGTTCAGCACTTGTTATTTTTCCAATTTGTTCTATGCCTTTGCTAGTTAAAATTTTGGAGGGCTTGTGGATAGAGGCGGTTTGTGCAAACCGCCTTTATCCTCATTGTATATCATACTTGGTGGATAGTGGTGCTTGTCTTAAAGATACGAGAGATTTTGAAAAACAGATCGATTTCAGTTTTATTTAAACTTATTTAACTTAACTCTATTTAAACTTGTAGGCTTAGGGGATCTTAATGAAACTTTTGGGTGTCGTTTCATAAAACTGTAATAAAAATCCCATCCTGCAATCTTTGCGTTTCCTTTTTCTTCTTATTTTTAAATCTACTTGTACTTACACATCGCGCTTTTGGGTGAAAAGACGTTTCATTATAACGTTTATACCTATGTTCTAAACAGTTAGAAGTTACCGTTATATAACAGAATATTGCCCCAATAAAATATAATATAAGGGATAATGGTAATAATAGTATATATCACGTATCTAAATTGTAGTACATGCATGCATCGGAAAGGAACACAAATGAAGAAATAAAACAGCGCGAACGTAGAGATTCCAACGCTGGTCAGTTCGCCAGTCACCGTACTATTCCGATAATGCACACTAAAAATTCCAGTAGGTGTCGAAGATGTAATCAAATGTAAGGTAATCTAGCCGTACGCTGCGATTATCGAAGGCAGCTGTCGGCTCCGTCAAAGCGATCCGAATGCCACAGGGGGACACTCGCGGGCAATAATAATAACGCTCGTTCTCTGACACGGAGAACGTGCCGCACCGCCTTCAAATTACAGAACGGAACACACATCTGTCCGCATCTTTCCACGGATATATCGGGCGTGCGATGCTGCGGTGGTCGGTATATACATTTTACCGTGCTCGATGCTTGCGCGCCTGTATTGCACCGCCGAGCTTGATAATCTTTCGGTCTCGAACTCACGGGACCAAGTCGCTGTCTCGCTAAACGAAACCCACGCCCACATTTCGTGCCGTTTTTACTGTGTTGAAATGATGCGACAGCTCAGCAGCGTACTCACTGCAACCGGATAAAAGAACATCCATTAATGTTTAGTAATTGTACACATTTAAAATTTAAACATCTCAAATGAGGAAAATTCGTGACGGCAACAAACATAAACATCGAACTGGCCAGGGAAAAGAGAAAATAGAAAAATCAATTCAGCTATTTCGGACTTACTAAATCTACTTAACTCTTATTACCGACGGAAATGGACCATTACAAACAAACCTTCCTTTCAAAATGAATTCAAGAGACTGCGCTTACTCTGTAAAACAGAAATTTCTGCAGCTTATACTCACTATTTAGACTCTATTCAAGCCGATATCAAATCCAATCCTAGAAAGATATTTCAATTTATTCACGATAGACAAGGTACAACTAGAATTCCAAGTACTTTGTCATTTAATGATTCTGTGGTAGAGACGCCAAACTATTGTTGATGTCTTTGCTACGAAATTCTGCTCTATCTATCTACCTTGATCATCTTTGTCTGATTTTAAGTCTGATAACAGCCGCATTTCATTTTCTCTACCACCTATCGTTGAAGTAGATTTGGTTAAAATTTAATTCCATCTTTTATCATACGCAAGGCTGGGATGGCTTTTGCCAAACCTTTAACAACAATAATTAACTTATCCATAAAAACTTCTGTCTTCCCTTAGTTTATTTCAGCGAACCAGAATATGTCCAGTATTCAACAAAGGTGCAAAAACTGAAATAAAGAATTTTAGATCTATATCTATATTATGTAATTTTTCTAAAGTATTTGAGAATATCTTTTCGCACTTATATGAATAGATCATGCATATCACCTTATCAGCATGGTTTTAGACGCGGACGCTCGACGGTCACTAACCTTATAACCCTTTGCAATACTTCTGTGAAGATCTAGATAAACAGGAGCAAGTTGACATTGTGTATACTGATTCTAGTAGCGCTTTCGATACTGTGGACCACACTGGCTACAAATCTTTCAGTTATTTGCCATCTTCAGGTGTTCCACAGGTTTTCAGCTTGGGCCCTCTACTCTTTGTTCTGTATATAAACGATTTGCTAGAAAATTTATCCTGCCCTGTACTTGCCTATGCTGATGATCTTAAGATTTATGGCTCCATTACAAGTTGGAATGATGTACTGAAGTTGCAAAAGAATATCCAAAACATTATCGACTGGTGTGCGAAGTATAGATTGAGGTTGAATATTGATAAATGCTGCTTCGTTTCTTACACTCGGAAACGTAACCCCATTATATCTAGCTCTGCAATCAACGGTAATCCACTGAAGAAACTAGACATGTTTAAGGAGTACTTTTTGACTCTACTTTGAGTTTCTTATCGGCGTCAAGAACATTGGGTTTCATTATACGTTCCTCACGATTTTTTCGAAGTGACCAGTTACTAAGAACCCTATTCTTTACTTTTCTTACTACCAAACTAGAATATGCCTCGCAAGTTTGGTCACCTCACTATATATATCTTCAGCTCTCCATTGAGAAAATACAGCGTCCCTTCCTTAAAGACTCATCATTCAAAACCAGTATCCAGAACGAGGAATAGACTATACTTTATTTCTGATTAGGCATAATATGACATCTCTAGGACGTCGCCATGAATGTCAAGCTGTTCGGTTTATATGGAAGCTGGTCCATGGATGTATTGATAGCCCACCTCTATCTACTTGCTCCCCTTAATTTTCGTGTTCCTACATTCTTCTCTCGTTCCTCAACTTCTTTCTCTCTTCGTGTAGAAATTTAAAACAAAACAAATTCCAGTCAATTGTAAAAAGAAAAATGTAAGGATAAATACAATCAAGAATCAAAAGAGATTGACAAATTTTAAAACTGAATGAAATTACCAAAGAAGTAAAGTTAATTAGGTATTAGGTGATTAAATCAGAATAAATGGTACTAAGGTTCTCAATATCCTTCCTACAATTAATTGAAGTAATAGTCTTCTATATAAAGCACATTTCCAAGAAATTACGTTTTAATTTATTACGTTCAAAATCCAAGATCCCAATATTGTCAAAATCAAAAGTGTGGTCCATCTCTTCAGTATGTATGCAAAGGCCGATTAAGTCTAAGGTCGTTTTTGTGGTTGGAGATGCGACTAATAAGTCTCTGCCCGGTTTGACCTATGTAACACCCATTACAGTCACACCAGTTGATTCTATAAATAAGGTTAGATTGTTGTAGCATGGGAAACTTGTCTTTGAGTTGAGAAAAAAATCTTTGAATTTTCTTGATGGGCTATGTACCAATTTGTATCTTTTCATAGTGACGAAACAGATTCAGAATTTTGTCAGTGAGACCAGGAATGTATTGTAATTTTCTGTAAATTTTAATGTTGAGCTTGTGGTTGTTGTTGTTGTTAATAGATATATTATTGGAGATAAGCTTAGTGGGTTACATGTTCTGGGGGGTCCTTTTTTTGTTATGTTCTATTGTTATTTAACAGTTGTCCTGAAGAAGTTCGCATTCCCGAGCAAATATATTCAATAAAAAACTTAATCAATAACTGGGCTTTTTCATCTTGGCTAAGATTATTTGGAGTATCAAATGTAATATTTATGTTAATATTATTTTGGTGTAGCCCCTCGCCGAGCTTCGCGGAGCCTCTGGGTTCCGCGGAGCACACTTTGAGTAACGCTGCCTATAAACAATACAGGAAAATAAAATACCAAAATAGATGCAAGAGTATAGAAGGCAAATACATGCAATGTACGAGGGCGACCTGAAATTTTCCGAAATCGACCAGAAAAGCACGATATTGATGCGATTTTTTATTTTTATTTTTCGATGTAGTCTCATGGAAGATCAATATACTTTTTCAAACGGTGCTCCAATCTTTTCAAACCGTCGGAAAAATAGGATGTTTCGACGTCTGCAAAACAATCATCTGTAACGGCAATGACCTCCTCATTTGAGGCAAACCTCTTTTCTGCCAGCGATTTCTTCAGATTTGGAAATAGGGAAAAGTCGCTGTGGGCTACCTCCCCTGACTATGGAAGATAAGAGAGTAATTCGTAGCGCGACTCATTCAATTTGGACACTACCATGCGGGATCAATGAGCCCTCCAATCATTGTCGTGGTAGAAACGCACTTTTTTCGCTGCAAACAAGACCGTTTCTCCGTCAATACTGCATCGAATCGGGTTAATAAATCGCTGTAGTGTTGCACTGTGATCGTCCTTCCCTTCTGCGGATAGTCGATGAGGATCACACCTTGGGAATCCCAAAAAAATGGTCGCTATGACCTTCCTGACAGATGAACAGTCTTTGCTTTCGTCGGAGCTGATTCACCCGGAAATGTCCACTGCTTCGACTGTTCCTTGGACTCCGGTATGTAGTGGTGGACCCAAATCTCATCCACGGTTACGAAACGCATGAATCCTGGCCAGACACTCCACCGAAACGGTCACCCGATTTGGTGTGAGCAAACGTGGTACCCATCGCGTCGAAAGCTTTTTCGTGCCTAAAATGTCGAATAGGATATCGTTGGTAGCGGTTTTTAGGCGTCCATTACGTGGTTCGTCACTTGTGCTTGGGCGATCGCGTTTGAACTCGCTCACTCAGAAGTTGATGATCGAAACTAACGGAGTAGATCCGCCATGAACCTCTAGCAAACCATTTCGAATTTCGGTGGCCGGTTTCCCAGCCATCCAGAAGTTCTCCACACTTGCTACACAAAACACACTCCTAAACAACAACTATTGACAGTAGACGTCTGAAATTTTGATAGTTGCTATAAAAAAACTTGCCCTTGCTGACGAGTATTAACATACGATTACGGATCGTGAGTTCTGTTAGAAGGAATGAAGAGCACAATACAAACTGCTTAAATGGAGAACCTCAGAAGTGTCAGAAGGATAACAATAATAGAGTTGGAAACACTTATATTACAGACCAAAAATTTGGCGGAGGCATCTGCAATGACTGAAGGATGATAGACGCGTTAAGGAAATATTAATGTGGTGTAGAGATGAATGAGGCTGACAATACCTGCATTTTTCATTCCTAGTGTGCTTTGACATCATCATTCACCGATTGATATAAGTTCTAAGCATTTCTTTAAATTATAGTAACCATAAATTCTACCATCCAAGCACGACGGGCGACGAGAGTATTTAAAAAAAAATGGTTAAAAGTCAGTTATCTAAAAATTGAAAAAGTTTCTTCTTCGTACTTTCCAAATATCTTTCCAATATCGGATTTTCAGTGTTATGTGTTCGTTGTTATTTTTTTTACAAAGCTAACCTTTAAGAAATACTCATAAATATGTATTCAACAGCACTGAATTTTTATTAACAAAAAAATATTTGTCTCAGACATTTTGGGACAAAATCTAGGATTGTCTACAGCAGTTCAATATATACTCAGTGTAGTTTGCAAAGAAAAAACATTGTTCAAAAAACCTGCGAAGAATTGAGTTTACTGTGATATTATCTACACTAATTACATTCTCCGCAGACTACTAAGCTTAGAAAAGGACGCGTACGAAATTAATTATAAGCTTTTTGTCCTGGCCAGTAATGGGACAAAACGTAGCAATTTTGCACGCCACTGTCGGTCCAGTACCGGAATACACAACGTCCCGAACAATAGGGCGTTATATGTCACGATGCAACCAGCACCAAATACCTGTACGTCTCTCGCAATAAATTCATCAGAAACTCATTCGCTTTCGTCGTCTTTTTGCAATTCCCTGACTCGGTGCAAAGCGATTTATTGCCGCTATCCTTAGAATGAATTCGCTGAGAGTGATGACGACAAAGTGACGGTTGTACATGCTAAAGGAAAAATGCCCCGTCCGCTTAAGGAAGGTATTCCTTACGAATATAAATATTCATTGAGGAAACTTTACGCCGCCACGTCCAGTCATGGCCTCCATCGTGTTGTATTATGCATAAAAAATGCACCGGCAAAGCATAAACGTACAGCGCATTGGAATAAGTTGGCTGTCGTAGTATATAATTTCGACAAAAGTTGCTATTTCAGTGCCGACGACAACGGAACACTTGCATAAGGTACAAAGTATTGCAAGGAGGGAGCTCGTTTTGTTGTTCTCGTTTTTTGCATGTCGATGTGCTGATGAAGATTCTGCCGATTGTTCCTGCGTGATTTTTCATGAATTGCAAATGTTTTAAATTGCGTTTCGGTAAAAAAATTAATTATATAGAAGCTAATTCGCGACCGTAGCACATCAGAAAATTACGACTGTTGAATTCAGGCGATTTTTTACTCCATAACGGTTTTAATGGAATTATTATTTATATTGTGGCACTATAATATGTCACATCGTAAATTAACATAACGGATTTTACTGTAATTGCAGATTTTGAAGCTCTACATCAAAACCTAACTGACGTTTTTATTTTTTAAAGCAGGGAAAAATAGGATTTTAAATTTAAATACCCTCATGAGTTTTGAGGAATTACAAGACAATTTACCTCCCCTTTTCCCTTCCAGCCCCCCATCATTAGTGCTAAATCCACAACCAGAAACAAACGATTGATTTTGCTGCTGAATGGAACCACCATGCTTTTGTTTCACCAAACCAATACTAAAAAGATAAAAAGATGTAGAGAAGTAAAGCTGTACATTAATCGAAACGTTTTCCTCGCATTCTAAGATCAAGAAATTTGGTTTAATTTTATAAAAATTCTTCCTTTAAGAATATTAGCCCGAACTGGACCCTGACAGATTCCTATCACTCGACATCGTCCGGAGGATCCAAAACGTGCTGGCTCACCAAACTCTGGAATAAGAACACTTTGCTTCCATAGAAGTCCTTTTACTTCAACGTCAACCTCTCTGCAGACAGTAGAAGCTGGTTTAAAATCAGATAAGAGGGCTTAGGCGCTTCGCTAAGTTCTAGGAAGAGCGGAGAAAACCATCAAAAATATTAGCTCTATAGGTCTTCGAGTCCCTTGGCTTCAATTTTCTTGATAACCTCCCTACAGTTTCTTCTTTTTTTTTATCTCCTGCAACCATCTGTTCCACGGACGTTTTTATTTTTACTTTCACCACCTTCTCCTCCCCTTTGTGTCCTTTGTCCTCCCTGTTTTGCGTTATGTTAGGTCTACCACATATCTTTATTACAACTTTATTTGTACGTTCTCTCTAAAAAATTTCTTTCAGAACGTTTCTCTCCGATATTATTTATTAGAATATCTAACCTAATCATGGTTTCGTGCCTTCGTGTTTTAGGAATTTTATTTGAAGATGCTTGGCCTGATGCGCTTTTCAAAATTCTATCTTTCGGTCTCAACTTCATTTGTAACGTCCTTGCAATCTTCCGAGGGTTCTGACTTGATTTCCATATACTTTTGTTTGTTTTTCTTTCATTTATAGTCAAGCCATATTTATCTGCAACTCCTTTAAACCTTCGGAGACTTGTTATTCTTTCTTTGTTGTGGTAAGATACTGTTTTCTTAGAAACTGTTGCCTTGTATTGTTTTTAATGTAAAAATTGGGTCTGTCGCTGACTCATGGTTGCTCTGAAATATCCTTAGTACTTTGTAATAATTTTGTTTTTCCACACATTTAGCCTCTTACAAATAATTACCGCTTATGAGCCACATCCAGCAGCAATATGAAGCACATAATCGTCTGACATCATTTATTTGGTATTTTCCCTACCTTCCTTATTCTGATTATCAATTGATATAATTTTTTGTGAAGACTTAATCACAGATATCGTTCCACTTGGATGTTAATAAATCAAGAACGAATTAAGAATAAATTAATTCCATCTGTGCTTCCACTCCGTTTTGTTTGTCATCCGCTATCCCTTTTATCACAATTTTCTTTTGTTATTTTTCTTTCAAATTGTTCCATTCTATTTTCTTGCTTCTCCTCAGGGCGTTTAATTTCTGTAGAAAACCTAAAATGCAAAATAAATTTTTCAAAAAATATTTTTCTTGGCTAAAAATGGCTTTTGTACCGGATGGTTAATGCTATTCTCTTTAATTCAAACGACCTAAACGCAACTAAAACCACAACGCACTATAAACGAAACTTGGGAATTTACTCTTCTTTTGTTCGTAACTAAGCGAGGCATTTATTTGCGGATGCCGAACATCAGTTAATAAAATTTTACTTACGGATAATCGGATTTTCGAAGAATGAAATCAGGAATACTGCTAAAGCATTGTGTTGTTATTACTTCCCATGAGCAGACCCAACTGATCTATTCACACGCACAAGACTTTTTTGCAACATATACAGTGACAGACCAAATTACTAATTACGCGTCCAAAAATTGTAGTATCATTAATGCGAAGGATATAATTTTAGAAAGTGGACAATTTTGGTACTTTTGTGTTGTTTTCTTCGTTGACAATTACAGCTTATTTATGGTTTCCCATGTTCTGAATGTACTTTTTTATATAAATCTTCTTTCAATTCATCATCGTGATCTCAAATTTAACTTAGAGTCCTCATAAGATATTGTGTATTCTTTGGAAAGATTTTTCCATCCCTAAGAAGTCTTACTGATATGACTGTGCTGCATAGAGCGGAATCATACATCATACGTCTTGTCGCCAGTACTTTTTCTATTGATTTTGTACTGTCAAGGTGTGGTGTGCCTCTCTCAATCATAACTGATTTTTTTTTTAATGTGGTGGGTGCTTAGTTGCAGTGACTCCGTAAGCTGTATCGCTTGTCTGGCTATCACTGCAACTCTCGCGGTGTAGTTTTTGTGTGTGTATGTTGTGTTCAATTGGCTTTGTGACAGCATCACATCGCCTTTTATGATGCCGCGCTGTTAATCACTTTGCTCCCAACAGCGAATGGCAAGTCGATCCGGGATTAAACTCTCTGAAAAAATGTCACTGTCCTTCCAGAGAATTGAACCCCGGCGCCTATCGTCCTCTCACAACGATAGTCAGCCGCCTAACCACTGCGGCCATCGACCCGTTAAAATATTCTGTACTTTTTTTTAATTTATTTATTTTTTAATGATCAGAATCATAACAACAAATGAAAATGTATCCATCATCATTTCAATGTGAGACTCATCTCAAAAGCAAACCTTATACACAAAATGAAAATATTTCTGGAACTATCAAGTGTCGATGATGCTTCTCCTGTTTGTCACACCTACATCATAAATTCTTCTTTCATATCAGGGCGTAACGATTTCTTTTCTGCTTTGATTCTTTGACTTCACAATGACAACTTTTTATAAAGTTTAATCTTGATTCGAGTCATTTGTAGGCGAAGCAATCTTTCTTTGAGAATGATTTGAATGGTTCAGTAGTGCAGTACAAGTACTACGGACATATTTATTCATTATTCGTTATAACTTTGTTTCAAAGGCACGAGGTGCAGAACACATACACGTCCAATATTTACAATTCAAAACAACAACAGCCTGAAAATATAATACGCACATGGCACAGCAGAATGACAGACAATCTACAACTTCACTTCTTCTTCTTCTTCTTCTTCTTCTTCTACTTTGATTGGCAGCGTGATCTTCAGTTCATCCACTCAGCCATCTACAACCCTTGGAGATTGAGCAACAAAGCTCGCCTGGAAAACGTCCATATCTCAATTTTTACAATACTGAAAGTCGAATTTGTCACCAACCAGTGTTGCCACTGCAAAGTATGCTTCAAAAAACGTTAAATAGTATTGCCAGGATTAAAATATTAAAATGAATCGCTCAAGAAATAAATTATGATGCTATAATTATTGATTCTAAAAACAGTTATTACAAGATTCTCTCAACTTAGAGTTGCATTTAATTAATAATAAAAAAACGAATTGTGTATACAAGCGTGTTTATAAATGTATACATAGAGAGAACTACACATTGAAACATATGAATCCATAGATATGTATCAGCTCTCGTATATTTTAAATACAATAAAGTACAATAAAGTAAAGCGTATTATCCCCATAATACTGTTCGCTTTATTCCAGGAGGGTTTCTCTGAGCCACCGAGCGTATCTTCGATAAGCCGCCACCTCCGCGGTGGATCGAGGCGTGAGGATCTCGATGGAAAGAAGGATTATTCCATCGATGGAATCCTTGGAGGTAAGCTATTATCACAGCATTTATTTATTTCTGTAGGTGGCGCTCCTGTTTTAAATTAATAAATTATTTTCGGATCCCAATTTTAAGATTCTAACTCTATAACGGATAAACATGGATATTCATAGTTCGTTTTTTCTTTAGAAAACAGCTATAATATATAATAAAAATCAAACCAAAAAAATTAAACTGTGAGTGGAAAAAGTATTGCATATGGAAATAGATTCAGATTAGATCGATCCAGTTATGGCAATGACCAAAATTATTGACATAAATGATAATACATCACTTACTACTACATCTTTAAAATAAAACTTTTTCCGAACTTCATCAATCATAGAAATTGATGAAAACGTAGTCAATCAATTATTTCACGATTAAAATGTGTCTTAGAATTCGCAGCAAGCTTTCAGTCGAACAGGTATTACCGAACCAGGAAGAAATTAGCTAACGAACCGCAAAGGAACATTCCATCAAGCCTTGTCATTGACCTAAATACCTCTACCGCTCATATAAACGTACACTAGTGATCCGATGAATGAAGTAAGGTAAGGGTGTTTTCGAAAAAAAAAAAAAAAACGTCAGGGTGGTATAATTTGGGGGGCCACACGGTCTACCACATTCATAGCCGAGGTGAGTGCGAGTAGGCGTTACGCACGCAGTCCGCCACTTCCTTTAGAAAGAGCCTCTCCGAGAAACGGCGAGATTCCGACAATACCGGTGAGGTTTACATCCATACATTTCACAATAAAGCCTGACATTTATGTCTCGGACTACAACATCTATTTCTGTGGAGATTTCTCGTTTAGGGAACGCATGTATATATTCCGAAACTTTACGGCGGCTGAAAGCGAACACGTCCACGAATATGACAGCGTTTGGCTTTAATAACAATGAAAGTTGATGTGAAGGTGTTCTGCATTTTTCATGCGTTCCGACTGGAGAGTTTTTTTCACGTAGTTTATAGTCTAGCACTGAGTTGTTCGTCGGAAGAAATCTAATAAAGAAATAATGTAATACGCCTGTAAAGTAGTACCTTTTCGAAATGGTATATAATATTCAAGTTTGGATGTTATTTATGAGCTTTTCTTCGAGTTCACTACGTACCTACCTACTCAAATTACTTAAAGTATGGAGCTAAAACTATTGTTTCTTATTTTATGAATGTAGTAATAAACAGAAGTCTGTTAAGTAGTACTTGTCGCATAAAATAACAACCAATTAGTCAATTATCATCGATAAACATCGTTGTTGTCTAAACCATTTTAACAATTTTTATTACGCGTGTGGAAAATTCACCAAAAAAGAAACACACACAATTGCGGATTTAGTTTAGAATATAAAATGCTTCACGTTATATGGCCTACATCATCTATACTATCACTTTAATCGAGTGGTTTAAAGGAAAACGACGCCTAAACACCAAGTCTTACTTAATTAAGAAGGGTTACCTTTTCCTGCTGATGATATGCAAGCGACGGGATCAAATCCAACGTCAAGTGAATCAGAAGATGTAGAAGAGGATCTTCCTAGAGTGCCTCCTAGCTCCAGAGGAAAAAATTTCCTGTTTTAGATTAAAATGTACTTACTTCGCTCAATATTTCGATATAAAGAATTAAATGTGTCTATGTAGAGGTGTCAATAGTCTAAGGATGCATTCAGGTGTATAATATAATCCACAAGAGTGGCGACTATTTATTGACTTCAATAAAAGCAGTTTGAAATCAGCACTATTACAAAATGCCAATACATTCCTATCGAACTTAAAAAACCAAATTTTTGCTGCTGGAAGTAATAAAATATAAACACCATGATTGTCAGCATGAAGACCATGTTGTGTTTTGAAAGTTGTGGTTCTCCTGACAGGTTTACAGAGCGAATACGAGAGCCCTAACACCAAGAAGCACCATACAGTCAAAAAATTACCGATAAAATCATTTTGCTTCCAATTCACATCCAGTTGGACCTTATGAAAAACTTTGTAAAAGCTCTGGATAACAGAGATCAGGTCCTTAATTCATCACAAATAGAAAAATTGATAAAAAATCCAATTAAGTACTTGGGTCTCTTTAAAGGCACTTGTTTTTTTATCTGTAGTATTGTGTGGTGGTGGTGTGTTTCATTTATTTCATCAAATCATGATTAATTTTTTATTCTTACATTGTCGCATTGATTTAGACATCAAAACTCTTCGAAGACGTATTTAATGTAGTAGCTGCAAATTACAATGATGCTTTTCCACCAGAACGGGCTCTCTAAAATATTATCTTAAAAAGATGGGTATAGTTGCTCAAGACACAGTGTTTATTCTGCTAACTGAATCGAATGTAGGCTTTCACGACCACTATTCCATAAAGATGTATCTTTCGGGTGTTGTAACAAGCTTGACGTTTCGCTGCTCATACTGTCAGCTTCTTCAGAAGTTCTCTAAAGACTGATGTTGATATCTTCTGCTCTGATCCGTATCCGATGCTTCTCCTCGATTCGTGTTAGATGGTCTCGGATGTCTTCAATGGTCCTTACTCTCTGCCGTCTTCTCGGTTGAACTTGTTCGGGTTCGGGAAGAAGACGGAGTCTTTAGTGAACTTCTGAAGAAGCTGACAGTATGAGCAGCAAAAGTCAAGTTTGTTACAACGATCACGGCAACACCCGAAAGATACATATTTATAGCCGAGCACATACTTTGCGAATGTGAAGCATTAAGCCGGTAAAGGTTTCAGCTTCTAGGACAGGCGACCCTAACACCTAAACAGATCAAAGTCTTGGCTGAATTGGATTGTCGGAACTATTACTTTTCAAATCAAAGTTTCAAATTTCTTAAGGCGATTTGGCTTAATAGCCACAGACAGCAAGAAGTCATAACAAGTTACTTGCGACCTGTTGTAAATTTCGATTTCAACTGTACAAATGTTTACCAACCAATGAAATATTAGGTATTGGTAGGAATATAAAACATCTGTTCAAATGTTAGAATTTACAAATACAGATGTCATAATGTGTGTGCAAAAATATCTTTGCTGGTTGCCTTTTTATCAGATTACTTAGACAAATATAGTAACCTATTCTTTATGCCCTTATTATATCTTAGTCTTATAGTGCCTTAGTATTAATATTTATACACATGGAATGTAAACCTTCGTGTAAACGTTCTTTCTTGAGCTACAATGCATTTGCAACTAATTCCTTGTGAGCTCGGTTTCCATTTAATGTTTGTCCTTTCTTGCAGTAAATGCCTGTGTTAAATGCGAAGGCGCACTCATTAATTCAGTACTAAGATCAAGTAATTTGCGTGGAGATTAAGATGTTTGCATAGGTAATGGTTTTTTAATTTAATTCTAGGCAAAGTGATGTTGTATCAATATTTTTCCATTTCACATTAAATTTAATGTATTCGTAATAAATATAATATAGTTACAGCTGTTGATTGTTTTCAAAATTTTCTTTTTTATACAAGTGGAAAACTATATGCACTCCTCGCAAAAACTAAAAAATATTTTAACATGCTATGAATCACAAAATAGACTTTTCTGAGACGAAATCGTTAGCAAACAAAGCTAGAAGTGGGGATCCATGTAAGTGTTGTGGAATACATTGGAAAACGATCACAATTTTAATATGCATTTTGTAATAGTTCTGAAAAGTTTTGAGAGATTCCGGATTTCACAGACGAATGCCGCGAAATCAACAAAAAGAAGCGACTTAAATGTGTTCCAACTGTGAAACATGGCGGGGGTTCGGTGATGGTATGTCGGCGAATGGAGTCAGGAAACTGCAGTTTGTGGAATCAAATATGGACCGGTTTGATTATTTAGACGTTCTGAACAACAGTTTGAACAAATCTGCAACAAAGTTGGGTGACGCCTAATATTTTCATTAGGACAATGACCCAAAACACACACCTCATATTGTCAAGGAATGGCTGCTTTATAACGTATTGAAACAACTTCATTCACCATTTCAGAAACTAGACGTCAGCCCCATCGAGTCAGCCTCATTTGTGGTATGAATTAGAACACCGCATAGGTCAAAAAGCAAATAGCAAGAAATGTGAGCTGAAGGATGCTTTGGAACGTGAGTGGAACCAAATACCAGTTGAAATAATAAAAATATCAAAATATTATTGGCACGATTTGCCCAAAAGCACTAAAGTTGCGATGAGCCAAAATTCTGATTCTATATAGAATTTATGGAAATGGTTCTGATTGACTTTGCAGTTATTTAGAATTCCAGACAAACAAAGGAGTGGTTTCATGAAAACGAAATTTATTGCAATGACCTGCTCGTTCTCCCGAACTGAGTCCCATCGAAAATTTTTGGGAAATATTACCAAGAGAGGTGTACGCCAATAACAAACAATACGATAGCGGCAAAGAACTGAAATCTGCGATAACAAGGTGTTGGAATGATAATCTTATTGTAGTACTGGTGTTAAATGTAGCCACTCAGAACTAGTTCAAGTGGCAGTATCGGTTTCGAGTGATGTTAGTTGCAAGTTGTCGGGCTAGTGGTCTAGTGGCTTGCACACTTCGAACCTCGGTGCTTCCTTTATGAGTTTGGTTTTCTGCACTTTTCCAAATTCCACGGGAAATTAAGAAAGTAACATATTAAGTCGGTCTACAGCCGCGGCCGTAATAATAACTCATGGCCAGCCGATGCCCCCGCTTACTAGCCTAGAGCTATTAGGGAGATGCTAAGGGTACGTTCATAGTGACGTGACGAAGAGAGTGACAAGTAACGAAACTAGAGGAGCGATGAAAACAAGAACCAAGTCAAAGCTTTGCGTTTATAGTGCTAGAGATGCGATTCAAACATCTTATTTAAGTCGCTACTCTAGTATCGTCGCTTGTCGCTCTCTTCGTCGCCTTATTATTATTATTCTTAGCTATACAGAGTGGTTGATTTTTCATTATGCACTCATTATTTCCGTTAAGGCTAAAATATTTAAAAAATTGAAAAACTAATCTTTTACAATTTTGTATGCTGTCTCTAATTACGTAAAATACAATGCCATACTTTAAAAAACAAAAGAGGAGCGAATGACAGTTCGGTTTTTTTTTAAATTGAACACCCTGTATTTTTTTGGTTATTCGGATAGTGTATTAAATTTTGAATTCCTCTTTTTTATTTTACCTCTTTAGGCAATAAATGGCCTCATTATGATGAAAACGCAAATTGCTCAAGTAGGCTTTGGAAATGAGGTTGATGGATAAACTATGTCATAATAACAAAAATATATATTACATAAGTAGGTTATAAATTTATTGCACAAAAAAACATAAAAAATACTACTTCAGAAATTGTTCAAAATGCCCACCATTTGCGTTTATACACATCTGAGCCCTACACAATAAATTCTGTTGACATTTACGTAGCATTTCAGGTAATTTCCTGTGCGAGTAATTGAATTTTGTTCTTTAGTTCATCTAGCGTATCTGACACACTACTATAAACCCTGTCTTTGATAAAGAGGGGGTAATCTTGGAGGCCACAAATGTGGACCCTTATTACCAATCCACCTATTTCCAAATTCTAAATTTAAAGCATCTGATACATGTTGTGCGTTATGTGGTGCTGCGCTGTCATGCTGAAACTACATTTGTTTTCGGAGGGCCGAGATCCGACCAACTGGTCCTCTGTTACGCCTATCCATACGTTCGTAGAAAAACGTACTTGATGTCTACTTTCTGGTACTCTATGTGGATTCACATCGTCCCAAAAATGGTAATTGTGTTTGTTAAAGACACCATTTCGATAAAAATTTGATTCATCTCTATAAAATCCATAAAATTAATGACAAATATTGTCTGCCAGCATTCAATAGCCAATCACAGAAATGTATATGTTTTTGAAGATCCAGTGGTTTTTTCTTTTTTCCTTGGGCTCTTTTTTTGCTCGATCTATTTTTTGTTTTGGTTTTTTTATAGCCTTTAAGGTTTTGTCTGTTTTTTTTGGCCCCGATTTTTGTTTCTAATAGTTATTCGAAGAGCAGGAAGAGTTTTGAAGCGTGGAATAGATGAAGACTAATAATGATGTTTTTGTTTTTGTTATGTATTCTGGCTTAAAACCTAGCCGCATAAAACTTGTCGACTCTAGGATAACTATTTTTTGTAGCTGCTTGTAAGTCATTAGGTGTATGTTGAGTGTTAGAGCTTCATGGAGTTTTGTAAGGTGTAGTTGCTACAGTACCATCGTACAATTTACACACAGCTTGATGTACCACTTTCGAAACGTTGTTGTGACGTCTGGTATATTCCCTTGGGGCTAAGATCGAACAGCCGCTGAGTATATGCTCTATTGTTTCTGCTTTCTCGTCACATATTCTGCAAGATGTTGATGCAATATTTTATGTATTTTATTTTTATATTTTTTACCATAAAGCCTTCTGTTTCAGTAAACAAGTTGAGGTTACATATTATTATTATTTTATTAGAATATTGGTCATATTGATAGACAGTATGGAGACCCGGATGTTTAAAGTTATATATTTATTTTATTTATTAATTTTGTGTTAATGGTACTATAGAAAGTTTTGTTATAGTTCACGTGGTGCAAGCGAAACAATAAACAAGAAAAACCTGTTATTTACTAATACACTAATAAGTCATTACACTTAGTAGTTTATTGTTAATCATCCTACACATATCATCAGCGGCACTAATCCATCATTGCATCTGCTACATCATAAACTAAAATTATATTTAGTAATAACAGAAATTCTTGTTTCATTATTCGTACTACAGGAAATTAATAAAATAGTATTATTCATTAAGTTTGGTCGTTTGGTATTAAAGCAGTATTGATTTTGAATGTCTTTCAAAAATCTTATCTTACTAAAATTTTTCATAATCCACTGATTCTTCTGTGTAAAAATGAATATGCCTAGTTGACTGCTCAACTGTTCGAAAATATTCTGATGCATACACCTAAACCTACACACACAAATTAGATTACTCTCAAAATTTAACCGTTCTTGCAACATACACAATTTACACGAAGGCCTATGTCGGCTTTTAAAATCTCCATACTACGAAATCCGTACGCCTCTAGAGCATGAGGCGGCATGTTTACATGCAATTGACTGCTTTCACTCTTATTCAGGGGTATTCAACTATTGACAGTACAACAAGTCTTTGCGGCGTTTGCAGTGCCCTTTGCGATATACCGATTGCGCTTCATTTGATCCTGTGTTAGCTAATTTGTTCGTTGCTCTTTTATGTGTACACAACAATTGGTTTATGGACGATAATGGGATGTGCAACGTGGTTTTGTGCGTATAATAGAAAAGATACGGATACATGACAAGTCGGATCTCTTTTTTGTGTTTGTATCTTAGATTTATGCGCGAAAGAATTGATGATTTCCTTTCCGGTGGTAAGAGAAGTAAACATTTCGATTTTTGTTTTTATGACTCTAAAGATGTAGGAAAAAATTACTCACAATCAGTGGAGTTTGGAAATCTGTAGCTCATACACATTACTAAACAATGCAAAGCTAACAAAATTAAACAATTAATGGATCAGAATTCGAGATGGCACTAATGACTCTCTCTCTCTCTGAATATAATTGATTTTCAAAAAATCCTAGATGTAAACAGGCGTGAGATATGTTGAAACATTTGAAATTTAACAATGACTTGAGTGATGCCTTGGCTTTGTCTTTGGAAAATTCTTAACACTCATATTTCTGTAGCCTATCTCGCTAATTACATATAATTTGAAAGATAGTGTATTTAAACTGGTTGATAGTTGCACTGTTTAGGCGACTACTCAGTGATGTGACAGATCGTTGGAGTCCGGTGTTTAACTTTCCGAGAGGATGGTGACATTTTTCTCGGAGAATTGTATCTCGATCTATCTATCACTGGCTGTTGGCGGCAAAGTGATTAACAGAACAGATGTATACATAGACAAACTACACAGCAATACAGCTTAAGAAGTCAGTCACCTCTCAGCTTCTCTGTCCTTTCCAAGATCTTGCAAATTACTGGTCGTTTGTTTTCCATTCTTATCAAGTGGTCAAAGCATGCATCTGAAGTTTTCTCTTACAGCTTTTGCTTCCAGTTCTTTTTGTACTATTTCATTCCATTCTCTGTTTCTTCCCTTCTTGTGGTTCCCTTTACTTTTCTAAGATATCTCTTGTTTTCCTGCACATTATTTAGTAACTAGCTTGCGCTACTATGAGTCAGCACTGGGAAGAATATTTTATGGTAAACAACCTTTTATTTTATGTGTTAAGTTTCAATTCTTGCTTTAATTTCTGCTTCTTCCTTTCCGTTGTTTTCTATGCTGGATTCGAGGTACTTGAATGCTTTGGCTTCTTCTAAACTATGTTTGTTCTTCTTTAAAGACTGCTGACTCAGCTTAGGGCAGTAACATATCTATTTTCAAGACATGGCTGTCTAAGAGGTCACCTGTACAAGATGGTGATCTATAAAGATGAAACCCTATGCAGACACTGTAATGAGGAGGAGGAAACAGCTTCTCATATCATCTTCGAATGTGTAGCACTAAATCAACATAGGGTTGCTATGCAAAGCTCATTTGATTTACTAGTAGAGAAAGATTTACCAAATAGGATTTTAAACCTGATCGAGGAAACTAATCTGTTTGAGTAAAACGAACACAATATGGGCAGTGGGCCTCTTAGGGTTCTTTCTAATTCAAGAGTGCCATATCTAATACCACTGAGATGTCAAGAAAATTGACATTTAAATCTGATGACGGTGGAGATAGCATGAAGCACCACAACACTTTCAACTTCATTGTGATTCATTTTCATAAAATTTGGTGAAACCTGTATGAGTCTGCAACACAAAACTCTTGAATGGTGAATTAGCTGGACTACTCTTAGATAGTTTGGAAGTGTGGCTGCACAGATATATGGTTTTCGTAATATCTTCAAAGAAACACAAATGCAAGGGAAAATAACATCCAAAACCTCGTTATTGCAGATTTTAGTTCTTTGACGGTATTATATTGTTTATTATTGATATAGATACACATCTTTAGCCAATATTGCCCAAAAATTTTCGATGGGGTTTAGAGCTGACGAGCGAGCAGGGGGCACTGTAATAAATTGATCTCTTTTTAACGTATCCACTTCTTTGTTTGTCTGGAATTATGGACAACTGCAATTTGGTAAATTTAAATTACATTTTATTTGTTGCTGACTTCGAGTTAGTTTTTACTGTAGCCATCCCTTTAGCGCGATTTTTGACGTAAGAATTATTCAATTCTATAAACTTGTTTAAATTTCCTGTAATATACAAAAAAATCACAACATCTATGAAAATAGTTTATATAAGTTTTTGCCGAGATTCAGTTATAATTTCATCATTATCGTACTCTTTTTACGCAATTTTGATTTTGTAAAACAACGAATATCAAAGCTAATTACCTAAACATTTTATAAAAGTAAATTACGAAGCTTCGCTTGTGGGCGATAAAAGCTCCGAAAGGAAAACATAAAGTTTATGCGAAAGTTAGAATGGCTTTATAACTTTTTTATAGTCAGTGATACTGGAGAAAAAGTATGCAACGATGGAATATAATGAATGATTGAAATTTTAATGGCATCGTGTCCAAGGATTCTTTATTAAGGTAGTTTTTAAAGCTCATTATATATGGATATTTCGAAAGAAATTCTTATCAACCGATGAATAGGGGGAAAAAATGTTAAAATTAATTAACAGCACTAATTTCGTGTAATACTTAACCTAATCGTGACTATAGAAACATATAACTTTCGTTTTGTTATCTACTGTTATAGCTTTTTTAAATTGACATAGAAATTGCAAGTTTTTATGTGCGTCTAACTTTTCTCAGAACAGCTACAAAGGTATACACATCTTTCAGTCCAAGTATTCTATTCACTAAATTCTGCTTTGTAAGCTAATGAAAAACATGGGCGTATTATTAGACTTATCCTCCTCTAATTATCAAAATATTTTTCATAACTTTGACAAAATTGGATATTTCAAAGGAACAAACTTCGAGAAAGAATCAGCACTATTGAAAAGGCAGCTCACAATTTAGTATACCTACTCTCTAACTAACATCCAGTGCAATTCCCAATGGAGCAATCTTTACTATATATGTTTTTTTTTTTCATTTAAAAGCTATTAAAGCGCTAATTGCTTCAGACAGAGGTTTCTAATTACAAGTGATCTCAAAGCTTTTAGGACAGATCACAGATCGTAAAATATAAAAATCATGCCACCATTTTCTGGATCTAACACGTACAATTGCAATTGAAAAAGAACGTTTCTTGGTTTCTTCAGGCCATTATGGTCGTAAAAAAACGACGAAGAAAAAGATGTGAAGAAAGCAATTCTCTTGGCTTGCTTTTTTATGCTATACAGTCGATTTTATTATCGAAATAATGTCAATCGTTTTAGAGTAAAATCAAGTCAACCTCAATTATTTCATAAACCGTACACCTTTTAAAATATTATTTGGAGTGATTTCATTAAAACAGGGCGACCTGCATGATTCGTGGATTAATCTTCAATAACTCTAGAAAATGTGTGGATAGTGGTTACTGGCGGATAATTTTCGAACAATTATTAATAAATATGTAACACCGGCGGTATATTCTCAAATGAAATCATACTAAAATAACATTACCGTCGGCTACAATGAGACTATAAGTAGCGAATTAGATATAAATGAACATGAGTTCAATTGCGTTCTTTATATACCGAACAGTATTATCAAAAAAAAATTCATTTGAATGTCGGGCATTGAATCAGATTTTTTAAATCCTTTTTAAAACATTCAAACATAAACCTGTTACTATTGAAGCTGATAGTTCAGAAGAGTAGTTCAGAAAGGTGAACTTGGTATAACGATTGTCGAGAGCTTTAAAGCCCTTAGAAAAAATGTTTTGTCTTGAGGCACAAATCATTCGTTCACTTCTATGATCACTATCTCATAATCCCAAAAATGAATCTCACAAAGGTGTTCGGAGTTCGGAGTATACATGGAAGCCACTAGAGGTCAAATCTGGAGAATATGCCGGCTGCTAGAACATTTCGAAACCAGCATTATGAATTAGAACCATCGAAACGCAGTTTCTGCGGGCAGGAGCGTTATCCTGATGAAACAACACACCACGTCTGCATGTCCGGTTTTTTTTTTATGGAATTACGCAATTTTGAAGTTAAACCAGTATCATATTTGCCTAATTATAGGGATAATTCCTTCGACATCCTAAAAAATTGTGACCATAGCCTTTCCCGCTGATGCTGTTTCACGAAAATTTCGAGGGGGTGGTGAACTCTTGTGCTGCCTCCATTCTTAGAACTCAGATTTCATCCACAGTAACGAATCTTACTAGGAAGTGACCTGTCGAATGTGTTTTGCTCTGGTGTCAACATTTTCATGATTTTTACAAAACTGTTTTCCCTTATGAAGTGTAAAAGGTTTATGTATTAAGTATTACAATAATTAAAAATAATTTGATGGCGGTTTCAGCAAGCCTAATCATCGATTCAACTACGAGGCGAGTTTTATTGTAAAAGCAATCATAAAAACCCATTGAAAGCACTGTAAAATTGCTCATAGCATTCGATTTCAACAAATCTGTCAATTTTGTGATACATCAAATCATATTAATATCTCGAACGCATGAAGATACATATTTAAAGCAGCAAATATGCCGAATTAATTAAAATGTTTATTAAATTAAAATGTTGCATCAATTGATGCAATTCTGCCATTGTATTATTCATTTATACGTTCAAAACTTGAGTATGCTTGGGTTAATGGTTTTTATCCTGACCATGGTTATCTTCATAACTTGCTACTTAAACAATTTGGAATGGATACAATGTTTGTGTTGATGGGATTTGTTGAGTAAGGTTTAACTTTTATGTTCCCAGGATTTCGTCTCGACATGATATGGCATTCTATTGCTCAAAGCCACGTACTAATGTATTACTTAGATCCCCAATACACAGAATATGTACTCTGTTTAATAATACTTGTAACGATGTTGACATCCATCATACTTCCTTATCAGCATTTTTAAATATTTTTTCTTCTGTATAGAAACAGCTCTTTTTCCCGAGATATTTATTTTTGTCTTAGCATAGGCACGATTAGTTAGTAGTTAGTGTTAAAAAACTAGTTTTTAAGATTCATATTATATACATACATATATTTAATGTAATATTTTGTCCTGTAATTGGATGTAATCTGTTGGGCAAATAAATCAGTTATTATTATTATTAAAACGGGTCGATGGCCGCAGTGGTTAGGCGGCTGACTATCGTTGTGGGAGGACGATAGGAGTCGGGGTTCAATTCTCTGGAGGGACGGTGACATTTTTTCAGAGAGTTTAATCCCGGATCGACTTGCCATTCGCTGTTGGGAGCAAAGTGATTAACAGCGCGGCATCATAAAAAGGCGATATGATGCTGTCACAAAGCCATTGAACACAACTTACACACACAAACTACACCGCGAGAGTTGCAGTGATAGCCAGACAAGCGATGTAGCTTACGGAGTCACTGCAACTAAGCACCCACCACACATAAAAAAAAGATAAAATAATGGCTCCATTCTGCAGAAGCCATCAGTTGGGACCTCTAAATGACTATGTGCTATGATTGCTGGACATTTTAATTTTGACCAATTAGAGAAGAGTGCTCTGTAGACGTTCTTTCAACTGTTGATATCATTTTAAACAGAAGAAGAATACGCAGTAGCATCCACGATATTGAATCATCATCGGTCATTGATTTTTGTATATACAGGTGGCTGAAAACCTTCGCAGTGGTTATTTATAACAAGAAATAACACAATTACGATTACCAACAATGGTAATTCCCCGACAGTCTCGGGGAAATCCTTTTATACGAGACGCAAGCTTTTCGATTAGATTCTTTTTAGTTGAAATATCACTATTGCCGTGTCAACATGGAAACGTCGCGAAAAAGAAAACATCACACTTTAACCCTGATGCAAAAAGTGGATATTTTAAATAAGTTAGACGAAGGTGAACAGGCAACTGAGTTATCCAAGATTTATGAGGTCCGAAAATCTACGATTACAGACATTAAGAAAAATAAGGACAGAATTTTGAATTTTGTTGCATCTACTTCTGAAAACGGACCCGGGGAAAGAAAAACTCTGAAAGCATGTGAACATCTTAATATGGAAAGCGCCCTTTACTCCTGGTTTTTACAACAGCGTACTAGAGGTACTACGATTTACGAGTTTTTTTCTATGAAGATTTTAACGCGAGTGGTGGGTGGCTACAGAAGTTCAAGTGTCTAGAGCGAAAAGCTGTCTAATGATTTTAGCCCAGTTGAACCGTTTAAATCGAAATTTTAAAAAACAGTTGAAAAATTAGGTCTAAATTCCCACCAAATCTACAACGCGGACGAAAGTGGGCTTTATTGAAAGGTATTGCTAAAGAAAACGTTGGTTAGGAAATCTGAATCATTGGCACCAATAAGAAAATTAAGTAAAGAGAGGATAACTTTCATGCCATGTGCAAATGCATCAGGAAGTCACAAACTACCATTATTCGTTTTGGGAAAGGCAAAATATCCACGTGCTTTTCGTAACTTTTAATTACTATTATTGTTATTTATGAGGGAACAAAAAAGCTTGGATAACAAGAGAGTTGTTTAAGGACTGGTTTCATTCTCACTTTGTGCCGTCAGTAGAAAGAAAAATTGTGGAATTAGGATTACCCAAGAAAGCTGTGTTAATTTTAGATAATGCTCCTGTGTGAAGATAAACAAATTTTTGCCAAATTGTACACCGATTCTGTATGAAACTTCTTTCGCATATTGTTGAATCTAATGACGATATTGCACAGACATTAAAGACAGTAAATTTAAAAGACGTGGTACTTTTGCTCGACGAAGCATGGCAAAGAGTAAGACCAGAACTGTTGAAAAAATCCTGGAAACCTGTTTGGTGTTTCGACTTAACAACGACTGCACAAGAAGATGTTGATTTAGTTGTGAACAATGAACAGACTGAATAAGACCTTGATGAAGATGATTTACTATTAAGTACATTCCTTCCATCTAATAAATTGAAGGTTAGTAACGAGTTGACTGAAATCAAGGAAATGTTTGTAAAAATCGGCGAAATTGTCAGATCAGGATATGCAGGAATGGGTAAAAGGGGGACAATGAAGAACTGAAGAAGAAATGATTGAAGTCATTTCTGATACAGAACATGAAGATGTTGGCAATCAAGAAAGCGATGAAGAAATGCCCTCAGTTAATCTTGTAAGACACGAGGAGGCTACGAAATGTTTCTCCACATGTTTAAGATGGGCTTGTGAGAATAATTTACCTCCTCAGCAAATAATATTGCTGCGCACCTTACAGGCAGAGAGCATCAAGAAAGAAATGGATCTTTTACCTTCTAACTAACACGGATGTACCTACATATTTACATAAATGTATAGTATGTACTATTCAATAATCTGCAAATATCGGTAATCCGAACTTGTCCCTTTAAGCCCGTGTCTTAATTAGTTCGGATTAAAGAGTCTATATTGTACTGTACAATTAATTTGAACGCAAATGTGATCACAAAGTTGGCGAAGAACTCGAAGAGAATTGTAAGATAAAGTATGCAACACGCAAAGCGAACGAATTTTGAAAATAATGGTTAATCTTTAATAATAGATTAGAGTCCTATGTCAAATCTACAGTAGATAGACGTCGTATTTATTGCAGACGACACGTTGTATACTACCATTGGTTCTTTTCGATTCTTTTTTACATTCATTACCATTAAAAATGGAACGGAACGCTTTGTTATTGAAGCCCGAACGTAGTTGTGTCACATACTTGTACTTTTCTTTCTTCACACCTATTTATTTTTAAAATGGGTCAGATGGAAAACAATATCAATTTTCAATGCGAGATATGTCAGAACTGTTAATGGCGCGATATAACGTTGCGATATTAAAATTTAATCTCGAATAAAAACGACAATAAAACACAATACAGTACGTAGGACGCGCACAATAAACGAACGTGCACACGTGAATAAGAAAAGAAAGTGAAAAACCTGGTCTTCGCGGTCCCCGTCTCAGAAATATTTCATTCCATTAACAATCTCCGCTCAATATGAAGCATCAAAATAGTTGACCATAACCCCGAGCAGAAACCAATAATATGGGATTGTTAAAAACGGCGGTCTCTTTGTGCTATACGATATCCTATCAGCTTCAATAGGCAGAGTAGCGGCCGTGTCTCGAGAATACATCGTTGTAATTCCGACAAAGATAGACGATAGAAACTGTGACGACATCCGAGGGTAATAGAGAAGGACGAGGCGAAACTCTTGAGGAGAAAAAGGTGTAAAAATGATAAAGTACATCGGAAAAGGGAGGGATGTTATAGCATAAATGTTGTTAGAAGAGGATGCGGTGTATGTTACTCATGAAAAACAGTTAATACATATGTCGTGGGTGAGAGTAAGATGAACATCACACGTGTTTCTTAATAATCTGTCCAATTAACATATTAAGTTTGCCTTTGTGTATCGTGCCGCCTTCTGCATTGATTTCAATGATTGGGTTTCGAAACCAGCGTATATTATGCAGTTTTATTTTAACATGTCGATTTTTTTTTGTTTTTGCAAAAGTAGAGGCAGCCAAAACAATTTTCAAGTTCATAATTTCTCGCTTAATACAAACATGTGTTGAATTGTTTAATGATGAATGTATTTCTGCTATAGATTGGCAGATTTACTAAATTTTGAAAAAAGTTGGAAGATATGGATTAATTAATCGAATAAATTTTATTTAAAATGATCAAATATCAATAATATATTAAAGTAATATTTGCCACCTTATTTTTTTGGTATTTTTTCAAATCTTTCAGATATAAAACAAAAACATTCACATTTTACTAATACAAAATATTTATTCATTCTTTAATATGTACAAGATATTACTTCAATATTTTGTTATCCTTTTTTCTTGGCTGTGGAAAATCCTTGGACATCATGTGCTACCTATCTATTACGATATGGTGGTGTGGGACTTCCAATGAGGTCCTACCCACTAAGAACCACCATGGAACCATCTTCTAGGACAGTGATTCTCAACCTGTGGTCCGCAGGCAATTTTCATGTGGTCCGCGAAGCAAAACATCTAAGCTGAGGTGAAAACGTCAAAAAATATCCTTAAATCGTACTCAACTCATGATAAAGCTACTTTGAAAGCATCACATCAATTTTCTCTCAGAATCGCTAAAACCAAAAAACCCTTTACTGTGGGAGAGGAGTTGGTTTTACCATGCATTGTAGATGCAACTAAAGTAATTTTAGGTGATAAATACGCCCAAAAAATGCTGAATATGCCTCTTTCCAATGATACCGTTAGAAGATGAATTGAAGATATGGCTTCAGATGTTGAAACCCAACTTATAAGAAAAATTTATACCTCTAAAAATTTTTCTATACAGCTTGATGAATCTACAGATAATACCAATAAAGCTAATCCACTTGTTTAAGTAAGATACATAGACAAAGACAACAAAAAGTTATCTGCGAACTGCGTTGCAAGGTCACACAAAAGGCAAAAATATTTTTAAAACCATTGACGAATATTTCAAACTCAGAAACCTTTCCTGGAAAGACTGTGTTGGACTTTGCACCGATGGTGCCGCAGCAATGACAGGACACAAAACACAACAAGTTTAGTCAGGAAAGAAGCAAACAGTGATATTGTTTTAACACACTGCATTATTCATAGAGAAATGCTTGCTGCCAAAGGTTTGAGTCCTGAACTAAATGTGGTTTTGACTACTGTGGTAAAGAGGCTGTGAACTTTATAAAAAGTAACGCTCTCAACTGGAGACTGTTTGCATTGTTATGCGAGGACATGGGATCTATTCATTCGAATCTCCTTCTGCATACTGAAGTTCGGTGGCTGTCCAGAAGCCGGGTCCTAGCCAGATTCTATGAACTTAGAGAAGAGAAGAAGTATATATGTTCTTTGATGAAAAAAAACCGGATTTGACCTATGGAACAAAATTGAATCATTCAAGAAAAAATTATTGTTATGGAAGTCTGAAACTGGAAAAGGATCGTTTGAAACGTTCAACTTATTTTCAGATTTTATTTCTGAAAATGAAGGCTTAAGGGCTTAAGGGAATCACTTGAAAATTATTTCGAGAAGTACTTCCCGGTTGATACGGATGTAAGGAAGAACAATCTGTGGGTACTTGATCCCTTTTTAGCTTGCAGTGATAATAATCTATCTATTCGAGAACAGGAGCAACTTATTGAAATATCATCTGATGCCCATTTAAAAGTGATGAAATCTCACTGTGAAAACATTGCAAACTTTTGGGTTGGATTGATTGATGAAAGTCCACTACTCAGTGAAAAGGCACTGAAACTTCTTCTTCCTTTTCATTCCACTTATCTCTGTGAAACAGCATTTTCGACTTTAAATGTTATCAAGAATAAACATAGAAATCATTTATTAAATTTGAATGCTCCAATGAGACTGGCATTGACCTTTTCAAGCCAAATATTGAGAAACTTTCAGGTTAAATGCAAGATCAAGGAATATTAGAATGCAAATTTGGCCACACAATGAATGAAATTCTTATGCCTACAATTTGTCTTTTACTTTGTAATTAATAAAATCATTGATAAAAGGGAGGATTCATTTCATTGGACCTAGTGACATGTATGAATGTTTGAAAGTAGCGCTTATTTATTACGTTTTATGAGCATGACATTGCTTAAGTAACTTTAATTTAACATCAATTACATTTTCAACGAATTCCTAAATTCAAACTCCTGTACAAAATAAGTTTGAATATTTTCTTGATAAATTTAGAAAAGAAACAATTGAATTTTAACTTGATACGAGTTTTCAATGTTTGACAATATCCTAATACCTAATCTTTTGTCCTCAGTAACCTTTCTTACATGTTGTAACTAAAACACCGACTTCTGCACAAAACATATCAGTGAAAACTTTGATGCCTATTTTTTGTGGCGACTATATTTATATTATCAATACGGATTAGATAGTTGTCTTGCATTTTTGCATCTTCTTATGAATATTTGTTGACACCTCATCTTTCAGAATCCAACCCGATTGGGTTTGTAATGAGTAGTCTTAAAATTTCCAATTCTACATGTTTCATACATTTTCGATCGTATGTAAATGCGGTTATCAATGTCCCTGTCTGAAACGGTGAATCATTCAGCATGACGATATATGATCCTTCTTCTTAACTTAATAGTTTGTTAAAATTCTTCACTGTTCAAACTGCAAAATATTGGCTCCCTTTGAATTAATAGTATTAATCAGAAGTCAGTATGTTCAAAAGTTTAATATTTCTGGTGGAATTTCTAATAATAACATTATTGGACTATTTGAAACTTATCAAATTTCCAGTATCAGTGACATATTTACAGCTTTTAATTCAGGTTGTTCAATAAGTTTCTAGAATTCACATAGATGTCTTCGATAGTAGGTCCGCCATTTTATTTTTCTAAAAATGGTCAAAGAATTTCATGAACATTGGAAAGTTTTGTGTAGATCACACTGTTTTCTTAATATGAAAAAAATCAAGTATCGTGTAGTGATTGAATTCTTTTTGGAAGATGAAGAACCAAAACAGATTCGTGAACGATTGTTAAAAGTGTATAAGGACTCTTCACCTTTACTTGCAACAGTATATAACTGGGTTGCTGAGTTTAAACGTGATCGTACAAGTCTTGAAGACGATCCACGTCAAGGACGTCGAAAAAGTGCATCAACACCAGAAATCATAGCAAAAATACAGGATATGATTTTGGAAGATCGTCGATTGACTGAGAGAGATCTTGTAGAGGCTCTAGACATATTCAGTTTATTTTAAGTGATGTTTTGGGTTTCAAAAAGCTGCGTGCACAATAGGTGCCGCATTCGTTAACAATGGAACAAAAACACATTCAAATGCGACTTTCTCAACAACATCTGGAGCGTTTTAAAAAGCGTTTTAAAAATCACCATGATACTGAATCAAAACAAGAAGCTAAAGAGTGGTGTGAACCTGGTTCTTCAGCTCCAAAACGAGTTCGTGTCCAAAAATCAGCTAAAGGGGATGCTAAAGGGATATTGTTGGTAAATTATCTTCAAACTGGTAAAACAATCAACTCTGTATATTACTGCAAACTTTTGGATCAATTGGATGAAAAAATTCGTGAAAAAAGAACTGGTTTGCAGAAGAAAAAATCATTTTTCATTAAGACAATGCACCTCCTCACAAAAGTATTTTAACAATGGCTAAATTCAATGAATTGAAGTACGAATTGCTCTGGCTGTTCTCACATCTTAAAAAATGCATGCGTGGAAAGCATTTTTTGTCTAATGATGAAATTATAGCAGCCGTGGACGGGTATTTTGCAGACCTTCCGGATGGAATTCATAATTTGGAAGAACGTTGGAATAAATGTATTGAGCTTTTGTGAGAATGTACTAAATAATAAAAAGCATTTCAAGCCATGAAATCGTGTTTTTCATTTCTATTCTAGAAACTTATTGGACAACCTATAATGTAGTAATGTAGTAATGGAAGTAGGACCTGCATTGGAAGAAGTTGCAAGAGAAAATCAGGAGATCAGGTTTCAACAGGATGTCTGTCTCGCACATTTTAGTTTAGATGGTAGAAATTTCCTAAATAATTCATTTCTATATCACTGGATTGGATCACCTAATTTGGCGCTTTGCAATTTTTTTTCCTGCGAAGACATGTTAAGAGCAAAGTCTCCAACGTCACCCAGATATTAATTCTTTAAAAGAAGCAATCGTTTAATTTTAAGACAATGAAAGGACAGGATCATCAAGATCTCCTGTAGTAATAGCTGAAAAATTAATATGTGTAGTGACTGTTGCCTTGGGTAAAATAAGAACGATGTAATATCAGCAATGTTATTGACCATTTTACATGAATTCAGTCACAAAGTGAAGCAGGTAACTATTAATCTCATATTTTTAGGGCCGCTACTACCCAGACTGCCATAGGAAGAAAAAGATAAGCAAGACTATCAAAAAATTGGGCTAGTTTATAAACAGACTGATTTGTATTTAAAAAAAAACGCTTTTAAAAATAATTGTGTTCAGAATAACTAAAAACTTCCTTTAAACATTTTAAAAATTGACAGTCTAATATAATATTTTCCTAGTTTATTAGAAACATCTGACGCATACTCACAGAAAATGGCAATAAACTATACTAATAATAAACAATTTATGACTATTACAAAGCAAACTACGTTAAGGCACTTAAAATATTAAATATAAATAACCATAAAATGTAGGAAAGTACAGTTTTCAATAAATGTTAGAATTAATAGCTTAAATATCCAGTAACGCAAAATTAATATATCTTGTACTAGCGTTACAAATGTAATAAACCAAAATATAGTAATTTTAAAACACTCAAAGTTTTTATAGTCGAAGAACTTGTTTGGAAAGTACACTAAAGTTGATGTTACTTATTGATTTGTTACATAGCTGTTATCTTGTTTATTACCATGGTAAGTTTTATTCCTAGTGATTGCCCTTTACTTTGATGCTGAAAATATTAACTCAATAAGCATTTCAGGAGCTCAACAGTATTTATAAATATATTACCCTGTATAGACCCTTATAAATACAAACAATTTGCATACGCTACCTCTACAGTTACATAATTGATAGTATTCATAATCGAGCATCCGCTTATGAGCAACTAGTCTCGTGCCGTGATTAAACGTAGCATTTACTTGAGAAATTACTAACGTATACCTTATATCTCCACTAGAATATCTCGGTTAACCGAAGGACGTGACTGGTCTATCTGAATATGCACACGGACGTGATTAGTACTCTTATATTTATGATTGATTGATTGCCGTGGTCTGGTTTTAGTAATTAGCGTGTCTATTGAAAATAAATTGAGCAAATATCGTGAGTGGTATGTTAACCTCGTTCTATCTGAGAGTTCTTTTGAATTATTTCAAAAGATTGCCGCCTCAGTTCGAAGCACATTTGTTTAGTTTTGTTTATTATTAATTATGCTCTAAATTCGAATAATTGGTGTTGGTTATTTATATTTGACAATAATTCTTATTAAATTTCGAATGAACATTTTTAAATTGAATGCACTGTACCTAGTATTGCCGTTACATTCAGCAATATGTTGTAACTATGTACTTGGAATTAGTTTGGAAAAAAATGAGGAACTCGTGCGGATATAACCGGTTGTGTTCTATTACACAGATAACTCTGTTAACAATCGATGGAATGAAGACTGATTCTCCAAGACCTACGAAGTTTCGTGTTCGAAAATCTGGTGGAAAAGTTCTTGCTTCAGTTTTTTTCCTTGCGATGGCCAGGAAGTAATAATGATTGATTTTCTGGATATGCAGAGAAGACGCTGTCATATCTTTCCTCGACTGAAAAGAAGTTGAAAAGTCGTAAATCCTCCGAAGAGGTGAAAGAGTTCAATACCTCCTCATATTACGCTGTGTCTGGCATTCTAAGGCTCTAAATTTCGACTCTTGTTATTTAACATTTTTATTAATGGACTCATCACCCACTATCACTTACAGAAAGCTTTCATATCGACTGCCGAGAATAATGTTATTCCAACTCCATTTATGCAAATTTTACAGCAAATTTTGCTAATATCCTGTTTATTACCGATCTGAGGAAATCTTGCTTCAACATTAGTACCTACAGTACCCTGTTATTTTAGAGTTTCCTGTACTTTGTGGAGGTTTTTGGTGGAGTTTTTGAATTAATTATGTTGGAGTTAGAACAAATTACTGTATTTACTTTTGTTCCCATTAAATACGATTATTGTTCCTAAAAATCAATATAATTTAGGCCGAATAAAACTTTATTCAGAAAATATTTACATACAAAAATGGCTCTTCGACTGTGGATTTATTTCTAAGCTGCTTTTGTAATTCTGTTGAAATGATAACAGTCTGAAATTCTCTAATGGAAAAGAATGTACAATACTTTAATAACTAACTAACTAACTAACTTTCAGTATGTATCTATAGTGCTATGGATTGAATCTACTTCTTGTATACAGCTGTGACCAGGCTTTTGGAATTTTTGTTCAATTTTCAGCAGATTATTTCCTACGTCATTAATAAATTCAAGAAATGCTGCACTCATGTGCGAATTTCTGTTTTGAGGTACACAAGCATCTGACCATAGTACTACTTCTTGAATGGAGTCATTACGTGCAACAAATTGGTTAAGCATTTGCACCAGAGCAGAAGCAATGTCATTTCCAGTCCTTCCTGACATATTATGTCGAAGGTTTAAATATTTTTGACAAAATCCTGAGATTTTTTGTCCTAAAATGCTATATGTTTGTTTGATCAGGTGACAATTGGTAAATGCGTCCTTGGTATGATAGCCTTTAATCACTGCCATCTAGGCTAGTTTTGATTGGTACCAGGAATGATATTTTGGAGCTCAAAGTCAAGATTTTTTAAACATCTATTAAAAAATTATCAAGTATTCGAAAATAATTCTTCTTATTTGTCCAGAAATTCCCTAACCAATTTTCCAAGTCTCAGCAATTCTTTCAGCTCTTTGGTGGCCCTCCCGGAAGACGTTGTTCACTCGGTTTTTCTTCCAGGGCGACACTATTCTGTTTGTATCCATTCTCTTTATGTGTTCTCACTATATCCTGGACTCCGCATATTTGTGTAATATCCTCGTTTCTTACTCGATTTCAAAGAGTTTTGTCCGCTATGACGTGTAGAGGACTTGTGCAGGACTTGCCTTGTTTTCTACCACGCATTTTTCGAGAAGGAGCTTTTGGTAATGGTCTAACATTTTTTAGTGTTACGGTTACTAGTAATTTAGTTGGTGTATTGTCAACAGTAACAGCTGATCTACTTGCCACTACGAGATCTTCATTAATATCTGATACTGGTGGAGGTCTATCCGTTACATAGGAGCATTGAAAATCAGCCTCATTAAATATTAACTCATTTAGGGGCCATAAACCGCACTTCTCAAATGATTTTGTTATATTATTTGGCGTAAAAACTGCCAGAAATGGTCGTGTAGATAAAGTTGGGATCTCATAAATTGTTATTATTTGTTTGCCTGGGTGTGTAACCATGTGGTTATTGAACGATACTCTCATCATAGATTTGAAAGGCGTATAAACGCCAACGTCTAACGGTTGGAGTTTAAGCGAACATTTTGTTTACAAAAACTAATTGATTCAAGCGAGATGGGTGACTCATGATTGTCAAGAAGTATTAAAATTGGATTTTCCTTTCTTGCTTGATATGTTGTAAAACATTCACAAATAATTGTGCGGTCATCTAACCGCTTTTGTGAGCTAAAGCAACTGCCCCAGTCTGTCCTCCGTTTACAAAATGATTCTCAGAGTGAACTCTAGGAAAAACATATAATAGGAGGGGGTGGGGAGGGGGAGCATTCCCGGTTGCAGTAACTATACCAGTGGAGGTTACTAGTTGACCACCTTCCACTGATACAATCTGACTAACTTGCCTTTTTCCTTTATTTGCTAATACTCTTCGAGAAGGTAGCACCAAATTTAATATTCGGCTTGGTTAAAAATTAGGTAGGTATATGATTTTAAAACATGATTCAAATTTTGGAAAAAATACACTAATGTTTTTTTTTTATTAAAAGATGTAGCTCGTGCCAAGCTTGTATTCTCAGGTTTTCTCAGAGAAATATTTCTATTTCTTTTCATATACTCCTTTATCCAGTCAATACCTGCTTGGTTTTCAACATCCCATTTAGCAGGATATTTTTTCCTAATTTGGATGCGTATTCATATGCCAGTGCTCTTGTTTGGCGTAATGTTAGTCCATAGTGAAGAGAAGAACATTTAAGTAAATAATCGTTTAATTGTTTTCCTTTCTGCATTGAAAAAAACTTGATTACTAATAATTGTTTACGAAGGAGATGGCCTCCTTATTTGACGAAAATCTCTGTCCTCTGAGCGCAACTTTTAGATTAGGAAACAAAAAGAAGTTTCTTGGGACTAGATTTGGTGAGTGTCTTGGTGACACATTTTTTTTCCTGCAAAATTGGCAATTTTTCAGAAATTTCTGCCTTTAGCTTGTCAAGTAATAATGTGGACTATGCTCCTGTGATAGCTTTTCCTGTTTGAAGAAAATTGATTAAGATAACTCCATGACTATCCCAAAAAATAGTCGCCATCACTTTCCCAGTCGAAGAAACAGTTTTTTGCGCCAACAGGTTGGAAGTTCATTCGAACACATTTTTGGTCTAATATGAGCAAATATTAATTTATGGGCTTATTCTAAAGAAAAAGTTATTGGAAGATCTAATAATTCATAAAAATAAAAAAGAAACTATCAGACTGGCGTATTGTGACCATCAGGTTTACCGTATCGGTTACCAGTAATTATTATTATTATTCAAAGTGAAATCGGCACGCAATCAAAACAGCATGCTATGCGTATTGTTGGTATGAATATCTTGAGATATATGAACGGCGAGCACACTAGAAAAAAGCATAATATTTCATGAAGAACAATGAGCGGCTAATATCATTTCGCGGGAATTCTCTGCGGCATATCTCGAAACTCCTTTAGAAGTTATGACTAAACTAGACGCATTGTTTGAAGTGACATGTATATGTGCGCTGCACAGATGTTCACGTTTAAAATAATTATTTCCCAATAAACAAGACTTACCCGGGATGTTTTTTCCCTGTAAATTTATCTCGTGTTTCGTATCGTAAATACGGCTTTAGGTGTCTGTAATGTCTTTCCAGTAGACCTAAATGTTACTCAGTAATCTAAGACAATGTAAACGGAGAGGTATCGAGAAATGTCTATTCGGTTGAAAAGGTGTTTCGAGTTCGTCGATAAATACAATGTATAACATAGTATAGTTAGTTCTATGAAATAGGGCTATTTATTCTATTTAACAACAAATATTTAAAACAAAGAAATTATATGTATGTAAAAACTTAAGTAAAAGATACTTTCACATCCTTGAAATAGGAACCAAATATTCATACTAGGGATTTTTTAAAACTATAATAACTGTTAGAATGATAGTTAAATATTATTTAGACAGAAGGGGAAGGATATTGAGCTCCTCTGAACTAAGGGTAACCACCAATATAAAGACAGCTAAAGCTTCAGTATACAGAAATATTCTACCAGGATTTTATGACAATTTAACGAAGACAATTTATTCAATTATGATGAGTCAAACCTATTAACAACTTAATTAAACGTATCAACAATTTGAGTGGATGCTGCATTATCGCTGGCTTGTGTGGTTTATAAAAATCTATCATGTCTCATGGAAAAATAATACCCCACAAGAACGTCCATATTGAAACAAGCCAGGCTTTATCTTCAGAACAAGCTACAATCGTATGGCCATTATGCGCTGGCGCTGGCCATGAAAACCCTAGAAGGGGCTGCCAGGTCGGAGAACCCATTGGTCCAGTATCTCGGGGAGCTGCATCCTGACAGACCGCCACCTCGTGTCGAGACGAGGCGGATCCTACAGCCGTTGGATTGACCAGTCGCCAAGAAAGGCCCATCCTAGACAACGGGCCACATGAATAGAGATTAGAAGGCTTTGGGGCAGATTGTCCAGCCTTAGAGCAAATGAAGACCTTCGTCGTCGTATGGCCAATTTCAAACAGTAGTACCAACCATCTAGCTATATAACTTCAATTTCTCGCTTTACTTTTTTTTAAGTTGGTCAAAATGACCGGAAAGCTTTCGAGAAATTTCTTCTCTTTTTCTGTTAAATTTTATTAGAACTGTTTATTTTAAACAAATAATGAAATCGTTTTAAAATAAAGGTAAAAAAAGGAATAAAACATTAGAGGTTATATTGCATTTGTTATTTTGTTTATTGTACACAATATGCTTTTATTCAAGGAACAAAAGACATTCATTTTGAAGGCTCATTATCAACGTGATGCTCATAATAAGGATTAATCTAGACATATGCGATACAAGCATCCAATCAACAGTTTGAAGAAGCATTTCCTGATGTACATATATCATACAAAGTATTTGAGCAGTACAAGTATTGAATTGCTTTGCACTTTGAAAATTATAACTGTGTTTGTTAAATAATGTCAACTGGCCGATTAAAAATTTTTGTTGAAGCAACTGATAACAATTTACAACATTTTGAGCAAGGCAAAGCATCAGACGTAGAGGTTGTGATGATTGCCGTGTCATCGACTAGCTATGTTCCGGATGTCTTCGGAAAATCGGATATAAAAAGAAACAATTAAATTGAGCCCAAGAGAAAACCCTGGGGCCACCAGCTGAGATTTTGTGAGGCAGAGATGTTCCCAATTTTAGTAGCAAACCCTGCCTCATTGATTTTATACAATAGGCCCTCGTGCCAGACAGAATCGAAGGCACTAGCCGCGACCAGAAAACTGCGCCTTTCTAGGGCATCTCTGATCTCCTCCGTTATTCTTAGAAGCTGATATTCTGTTGAGAGTCCTTCACAGAGATCGAATTCTTCCTGTTGAATCAAGTTGCTCTCAAACAATGCAGCCTTGAGCCGACTCAATATAACAGCCTCGGCTATCTTGGACAACTTAGACAATAAGTTTAAAGACCTATAATTCTGGGAGAAAAGGGCGTCCTTGCCCTTTTTTGGAAAAACCCTGACATGAATATGCTTCCAGATGGAAGGAAAGCGTCTCAAATAAATTATGGCATTGACGATGTTAAGACCGCTATGTATGCATGCTATGTTGTCGCTTGAATAATGTAGATCCTATATCATTCCTTAAACTCATTCATGACAAATCTTTTTTGTTTTTGCCAACAGACACCCATGAAATCATCAGTATAATGCGTAACATTAAAAACAAAAACTCTAAAGGCTACAACGATATCTCCACACAAATCTTACTTTTATTACCACCCCAAGCTTTAAATTTCCTGGTTGAGTTAATTAATCTTTCATTCCTAAACTCTGTTTTTCCATCTTGTCTAAAACTCGCAAGAATCATGCCAATACATAAGGGTGGAAATGGCTTCACATTGTCGGATTATAGACCTATCTCTGTTCTCTCAACCCTGTCAAAGATATATGAGAAAGTTGTTGAAGTTAACCAAAAACAGATGTGTTTTGCGACCTATCTAAAGCATTTGATTGTGCTCCCCATTCACTTCTACTTATAAAACTTGAAAGATACGGCTTTAGGGGCAAAGTAAACGACTGGTTCCGTTCATATTTGGCGAATCGCCGCCAATTTGTAAGGCTGCGGGTTGGGTGTGACAGCGTGGATTGAACACTTGGCCGGATAGTCTGTGGTGTGCCACAGGGCTGGGTGCTTGGACCTACGTTATTTTTAATATTTATCAATGACCTGGCACATGTGGCTCGTCAGGCTAACACGATTCTCTTCGCCGACGATACATCACTGACTTGGCATGCTTCGGATCGTGACGATTTGGAAGAACGAATCAAAGCCTACATCTCTAGAGTTTGTGAGTGGTTTAAAACTAATGAAATTAGCAAAACTAAATTTTTATGCTATGCCCTAAGAATCATAAAACAAAATCTTGGGGAGCATACGGCCAGAGAGGTTTACTTCGCACTATTTGAGTCTCGCAAGAGATATCGTATTTCCTCGTGGAGTTTCACTTCTGCGACAAATTTATCTGAAATTCTAAAATTGCAGAAGAGGGCTATAAGGGTGATTGGCGGGGAGGACAGCAGAGTCCACTGTCGTCCTCTTTTTGTTTCTCAGGGCATACTGACGCTATATTAAGCTAATATACCTACCGAGCGGACATTTACTCATACAACACTCGTAACTGCAATAGTATCAATCTTCCAAAAAAACTGACACCTCTCTCTGCAAAAATTCTCTATACTTTATGGGTTTTTCTTTCTTCAATAAATTGCCTCGGTCTATATTGGATTCCCTAATTTAACTACATTTAGACGCAAATTAAAGAACATTTTACAACCTTTTTATTCATTTGACGAATTTATCAAGTTCAAGTTTTTGACACGTCTCCGCGTTGTGAACGTTGTGAACCTTATCGGGAAGCTTTTTAAGGACGACGAGTTGGTAATCCAATCTGAGTCAAGCGCCTTTCCACTTTTCTGTTCTTGATGTGGACCCGAACTTCGTGCATGACAGCAGCTATTATAGGCTCGCTGATCATTCCCGGAAGCTCGGTAAGAAACAATCTTACCCTTGAGTAAGATACCTAGTCAAACTCGTCGTCTGGGTCCACACCCCAAAGATGGCCTCTAAATGTTTCGCAAACACCTGGGGGTTTCCAAGATCGCCATAGACGTACATAATACATTATTGCAAACATGCATTTATCTCATTCTGTAAAATACAAGTGATTTTTGGTGTTAATTATACTTTTCAAAAGTGTGTTTAGTGTAAGTTCGATAGTGCAAATTTTGCTCTCTTTTTCTATATATTTTTTACTCTACTGTGTTGTTGCTGTCATCAATCATTTGATCGGTAAGCTATTGTCTCTGGCACTGGTTGCTTTCTTGTTACATTTTTTTTTTAACTAGATTTTTCTATATTTATATCTTTTCTGTACATTCGCCCTTTCTTTTTCCTTTAAGGTGCATTCTAAGCCAGGTATTACTTGGACTATGACTGCAGACAATTGGGAATGATCTAAATGATCTGAAATCTTGAAACAATGTCATTTTTGGTTCTACTGAGGTAGCATGCAAGACAAACAATGAGCAGATTGCGGTTGATGTTGGCACAGTTATTGATAACTGTAATGCATTACAAATTCAGAAAGCAAACGTAAGTTTCCAGACTTAGTAAATTTGATGCCTCGCTAGTTAATCGTTGTCTACTTTATCATTTTGTTGAAGATAAAGATTTGTGAGGGGAATTTAGCGTTTTGCCTCTAGATGAAGATTTCTTGAATAGAATTGTAATTGGGGATGCAACTTGGATACACCACTGGCACTGGAACCCTCTCACGAAACAAGAGTCCATACAATGGATTGGACCATGCATTAGCACCACCTAAAGAGGAAGAAACGCAATTTAGGGCTGGAAAATTGATGGCCATAATTTTTTGGGACGTGGGATGGACTCAAACGATTCAAAAAAGCACTTGAGATGGCATCGATCGGTTTTATTTTGCTGGATTATCAAAAGAAT
>CM043022.1:40869512-40898201 GCA_023690525.1 Holotrichia oblita
GAAGTCATCCTGACATCATCTGTAATACAAAGATACGCGCTAAAGGACAAGAACTGTTTTACCAGACGACAGTTTCTGCTCCTCCACGAGGTTGTTAGTTTATCTTGCTACACAATTGTATTCGTTGTTCAGAGAGAAAAACGCGCAAAAGAGTGAGTAATGTTTTTGCGGAATGTTATTGAAAAATCATGTGTGTGCTTGTTTTGTTGCTGGTTTTTTTATAATGCGTTTCAATTCTATTTAGTCATGTTATTCAATTTTACATTCAATTAAACTTGGAAACTCAAAGGTAGAATTTATCATTTTTGATCTTGAAATTCAATTTCAATGAATGTGATGCTATGATTGAATTTTTAAAAATTGTAAAAACTTGAATGTCAAGTAGTTTGAAGTGATACATTGTAAACAAAGCTGTATGTACGGTAATACGTTTCATTTGCATCAGTAATATAGGTAGACGTTTGTTCAGTGCGTGTGCTCTTAAATTTGAATTTCTGAATCTTGCTTTAGTTTCTGTGTCTAATAAGTGATGTACTCTAGATATATTATGAATGATAATTGGAAAAAGCAATTTATTGTGTTATTATATTTGGCATCGCTGTTTCTTGTATCTTGATTAAATAAATAACAAAAGATTATCTTCAGATCGGATTTATTAATAATAAGACTCTTTTGTTCCCTTACTGTTTGATCTCCAATCTTGGCTATAGCCCATAATAACAAGACAGACATATTTAGTTTTCAAACACAAAATGAAAGAATCGTCAAATTTATAGACCTCTTACCGCCCCCTCTACCTCTACTCGCTTCAAATGAAATTGAATGGTTAAAAACGGCCTTAAACAGTTTTGATTGGTCTGCAATCCTATGAAGTTAGATCAGAATCGAGGGTACAACAATTGGTGAGGTTCCTTTGTTAGTGCTAGTTCATACAGCGTCGGTAATAGTTTTTCATTTTTTTAATTATTTTGTTATGCAACTAAAATTGTTTAAGATAAAAAAATTTTGAAGAAAATAAGTTTATTTATAAAAGCAAGTCAGTAAAGTGATTCCTTATTGAACGAGTCTGAGATTATGAGTCGAGTGAGCTTGAGTAAACAGGCGAGTTCGATAAAAGACACTTTACTGCCGTGGTGCATCCAAATTTTGATCGCTCAACCGTAAAAATATAATTCAAACTAAACAGATAGAAAAAATAACAGCCGAATACAAAACTACTTTATTATTTGTTATATTAAAGTTGAACGTACACTCTGACGCATTATAAAAACTAATTCGGAAGTAGAAAGTTTGAACTGAAAATGTTTGATGTTAATAATTTGCAAATCTTCAGCAGAATTATCATTGTTGACAAGTATCTTGACAGTTTGACCTTCACCTAAATCGTCTTTGCGATTTTCGTTTTATTAAACAGATTCTCAACATTTGGTTCAGCTTATCGCTTTCCACCCCTCCTCCTGGTAAGGGCGTTTTAAATTTCTCTTTGAACTGTTAGCAAAGAGGGTGGCGGACGTTTTACGAAAACAATGTCCCGTATAAAGTGATGCTTTCGGCAAATGCAGATACTTAGTTACAAAATCGTACTAGCCAGTTGTACAAACTAAAGTCATTGGCACCAACTTCCTGTATTGCAACCGTGCCAATTATCGTAGCTCTCGCGTAGAATACCCGGAATAATTAATTTAATGCAACGTGTAATGTTTATAGTAAAAATCGCCGTGATTAAAAAAATCACCTTCCAATACAAAATTTTGAAATGAAATATGTTTTGAACGTCCAGATGTGAATTCAGCCCTATTTAACAAACGGTCGTACAGTGAGTTGCTCATACGGTTTATAAAAAAGACAGCATGTTTAATGTTCAAAATATGTCCGGGATAAAGTCCCGTCATTGCTTATCGCTTTTCCACCCTCCTCTCCCCCCGTGGCGTTTTAAATTTCTCTTACTGCCGCCTGCGTTAGCAAAGAGGGTGGCGGACGTTCTACGAAAACAATGTCCTGTATAAAGTGATGCTTTCGGCAAATGCAGATACTTAGTTGGTAATTTTGTTTGGTGCACTTCCAAAAGTATGGATTCCAACTGGGGCTGGACTGTACATTCGCCATTTCTATAAGTTAGGAAAAATCGATCGTGGGACGTATGCTTAGGACGCAGAGCTAAATAGTTGTTAAATAATTCTATGGATTTTACTTTTCCTTCAAACTCTGTGATCACAAATAATCGAGGCCTGTTGGTCTTTGTTTTAGTTATATGAACAACCAAAATTGTTTCTTTGAGCTCTATGTTACTTACATTTAAATTCAAAAGTTCTTCATTACGTAAAGCTCCAGCCAATCAGCCACCAAACACAACACAAATCTAAAATAGTTACTACAACCCTATCAAATTGGTTTCGAAAATTTTCCATAAATTTCCTTCATCAACAAGTAGATTTTATCCGGTGCATTTAGTAAACATTTAAGTATTTCTTCCTGTGAAAGGGTTTTGGACTTTTTTGGAATATGATTTCTTCCTTTTTGTTTAAAAAAAGCCGTAAGTTTTTTGTATTTACTAATGTTGACGTCATTTTTTGCTGAAACAGTTGCTTTCACCATGGAACAATATGACCACATCGAAGAAGGAGAATACTGTTATGAGGGCTTCCGGTCAAAACCCGGAAGCGGTCCTCGGAAGCCCTCAAACAGAGATTCAGACCGTGGAAACCTTCGATATCATTTAACAAACCTCCACGGGGAGGAAATTTTCCGTAAAACCCAAACCTTTTCTAAGCTACGCCTCAAACTATCTACTCTTCTGTGCACCCTTACCTTCTTGTCTCGCTGTCGCGACCATCAAGTTGTGCCAAAATTGCTCAAACTTTCTCACCACATCAGCACTTCAGTATCTCAAACTATCTTAAGGCGAGCCAGCTTAGCACTCATCCGCGAACGTATCAAATATTGCCGTCGCGAATTAGATCTTGTATCCAGGAAACTTCTTTCCCTTCATTTAGAACTCTCCAACACTTTATCTGAAGATGATTGGTCCCTATTAGATCGCATTTCTTGTATCCAAACTCAAAGATCCTCAGAACGCATAAAGGAAAATCATATTCGAAAATTTCAATTGCTTGATTTGATTTTAATTCAGCAATAAACCCGCTGTAGCAATTGAACTTGAACCACAAAAAAAAACGGCCTCGGTTAATTCTGTAGATTTGTAGAGGCAAGGGAGATAATTAACGATAGGTATGCACTAATTGCCGGCGCCAGGGACAGTACCTCCAAAATCTTATTGCGTAAGCTCCTCACGAGAGAGATAACAAACTACCTTTCTCGTTTAAATATTTTTTTACTGTATCAGATGGTTCTAACACTACATACTCCTAAGCGTTCACTAAAGACTAGTAATTATTGAGACCAGAACCGGAATAAAACCTATGTAAGGGAAATCAAAGCTCGAAATACAGCAGGAAACACTTCCTATAATGCTAAATTACTATTATCAAGACTATAACTCAAGATTTGTCCCTCTAAATCCACGCAGCTTTTCCAAGATTGTTGGAAGTCAGATTCGTGACGTAACTACCAGGTGTACTGGCAAACAAGTAGGTCAGACGTGCAGTTTTTCTCTAAGTTCTTGATTAATATTAAAATATATGTATATAAAACTACACTTTACATACGATTGTGATTTACCTAAAAAATAGTTGACGGAAGCTCTTATTTATTTATAGCGACAAGTGTAAACAAAAATGCGTACATAATTTAATAATAATTTCTTTCTGTAAAAAATGACTACCGCATTCTTGTTTATATAGTGTTCGTTTCAAAAAATAGAAATCATTGACTTCATATCTGTATTACAAGCAAACAATTGGTGGAACTAAATAAATTACCCACCATGTGATCTTGATCAAAAAGCGGCTCCTTTTGATTGGAAAATATATTGCCGGAGGCATTGCCAAAAGTGCCATTGATCTTGGAACACAACCTTTTTATTGTTTGGGACGATAACTTTTATGGTTAGCATGAAAGGAATCAATTAGGTTTCTAGCGATATCGTCGTGTTTCTTTGTAAACAAGATAAAATAATTTTTGGAATGTAGGTGTAACGTTTTTTGTTTTGTTTTAAGAATTGCTAGAAATTGTTTTCACGCGATTGGATTTGTTCATGAGCTATATTTAGTTAAGTTTTCAGTTAGGTCAGTTCCATCATTAAGAAGCTACATTTAATGCACTTTTTGTTATTTGGTTTTGGGAAGTATCGGTTAGGTATTTGTGTGGCTAAAATCTTTAGAGCTTTTCATTGTGTTGCAACTTTTGTCTTCATTTCTGACTGCCGATATCGCTGAAAATGCTCTTTTTTATCAGTTTAGTTAGGTCTTACAACTTTAGTACTTCTTGTTCATCTTGTCTGAATAGAATTTTCCTAACAAAACAGTCTGCCTCTGTCTTTAATCAGAAGATTCAGTACCAGACTCGTTGGCGTCCGATGAATTTTGTACTTGAATTTTAGCTTGAAGAATCAGATTCCTTAATTATGTACTTGAAAGTTTGGTTCTTGGTTACTTTAGGGTTTGGACAAATCCCAGCAAATTATGGCGGTGTTTTAGTGGGATTTGTATCTTATGATTCTTGGTAAAAATTCTCACAAGATGCAAAGTCTTCATCGCAGAGTGCCAATAATTGACTCAGCAAATTTGTTCGGAATATTTTTTCAAGTAAGATCAATTTAGCAAAGCTTTGAATATCATATCGGGTTAACCGTTTTCCTGCCTAGAATCCTTGAAAGCCATCTTTAGTTTTGCCTTAAAGGTATCATAATTTCATTATCGCCAGATGGGTGTTTCATTTGTGCTGTTGGTATTTTTTGGACATGTTTTAATTCATCATTTATCCAACCTAATTTAGAAGCCTGAATCCTCTTCTGCTGCACCATCAGTTTCATCAAAGTTAATAAGCCGATCAGCTGTAAAATTATATCTTAGATTATTAAAAAAAAACTGGTCACAACAGTTTTGCTAAAAGGGATTGATTAATAGCACAGTCACACATTTTTCTTATAATTTGCGAGGGTCAGGCTATGATTATTACACATTTTTCAGGTTGTTGAATCCGAATTCGCGGTAAAAAAAACCCTAGTACGTCAGAGTTTCGACATAGCCTCAAAAAATCCATCATCTTAAGCTATTTAACACTGCAACGTTTTGACTCACGTCGTAAACTAAAAACTACTTTGTTAAACCCTATAAGGAGATTACACGATCGAAGTTTGTTCATCATATAGTCCTTACAGGAATTTATTGTTTAGTTTTTGAGGTTATGCTGAAACCCTGACCTGCTGGAGGGGTAGGGAGGGTGGGAGAGGGGTTGACCTCGGATTCAGACTCAGCAACCCTTAAAACAAATTGTATACATGGTCTGAGCCCCAGACCCAAAACACATTTTTTTGTGTGGCTGTGTAATTAATGATTGATGAGGTAAAAACAACTTTGAATTAAATATTTTTCTGCTTAGGATTCGATTTTTTGCATTATCTAATTACATTCGTTTCGATTTTTAATTTTCTATGCTATAAAAAGTGGCGTTATGTAATTTTAATATTCATTCCAAAATCGTACTAGCCAGTTGTACAAACTAAAGTCATTGGCACCAACTTCCTGTATTGCAAATAATGCCAATTATCGTAGCTCTCGCGTAGAATACCCGGAATAATTAATTTAATGCAACGTGTAATGTTTATAGTAAAAATCGCCGTGATTTAAAAAAAAATCACCTTCCAATACAAAATTAAAATACATATGTTTTGAACGTCCAGATGTGAATTCGAGCCCTATTTTTAATAAACGGTCGTACAGTGAGTTGCTCATACGGTTTATAAAAAAGACAGCATGTTTAATGTTCAAAATATGTCCGGGATAAAGTCCCGTCATTGCATTGGCACTGCCAAATTACTTTTTGATCTTATTAGGATATTGGCTGCCATAAAAAAATCTGGCCTTAACGTTATAAATGCAAAGGTAGAACGTAAAAATAGCACGTGGAAGAGATCAGCCAAAACATAATAATAATATTATAGTAGATAGTAGGAAATTGAGAGTAGTTATACTTTACACTTAAGGAGAATTTCTTGGCATAGTTGCAATTGAATTTGTTTATAGCAAATAGAAGACATTTTACATAAATGATTTTCTGTTAGAACATTTTGAAAATTGTGATACTTTGCCAATACATACTGTATTTTCGTATGTAATTTACGAAAAAATGGGTTTTGTTTTGTTTTAGTCACAGCCTGGATTACAGGAGAAACATATATAAAATCAGTATGACCTTGTAATTTAGTTTGATAGTACCAGTAACAATTTAGCGAGGAACGAAAATATATTTTTTTTAAAGAAATCGACACTGCATTCGTCCAATCGATAATCAAATTAAAAGCTTGTCTGGAATGGTTGACTATTGAAGTTTTCTTAAATTGTTTGAGGGACGAGGAAGATTGAACCTTTACATTTAAGAATGAAACAAAACATTATTCAAATGATTGCCACTGCTGGCCTTACAGTACGTCATCTGATCAACCCAATTATCAAGTAGTTTTTCGATTGTTTAGGCTTGAATTTCATGAATGGCAACTTTGATTTCGTGTTTCAAGGCTTCAATCGTCTCTGGATGCTTAGTGTAACATTTATTCTTAACGGCCCTCCACATAAAATAGTCCAACTTGCTCAACTCACAGCTCAGAATTTCGGCTAATTGTTCGATTTTAAAAAACGATCACTAAACATTCAATTGTTATGTTGGTTGTGTGGCAAGTAGGGCCGTCCTGTTGAAATTAAACGTCCTCCATGTCATCCTCTTGAATTTGTGGAAAAAAAAATTCGTTGAGCATGATGCCAAAATCTGCATCAAACAGTCACTCTTTTTGGGTGCACCGGCTTCTCAATGATAACGTTTGGATTTTCTGAGACCCAAATGTAACAATTTTGCTTATCAACAAAGCCTCCGATGTGAAAATGGATTTCATCTGAAATGATGATTCGTCGGTAAAAATGCCAATTGGTCTCCAGCCCATTGAGCGAACTGAAAATGGATCGGATGGTCAGCTCTTGGAATAATTGAACTTTATAAGCCTTCATCTCGAAGTCTTTATGCAAAATTTTCCTCAGAGAAATCTTCCTGAGAATTTAGTAAATTTAGTAATATATTTTAATTATAATAGTCCACGTCATTATGGTTACTCTAACGTGTATATTCCAATAAGTTCATATCTACCTGCTAGTTTTTTTAATAAATTCTATAAACGTTAGTACGAGGGCGTATTTTTATGTTATCTACCTAGCCTTGAAAAAAAGTACATAAGAGAACAAAAAAATTTTTTCCAACATAACCCTCTTCCACACTAATGTACTTATTCCATCTTTTTTCCAATTGCCCCATACCCTTAGAAAAAATTGCTTCGGTAACCTCGCAAAATATTCTTCAACAGCTTCTTGGGGTTGTTCATCAGACGCAAAATGCTTTGAATGCTGATGAACTTTGTTTACCTTATGAACCCGACAATTGTCGTGTTTTTAAATTTTTAATTAATTTTCCGTAGGCCTCTCCATTTATGGTAGACCCTCTTGGCATATATTCAATAAGGAAGAATCCTTCAACATCCCAGAAAACAGTTCCCAACAGTTTTTTTTTTCCAGAAAATTGTGTCTTGGCCTATTTTGGTGGGAGAGAGCCTTTATGAACCCACCGCGTGGATTCTTGTTTAGTAGGAGGGTCCCAATGATGTTCCCAAGTCTCATCCCCGGTGATAATTCGAGATAAAAATGTTTTTTCCTCTCCAACTCGGCCAAATTTTCTTGAGAAACTTTTTTCTGTACCTACAGGTTTTGTTCAGGTGTAAGCAGTCTGGGTATCCACCATGCAGCCACCTTCTTCATACCCAAATCGTCATGCAAAATTTTGAGGACAGTTGCTTCGGATATACAGACTTCATTGGTAATGACAGAGATCTTTACACGTCCATCTTTCAGTACCAAATTTTCGATTTTTCGCACAATGTCTTCAGTTCGAGCTTGAACAAGTCGTCCGGACTGTGCATTTTCCCCATACACATCAACCATTCTTTCATGGATGGCTTTTGGACCATTGACTTCTTTTGTCAGTAACTTTATTACGCTGCGATGTTCAACCTTAGTTTCACTCATTTTATCGAGAAGTAGACCGTCCCAAATCTCTGTAAACAGCACAAACTAAACACAACTTAGGACATGTACTTCTAACAGTGACAGCAATTTTTCAATAATTTGTTTGACATCGTCTTCTTTTTGTTTCATAGCTAGGTAGATAACATAAAAATACGCCCTCGTAACAGTTTTTGTGTGACACCAAAATTCGTCAAATGTTCACGATCGATATTCGTTTTGACCTTCAGTTTTGAAGGGTCACTATGCAAAAAATTACTCATTTATTGCATACCCTATAAAATCGTAACACTACGATGATCATTTATTATCGTTTCACATATTCTGCATTGCAGAAAATGCCTGTAGTCGTGTTTATTTTAGCGCTTTCGAAAGGATTTATAACTTCTAGTTTGATAAATGATTTGTACTTCATGTCATAATCTTCGAATCGTTGGCTCAATAGGAACATTTACAAATATACAACCAAATTTATGAGGAATATCGAACGTATGTTTTAATGATAAAGATTTATTACAAAAACTGTTTTTGGCGAGTCATTGCATTACATTTATTTGACAGATCCAAATTCGCATTCGAAAATTACAAAAAATTCATTATGACATACGATGTAATACATACCAAATTTTCTCACTGTTCTTTCCAAATATTGTAACTTGTAAAGTCGATTTATTATTATTTTTTTTATATTTAGTATACGATCTCCTTCGAAAGTTTCGGGAAACCTATATTTTCGTTTCGCGGTTTCTCTGGTTCGAAAGCGCAGGTGTTCCAGACCGATCGTCTTTTTGTTTATAGTCTTGTTATGCGTTTCGGTGACTATTCCTTCATACTTTTTTCTCTTTGGCACGACGTAATTCGGTCGCGCTTGGCGACGTGCAGGCCGTCGAAAGCGCTGGAGATTTCTGTGTCGATTTAATAACGACAGTCACTCTCTGGTCTGTTTATAGCAGGCGTGAGTCACTACAACAGATTTAGATTGGGTTTGTTTAGTTATGTGTTATAGTTTTGATGGTTTTGCTGCCACAGGAGCGGATTAAATGTTTTCTCGAAGCGGTTTTTTTTATCTTATACATATATTTAAATAAAACATTCATGAAGCGCATGCATATTTAAAAATTGCTGTATATTTTGTAATTGAAAGCTTAATATCTCTGAAATTGATCAGAATGGAACCATTAACGAAAATTGCCCCAGATTTGATCTGTACTAATGACTACACTCTGGTGGTGCCCTCTTGTGACTTGATTGATCTACATTTACCTATACTGGAATTAGTATTAAATTTCTGGTCTTTGAAAGGGCTTAATTACTGCGAAATTAGTAGTCGAACCAGCTACTTGTATTAAAATGATATCTCCACTTGGTATGATCATAAAGATTAACCTGATTCACTTATAGGGTCAATAAGAGCACATCACATAATCTAAAGGCATCACGATTAGTTTCCACATTAAATCAAACAAATAGTGTTAGCTTTCTTTATTATAAGTCTTCAATAAGGTATAATTGCACTATTTGTTAGATTAACGGGTCGATGGCCGCAGTGGTTAGGCGGCTGACTATTGTTGTGAGAGGACGATAGGTGCCGGGGTTCAATTCTCTGGAGGGACGGTGACATTTTTTCAGAGAGTTTAATCCCGGATCGATTTGCCATTCGCTGTTGGGAGCAAAGTGATTAACAGCGCGGCATCATAGAAAGGCGATATGATGCTGTCACAAAGCCATTTCAACACAACTTACACACACTAAACTACACCGCAAGAGTTGCAATGACAGCCAGACAAGTAATACAGCTTACGGAGTCACTGCAACTAAGCACCCATCACACATTAACAAAAAAAGGGCTAATTAGGGATGAGGTACAAGAAAATATATCTTGAAAACAAAAAAAAAACAGTAGAGTGAAACTCTCACTTGGTCCTGCTGGCTCTTTCTACGGCTAAGCGAAGCTCCTAAGTCCCTTTCTTCATCTTTATGAATGTAGCTTTTGCTGGTTGCGGAGTTGTGGGATGTTAACGATTTGGAATGACGTCAGTGGGAGTACCGGTCCGGAGTTTGATGCGCCAGCTCTTGTTGAGCCCTCTCGGCTATGACCGAGTTAGATTATCCTTCTACACTTTCCAAGGTTTTCAGTGCCAACTGTGAGGCATATTGAAGAAGGGATTAAATCTCCAGATAGCATCGTAGGTCACTGTTGCAGATAAACCAAGAGGCTCAGTATTTCATTTTGCTGGGACTCCATTCTTCTTAGATGGGTTTTGGCAACATACCCAGGACAGCACTCCATAGTGGAGGATTCAAAATAATTAAAATTAAGATCGGAGTATCATAGATATATGAAAATTGAAAAACACTATGAAAATATAGCTGCTGAAGACCGAGAATCAAATGATCTTTGATTACATTAGGGGAAAAGAGGAGGAAGAAAGGAAGATTTGCTCCTGCAGCAGCAGAAACTAAAAAATATAACCAAATCAAATCAAATTTTCATAGAGGATAGGCACATAATAATTGTTAAGGTGTTTCATTTCAATTATTTTGTTAGAAACAATTTTAATTGATAAATTCTTCGCTGATGATTGATTCGTAGCAGGCTAAAACCGCAATTATACTATGAGCTCTTATTACAGGCATTGTTTTGGCTTATTGTGTTTTGGCAATTCTCGACGTTTTCAATTTAAACAAAGAAAGTTTGTAGTTTTTATTTGAACAGAAATGTTTTGAATAAACTGATTAATATTGAAAAATATATTAAAGTTCTTCTACACATTTTAGTGCTTGGATTGTTGCTATTTCTGTCTATATCTGTTTCATTATCTTGACCGTCTGATAGAACTGCATTTTTTCATTACTTCGTCGATTAATCCTTGACTAGCAATTTTATATTCTACAGTCTTAATGTTGCTGTCATTGACAGGTCCGCGAAGTTGGCATCACAAAGCGGTTTGGCATCACAAAGCGGTAAAAAATGCTAGAGAGGATTGACCATTTATTGACCACTATTTACCATCAGTGATTTCGATTGACCACCTTTTGTTTAGGCTACAGCCACTATCCCCATATTTTGGGGTCTATTGGCGAAAATGCTAAAATTAGCCAATATAGACATTTTGTTGATCGGATAGGATTGACCAATCATGGTCAAACGTTGGTCAATCTTATATTGCAACAAAATGTTAGTGTTTGCAGTAAAAAAAAATTTTTTTTGAAAATGTGAAGGGTGGTCAATCGTATCCGATGAACAAAATGTCTATATTGGCTAATTTTAGCGTTTTCGCCATTAGACCCCAAAATATGGGGATAGTGGCTGTAGCCTAAACAAAAGGTGGTCAATCGAAATCGCTGATGGTAAATAGTTAATGGTCAATCCTTTCTAGCATTTTTGCCGATTTTTTACCACTTTGTGGTGCCAATTTCACGGACCGGTCATTGACATAATCTTTAAATTGTATATTTTCATGTAGAAACATTTCCATCATTAGTTATTCATTTAATATAATGGAAAAAGACTTCTGAATTTATAATATTTCTAATCAAAATAATGATAATAAAATAATAATCCTGATTTGTTGTTTGCATCTCAAGGGCGTTTAGCAATAATTCTCTTCTAAATGTCTGTTTTAGACTCAGAATTATTTCTTGGACCATCGGTGACTAGTTCTATTCTACATATTTAGGGGAATTACCAGAATATTCCATTTATAGTAGATTTGTTATGATCACGAATCAAAAGAATATGAGACCCTGGATATCTTTAAACTTTTTTCTAGTAGTTGAGGCAAATTTGAAATTGCATTTTAAATCCGGAATTTTTGACAATTTCTTTTACAACGTTATAATATTAAAGACCTTGACATTTAAAATTGACGATTTAAAGAATCGTAGAAAAGTTCATAAACTTATCAAGTTTGCTGGCATTACCAACAATCAGATTTATTTTGTTTATAAGATTTTGTATGAACATTGCACTCAAAGTTCCAAGTACAGTGGGTGTCGGTCGTAAAAGAATACGGCAATAATACAATTATAACAGCGTAATCAATTTTTGATCCTTTAATAGATTGCGGGGAAAAAAAACATAAATAGGAATGAAACAAATAAGCTGCAGTACTGCAGAATTTTTTTTTTAATTAAAGTTATTGTACGTTGTAATAATCCTTTCAAAATAAAAATAATATCACCATATGTAGAGGTATAATACGCGTTATAATGATATGATTGACACGATATCAAAATTTGCGTGAAAAGCGAAATTAAATTCTAAGGATGGGAACAACTGCGAAAGCTTATATCTTGCCAATCTGCTGATACCAACCTGTATCGTTTATAATATAACGCGAAATACACAAGTATCCGCCAAGAGAAAATCAAAGTATATCACGAAAATTGAATTTTCTTGTTTTTCAATGTTTTATCTCGTTTAACTCGAACATATCTCTTCTCGGAACAGCTGTAGTAATAATGTTCATTATTCCTGTTCCCGTTCGATTCCCGTTCACACACATATGTATACGGTACAGTTTTATATTTTTCTATAAGGGAGTGAGTTTGACGTGCGTTATTTTTAGTGCGGACTCGAGGAACACGCATGTGCTTCACAAAATGAATTGAGTAATTTTCTGTTCACCATCCTATCGACATGCTAGAGTATTTTTCGACGATTATCGTCTACATCATAATCATCATAGCTAGCAGACACGCGTCTTCGGTACTATCGCGGCACAACTCAACCACATCACCTTTGCGACTGATGTTTTGCGTGAAAACGATTGATTTCGGACTTGAAATGTGGGTGATATACAGCATTAAACGCCGATACTGAAAGGACCTTGAAGCTTCTGTGCGCGCGTTAAACGAAAAAGTACGCGTTCTTCTTCCGTTATTCTTTCGATTACGAATAAGGAAGATGGGTGTAACTAAACCGTAAAATTCCCTCTAATCACAATAGAAGCACTGCTGTTATTAAATTGTGTGCGATTCTGATCAGAAGCAGCTTTCTCTGAGACTTTTTTTCTTGACTGATTATCATCCCATTCTTCCAAGATGTGTGACTGCCCTACCGCAGGAGTATTCGCTACTCATGAAACTCACAGGAGTTGGATTATCTTTAAGGAGGTTAAGACTGAAACTGGTAATTTATCACATTATTTAAAAATTAGAATTTAGAAAAAGTTGCGCGAAAAATTCTACTGGTAAACATTAGGATTGTAGTCAAAACAATGATTTTTGAATTCCTTTGTTATTAGTAATTTTCAACGAAAATATTTCATGTGACTAATTATAATACGAAGGTTGTGTTCAAAAATATTTTTTTAAACTTACAAAGTTTTACGCATTTAATACTACAAATTTAAGATAAATTGTGATAAAGCTTTTCATTACTTTCAATACTTAAGCGGCCTTGAGGTTTAAAACGAGTAGGCGATCTAGAAAATAACTGCTGGTTCAATGTAGCTTCTTTATATAACAATTTGTTTTAAGTGTTAATTCTTTTAAGTATTTTCGATTCTAAACACTTCCACATATATTTATAAATTTGCTGTGCTTTTTCTGATAAAACTGTACGAATTTCTCGGAAACTATTAAAAAGAATTTGTTCTATTTTCTTATTTTGATTATTTTTTCATTATGTTTTACTTTAAAATTATATGTATGTATTTATATAATACGGTTGTGTACCTGTAATACCTCTCTAATCCTTTCAAGTGGTTGGAAAGCTACTATCTTCTTTTTTCGAAGGAAATTAATAACCTACCAGAGTTTCCAACCTTAAACTACGAAATTTGTCGACATCAAAAGGCATTAACTTGCAACTAAAACCTTTAACCAACTTAATTTGTTCTTAGAGCCACTTTCAACAAACTAAGTCAACCAGTTTTGAATAGATTTTTTTACCACGAAACTTCTTGGGCTGGCTTTAAAGAATCAGAGTGTTATTGATTCATAAATTGCTCCTTCTGATCAGCATTCAGACATTTGGAAATTCATTTTGTGTAAAGTTATCGAAAGAACTTGTTCTATTAATTATTATGAATATCATTAATTCTGTGAACTTACCTGATCAAAATTATACTACGAAGCAACATCCCAAGATTAGGTAGATATCAACACACCTTCGTATTTGTTCAAGAAATATCAGAAAACTTCTAGTTTTAGAGTGTGTGTGGTTTTTGTCAGGTTTTGCAAATCAATTGCAAACACACAATTTGTCCATATAGAGACAGTCTTCATACTTTATCTCCTTTAATAAAATTTTCAGAGTTTCATATGTTTTCGTCAAAGACTTGGGTTAATCTCCAAGAATTACGTTTAGCAGGATGTGGTGAACTAAACTCCCACAGAAATGATGGAATCAACAGTATTTCGTGTCTGTTGTGATAAATACCTAATTCATGCTTCTTTCACTCAGATAGCTTATTACTGAAGCGCAATCTAAAAAATTTGCTTGTAAGGAAACACATTTCAACACTACATACGAGGTGTGGCAGAAAAGTAATGAGACTGGCAACACTGCAAGTGATCTGGCAACGCTGCGCTGTTGTCCTTGATAGACCTCGTGTATCCCCCCCTCTGTTATTAGCGAAGTTGTGTTTTAGTTGTCCGTCACGCAAAATGGAACAGCTGAATTTGGAGCAACGTTGTTCCATTAAATTTCGTGTTAACCTTGGAGAATTGCAAGTGTGACGTATGAAAAGTTAAAACATTCTTTATCCAGAGCTCAAGTTTTTCGCTGGCACACATCATTTTTGGAAGGCAGATAACACCGTTCAGGGAGGCCTTCAACTTCTAAAACCGATGAAAACATTGAACGTGTTACTCTAGCGAGATCAGACCTTCGTTTAACATTAAGAATGTTGACTGAACAATTAAATTTGAACAGATTTACCGTTCATCAAATTTTGACTGAACATTTGCACATGCGAAAGGTCTGTGGCAAATTTGTGCCGAAAAACCTCACAATTGAGCAGAAGGACATTTGATCTTCTTGACAGAATCGCTAATGAGCTAGATTTCTTTAGTCGTGTCATCACAGGTGATGGATTTTTGAATACGATCGTGAGATCAAAAGGCAAAGTTAAGAGTGGTAGACTGCAAACTCTCATCGACCAAAGAAAGCTCGAATGAGCAAATCGGAGATTAAATCAATGCTGATTTGTTTTTTTTTTAAGAAAGGGAATCGTCTACAAAGAATCTGTTCCTTCAGGACAAGCTGTCAAAACCAAGTTTTTTTTTAAAGACGTCCTTGAAAGGCTCAGAAAAAGGGTAATTCGCGTGATACTAGACATTGCAGACAAATGGATGCTCCATCATGACAACGCCTTATGTCACATTGCCCTCTCGATTCACCTAACCTCAGTACCTGCGACTTTTTCCTTTTGCCTAAACTGAAAAATGTCCTGAAAAGACGCCATTTCGGGACTTTAGTCAACATCCAAAAGAGTGTAACGGACACACTGAAGACCATACCGGTTGAAGACTTCCAGCGTTGTTACCAAACAACGTCTCCATCGCTGTGTACCTGCCCAAGAGAATTACTTTGAAGAGGATAACATTGATGTTTGAAAAAAATGAAAACTTTGGTAAATAAAAAATCAGTCTCATTACTTTTCTGCCACACCTCGTACATCCAGACAGCAGTACAGATTAATCTTCGCGTATACACGTGTTTCAATTTACTAGGACCTCATCAGTACACGACGTAATTTCTTCTGTAACATTAGTAAACCTCGGCGCGTTTTTATGGAAAGTTCACTTAACACATGGTTCAGACAGTAACTCTAGTGCCATCTATCAATCAAACAACGTACACGAAAAGTTATTTTTTCCTGACAAACACATGTATAGAGAAGTATGTATATTAAAATTCATATCCGACTTGGTTCCCTTTAGCGAATTTTCTATGAGGACGTGTCGAAATTTAGTAGTGTATGGATGAAATGACGTCGTGTGTGTAGGTATGTCCATTTTGAAACAAAATGTTGAGATAAAAACAGTGAATGCTATAAATTTCTGTAAATAGGCGTCATAATTTTGCCTTGAAAGCTGCCAAACTAATTCCTCTACAGGTAACTTGTTTTGCTACATCTAAACATGAACGTTATTTTTATAAACGACCAAAATTGCTTGTATGCTTACTGGATTTAAAGAAAAATGCTGTGACCCTTCTATATTTGGATAAACACTTAATCAGTAATAAATTTAATACTCTTGCTAGTATTGTCTTCAAAACACGCTAATTTTTGAATGGGTTTTTCGACAAATTTCTATCTTGCAGTATCTGAATTAGCTCTATTTTTTTTCTTATAATAACATGCGTCAATATTAAATAGCATCACTAAATAGACCATGTTTGCACGTATTCGAATACATACATACATACATTATGAATAAATTAAATTCATTGTGTGATATTACATTACGTCAATCAATCATACTTGTACTATATTAGTAGTCATGACACTAAAAAAGGAAGCAGCATTGCTTAATATGAATTGCTTACGTAAATTTATTGTTCCTTCTATCACTTTCATCTTATGCGTCGATTGGTAAATGCTGCCTTGCAAATGTTTTATTTATTAATACGATTGCACATGATTACTCGATGAAAATCAATGAATGAGGTGTCATCTTGTTTTCGATTAAAGAGGGTTTTTAGGTTACGTAAATATGTGCTAAGAATTTATCTATGTTTATATTAAATAGTGTTAATCTTAATTGAGTTCATTGGTTTAGCTTTAGATTTATTTAAGTCAGTTTGTCTACGTGTATTTATAAATAGAAAATTCACCAAATATTTCAGAAACTTAAAACGAAAATTGAAATTATCTTGTGCCCCGATATCTTCTTTGCAATAAAAGTGGACATTTTTTTAAGTTTGTTTTCTTCTAATTGAGTTGATTTTCTTTGGGCAACTTTGGGATTCATATCCTCCGAGATAGATAGGAATTTTTTGTTTGTAGTTTATAAATTGATTCTCTTTTCGGTAAAATCTCTTGTTCATCCTTTAATTGATTTTTACTGTCTTTTTTGCCATGGAATTTCTAGGTTAAAAACTGAATCATGCTTCTTGTTCATCCTTTAATTGATTGTTTACTAGTAAGTGGATCCTCTTTATTTTCAGAATTCGTGATTTGATTTTCAACAAATAAATATATAAATATGAGAGGTGATGTCCATATAGATATCTTAATTAAATCTCTTGAAAGTGGTCCTCCTGAATTACTTCTTGTTTTTTTTTGCAAAAAATTGGTCACAGAAGTTTGGTTCACACAAAGATTTGTACCATTTTTTTTAAATCCAAAACTTTTCTTGTGACACATCATTATTATAAATTATTATTCAAGATTTATTTATTTTAAATACTACAAAATTATATGTAGCTAGTTTTATTAGTAACAATCTTAAATAATCTTCATTAAACGTTTCTTTAGCTGTCACAACTCGTATGTATATAGATGCCAGTTGTATTAATGTGATTAAATTTCATAATTCTAGCATCCGAGATGCTACTGCTTTTTATATATACCGAATGATTCACTAGCATTACGCAGGCAACGCATGATGTTAGGAAGCTATTTAAAATTCAGGGGCGAAGTGAATTGTACAACTAATCTTTTTATGCTAATCTACCTAAGATTAGAAAACTACTGTTCAAGAGAGATAACCGAATAAATAATATAATAATAAATTTTCGTTTATGCGATTTGTTTTGATCATCTTTATTTATACGGCCTTTGGAAAATGCCGCCTCGTAAATTTATATTAATAAATTGTTATTTAAACGCTATCTACCACATCAATTATTTCTAACCAGAACTTGTTACGGGGAGATGCAAATGTGTTTACGAGTTTTATTTATATAAATTGTCTGTCCCATTGAGTGTTAGTTACTAAATTATATCCCAGTCAGTCGTCCTCTTAATCCTGATGTTTTCTACAGATGAATTCGCTCATTTCTTACTACTCGAATATATTGCTTAGTGTGAAACATCTGTTTCAGTGTTCATGCGTTTCTATTATCAATTTTACGATTAAAAAAAGCCAGTTTAAACATTACTTTATTTGGTATACGTTGGTGTTTTGTTTCTATTTCAGTAAATTTACAACACATTCAATGCAAAGATCCTTACATATTTGCAAACAAACTTTTTGCAGTCTCACTGTAGAGATCAAACCAGACCAGAGACATAGTTGAAGATGCTATGGTCATTTTGCTTTTGCATGTATTGCAGCCGATGCACCATCAGAGGTTTCAGGTCCCACGTTTTACCGAACATTCCTCATTCCTCGTCCAAGATCATACCTAAGTATTTGACCTCAGTTTGGTGGAGTTAGAAGAGCTTCCTCTTCCAAGTGAACGGAACCATAGTCATTTTTCTGGAGCTTACATTTAACTCCTCTAGTTTGTACCAACTCTCCACGAGCGTCAGCCGCAGACCATGATAGTGATATCACACCAAAGGTGACAACACTCCAGCCAGCTTGTCTTTATAATGCATAAGTAATGCGACACATGAACCATTCTGTTTCTTATCATGGCGTTGGATCGACTTCACGTAAAGTTTTTGCAACGCCCTTTCCATCGATAGAAAGGATGCCATGTCAAAGGTGCTTTCAATATCCAGGAGGGTGGCTAGTACAATTTCTTTATTGCCAATGGTAATTTCTGCTATCTGGGCAATCTCATAGATGGTCTGCTTACAAGATGCGCCAGTAGAGGCAGCTTTGCTAAATCCCAGACCCATAAATACCTATTAATTATCTTCTCTAAAGTTTTGAGAGAAAATGAAGTAAGATTGACAGGCTAGCACAATTTTGCTTCCTTGTAGGACTCCTTGCACTGTTTGAGAATGAAGACTATCCGAGCTTCTCTCTAGCTTTTTGCCATGCAACCTATAGTTAAAGTAGTCATAGTAGGCTATTTAGAACTGTAATAAAAGTTGTAAAAGTGCTGGGAAAATGCCGACCATACCAGCCGATTTAAAAAGTTTAAAGGATTCGATGGCTCATATTTTTGACAAAGAAATTATAGCTATCCTCTGTGCAATTATTAAACATTCAGCTTTCATTGAATAAAGTACTCAGAATATTTTGTTGGAAATATTATTTTATACAACTTCTACATACTTTATATCTGAGTTCTATATATTTTTTAGAGAATAGACCGTGCTATTTTATGCGATGATTAAATCTTCCTATTTTGTTTTGGGATGGATAGTTGCTGGTGCAATCCTTACGATTAGCAGATCGCGATTTTATGATGTTTATAAATTATGGCCATTGCCCGCGTAGCACACCTGCCAACTAACCATTACACAAAACTACATGTAATTCGGTTTTATTTATGTGACCGAACTCCTCTATATCTCACCCACACCGATTTCATAGTCTACCTACAGTGTTTGGACGGGTCAGTATTTACATTATATCTTTACAGATACAGTGTCGAAATTAGTCTCATTTTTTCTCGCATCCGAATTTATTATCCACTTTCTGGCAATCTATAAGATATCGGCGACCGCTCGGAAATATATTTCTTTGATCTATTGGTCCTACGGACGCATACATCTCGATTATAAGTTAGTTATGTATGTTTTGATCGGACGACAATTTAGCGAGATTATTTATAGTTTTTTCCGAAGGCCATCGATTGTTTTGAAGATTTTCAAATAAATGCTGATTCCTAGATTAAAAACTTATTAATGTTATAAAACTCGTAAATCACATTCGCTCTCCTTGAGAAAAGGAAGTTGTTCCAATATATTTCTAAGGTTAACCGAAAAAAATTGAGCCAATAATACTTTGCAATATAAAATTGATAATGAAAAGCGATTGTGATTTATTTCGTGTTTATATGCAGCGTTGTAAAAATTACTACTATCTTGGTTTCTCGTATAACCTCTTCTTGACATTTTTGGCTTTTTCTGTCATCAGTTAATTCATCAATATTTCAAGAATGCATCTTCCATGGCTTCGCTGGCAAATACGCCGTCTTTTGTCGAAATTTTCCACGATTATTTTGCATAAACGTGGCTAAATTTCGTTGATACAACTCTCAGTTTCCCTCCTTAAAACCATGGGCGGTTTGTTGGCATAGACCTTAAGGGTCATTCCATATCAAATCAACACACTTAAATAAAAAAATTTACTTGACCATCTCAGATTTTGATGAAATTTGGCACAGAGGTAAAGTTCATGTAGACCAGGAAAAATGTCAAGTTTTAATTTCTTATGTCAACCCGTTTTTAAATTATGGCCATTTAAAGTTTACAAAAAATCGCCTAAAATTGCTATGCGGGCATTTACTAAAATTGTAATAGCTTTTGTCCTAATTGAGCTAGAGACTTAGGAGTGGTGTTATTTTCTTCTATTTTTAATGGTCTTTCATTTGATATGCAACACCCAGGATGTCTTGAGAAAAATGTTTTCCAAAATTGATACTAAAATTTTGAATTTGAATTCAAAAAAAGTCACATGTTTAAAAAATTTCAAAAAATTCCCAAAAGTACTTTACTATAAGACTACTCAGTGTGCAAAGTTTCAAATTGGGATGGTAATAGATTCTTAGTTAAAATAATTTAAAATTAACATGAACAAGTTTTTTACTAGTTTCAAAAAATTCAATCCAGTGTGAGGCCTGGAGAATTTTCTTATTTCTGGTAACTATTTTGGAGTCCAGTAGTGACAAATAAGATTTTGAGTTGGCAACCCTAACAGTGTGTGACTCCTATACAAATTCATCAACTCAAATGAAATCAGAATATGATGGCACAAAATCGAATCTATATTCCAAATTCTGCTCTATATAATGTGCATTTAGACACATTGTAGAAATGGAGATATGGACGCGTTCCAGACGAGCTTTGTTGCTCAATCTCCCAGGGTTGTAGATGGCTGAGTGGATCAAATGAAGATCACGGTGGCAACCAAAGAAGAAGAAGAAGAAGAAGTTCACATCCTCAACCACTGCAGTGAAGCAGCAAGTAGCTCAGTCTGACTCTGGGCATCAGTGTTGTGTGGATGTCTAAAGTAGTGATCTCTTTTTGATTTCTAGTTTGTTTTGTAATTTGAGAATCTAAGAAAGTTTTTTTATTTAAGTACTAACAGTCAGTCTATACGTTAATTATTTAGTGGAGTGATTATGTGAAAAAAGGCCAGTACCCTCTAAGGGTTTACAGAACCTCATCTAAACAAAAATATTGTTTAGTAAGAACCCATTACTATCCCAATTTGAAACGTTGCACACTGCTTAGTGTTATAGTAAACTACTTTTGGGAATTTGTTGAAATTCAAAATCAAAATTTTATTATCCATTTTTTCTCAAGACCCCAAGATATGCATGTTGCATATCAAATGAAAGGCCATTAAAAATAGAAGAAAATACCACTACTCCCAAGTCTCTAGCTCAATTAGGAGAAGAGCTATTACAGTTTTAGTAAATGGCCGCAATTTTGGGCGATTTATGGCAACTTTAAATAGCCATAATTCAAAAACGGGTTGACATAAGAAATTAAAACTTGACATTTTTCTTGGTCTACATGAACTTTACTTCAGTGCCAAATTTCATTAAAATCTGAGATGGTCAGGTTGAATGGGTGTGTTGATATGACATGGAATGACCCTTAAACCTAAAATAAAAAACAAAGAAAGAGGTCCAATTCTGATCATCAAAGCGGGAAACTACACGACGAATGCGGTAATTGAATTCATTCTCGGACTGTATGGCCTGTGGTATCCTATTTTTGAAACCACATATCCTCTACATTCATATTTTGCAATTTAGGTACAATGACCTGGATTATCATGTAGCAATAACGAACACTACTAACTCCGAAGATGCCTACAATCTAAAATCCGCGGCGAGTAGTGACACATTGTGGATTAATTTGTTTTTTCAAGAATAATTCGTGAATTTTTTGAACCCCAAATGCGACGATTTTGACGATTAACGAAGCTATCAATCATTCCACAAACTCTCTTCGCTGTGTGTATTGGTGAATTGGTGGAGAATTGGAACAACATTTGGTCTCGAAGAACTTGTTCAAAGTCGGCTAGAGTGGCTATAAGAGTAGTATTAATAATACTTCCTCAAGAAGAAGGCGCCTTATGCAATAGTAATTTAGTTTTCCTTGCGCATAAAGGAGTACCGTGAATACGGACATTATATCAGTTGATCTCTTGACAGATGATGCACCTCAATCAATATCCCGACCATCTTTTGTAAGAAAACAAAAACTTGAACTGTCAGCTGTTCACAGCTTCTATCACTTCTTCGCTGGAAGAAAATTTACAACCTTTTAAACTTTTTTCAGTTGAGGAAAAACATGTTGGTCGGACGAAGCCAAATCTGATCTCGTAGAGTGGTTAGTAACGTTGAATAATAATTCTTGGTTATTGTTCCACCGTTATCCAGAAAATCAATCACGATCACTCCATGGTAATCAAAAAAAAAACAAGCAAGAACTTTTCTTGGGCGTTGGAGAACCGGAGTGTCTCCATTCCATCGATTGTTGCTTTGTTTCTGGGTCGTAGAAATGTATCCAAGTTTCATCCATAGTAACAATACTGATTAAGAAGTCTGCATAATTTTCAAAACCAGCACAAATCGATGTGATGCTTTCACCCTTATACCCTTTTGGTCAATATTCAGACATTGAAGGATCCATTGTGCAGAAATTTTTCTCGGAATCATGTCATGAACTGCATCAATATTTTCGGGGACGGACATAGAAACTGGCCTTCCCTATCTTCAATGGAAAATTGACCCCTTTTTAAGCTTGTGATGACATTAATCGCCAAGCGTATTTTCACAATTTCTAGCTCATCTGCTTAACGCTCCATTTACATACAACAACAGGAAACGTTTATAAACAAACATTTAGAGATTAATAACTACATACGCGGGGATTACGTCCAAAATAAATGTGCTTCCCAATGAAAATTAGAAACTACAACACGCTAACCGTTCCTAAACAGTAATGAATGAATGCGCTTTGAAGAATAAAAACATTAACCCAGCTATTTCCGAAACTTGAAAAACATTTGCGGGGGCGACGTGTTTTATCCGATGAAGACATGAAAAATGCTGTTTAGTTGTAGTTAACAAGGTTTTTTTTTATTTTTTTGAAGGCGTTAATAGATCCTATGTTGAAATAGGAATTTTGTTTGTTTTCTAACGCACTCCCTTTAAACGTAGGAAGATTGTATACAAAATTCTACTATACCTATGTATACCTGTATATTTTACAATAGCCGATAAGTCTGTACAATTTTTTTAACACATTCATATTTTTATGTAGAATTAAGACATTCTTGACATGTATGTACATATTCGTATTGCTAATCGCAACTGTGCTGACCTAGTAATGATTCACGATATCAGATATGCATGTTGTATTATTAGATTTTTTTATTGTTGATTATTGTTACCTTATATATCCCTAAGGGGGTACAGATTATTATTCATCGTATTATGTGTTCATGTTATGTGTAATATCAAGTTAGAGTTTTTTTTATAATGGTTGAAATATAAATATAAAATACACTCGTAATAAATATCGACTTAAAATATGTAGGTGACATGCATTACATGTAATAAAAAATAATAAAAATGTATGTGTGCGGATTTTATACACGCTGCCTCATGCCGACTTAAATTAAAGGAAAGAAAAAACAACCTTTGTTCTAATTATAGCTAAAATTGCTGCCAACTTCCTTATTTTAAATAGAACATCCTAATTTTATTAATGTTTTCTTTTCTTTTTAATAGTTATCATTATTTTTAAAATCCATTTCCTAATTTCGCTGAACTCGTTTCAGATTTATCGGTTTTGTACTGGATAAATATACAAATGCATGTTTTTTTGTTTGTGGAAAACCACATTTATGCACATTCTGAAATAATTTTTCCATATGCAATTCCTTCGTTTAATATGGTTGTGGTGTTTATGTATTCTTTGTTAATGAAGTGCTGTAATTGCTCTCGAATATTGTATAAGCATTTGATCATTTATGCGTTTTAATATACCAGGAGAGTTATTTTTTCATTCGTTTAAAGAAACAAACATGAGTGATTTGAAACCTGAAAATGTGCCCAAAGTGTGTGAAGACATGATAGTGGAACGGAGCCAGATCTGGTGTGTAAGGAGTGTATATTTCTTGTAGAGTGGTCAGTAACGTCGAATAATAATTCCCAGTTATTGTTTCACCCTAATCCAGAAAATCAATCATGGTTACTCCATGGGAATCCCAAAAAACTGAAGCAAGAACTTTTCTAGCAGAGTTTTGAACACGAAACTTCTTAGGAAGAATCTTGGAGCCTTGGAGTGTCTCCATTCCATCGATTGTTGCTTTGTTTCTCTCATTTTCAAATCGAGCAAAGATCGAATGTGATGCTTTCACCCTTAGGTTAGGTTAGGTTAGAAGTGGGGTGGCATGCGGGCCTGTTTCACCGCGACCTTTACAGGTCTATTGTGATCCCCTTTACCTTAGAGAACGCTCTCTAGTTTCGCCTTCTTAATCAGACTTATCATTTTTGAGAGCGGCTCTTTTGTGTAGCCGTTGGCTGTGGGGTTCTCTACCCCCATTACTAGAAACCTTGTCCTCGCTAGGCCGTCACAGTGGCACAAAACATGAACTGGGGTTTCTTCTTCCTCTTGACCGAATCTGCAGAGAGCATTTTTCTGCCTGGCCTATGTTAAACATATGCCTATTCAGTCTGCAATGACCGGTCATCGCATGTCGCACCTTTGGCCACCAAGCTATAGCTCCGTATGCTATCATGGGTCTGATTACCCTGGTATATAGCCACAGAGTCATTTTGGGGCTAAGGCCCCAGTTTTTTCCACATAACCTCCTGCAACTGCCCAAGGCAATAGTAGCTTTGTTGGTTATTTTTTGGATATGCGTATTCCACGTGAGGCTTTGATCCAGCCATACCCCTAGGTATTTCGTCTCTTTGGCCTGTGGTATTCTTTCCCCACTTATTACTAGTGGTTGCAGACCCTCTAACGATCTTTTTCTTGTAAACGTGACAACTTGTGTTTTCTGAGCATTGACTACTAGCCGCTCTTGTTTGCACCAGCTGTCCACCGTGTTTAGAGCTCTTTGCATCTGTTCCATCAGAACTTTCGGAAATCGCCGTCTAACGACTATTGTTAGGACGTCAGCATGCTTTCACCCTTGCTAGCTTCTGATCAACATTCAGACATCAACGTGAGCTATACGATGGCCTGCATCAACATTTTTGGGAATGGACACAGAAACAGACCACTACAATTTCGGTCGACATGGTTTTTTTAACTACTACAATAATTATTATTACAATAGAATCTTTTTCTATTTTTATTATTTAATTTCCATGTATATAATTCTAATTTATAAGAGAAAAAGAGGACGCAAATATTTCACAAAACTGCATATATTTTTTTCTGATCTGAGATTATTTAATTTTGTTAAGTTTACTAATTTTATTTTTGGATCAAGTCAAGCATGTATGTGTTGGAGTTACTCATCCGTTTACATAATTATGGGAGTAATTTTCTACAAATTAAAAATTATAATAAACAAGCTAGTCATACTTTATTTCATATTCTTGATTACACCCGGTTATATTAAAACAGAAACATTACCGTAAATTTTCGCCTTAACCCTCGTAACATGTTACATATACCTGACCGTATCTTCTGATATCTTTTTATAGCAAGTCTATTGTGCAACTGACGCAAATAGTTCACGTGATATCCGCTTACTTTGTAGCTAAAATGTATTTTTTGTCTTCTTCATTACGATTGAATTAAAATATTTATATGTTATACACACACACATATAAATGCGTACTTCGTTTATATCACCACAAGTAAAAGTATCATAAAATCATTATTTGTGATAGTTGAAAGAAATAAAAAATAAAATATATTCTTGGGACATATATTTTAGTAATAAGATATTTTATGTTCAATATAGAGAAAGCTTTTAAGACTCAAATAATATAATTAGTTCAATATAAAATAAAAACATCTTTAGATTTTATTTATTTACCAATTTAGAAGAAGAATCTGAAAATCAATATTTGATGGGAATTAGGGTTTAGATAGAAAACTGAACAACAAGATCATAATTTAGTCCAACATTGAAGAGAGTGGAAGAGAAGTCTGGATTTAAGAGTTTTTGAACAAAACCAAACGACACCTACAACTATTTTCCAGATTTAGCTAAGAAGTGTTTATGCCACCTGAATCTGATCCATAAAAGCATGCATTTTGAATTCTTTGTGACTTGTCAAGTTTTAATTTTAAAGAAAAAAAAACTTGAACCAAATAATAGCACACTGGTCTATCTGAATTGAATTGACCACTCCTTATACCACTATCAAGAGAGACTGCATATCATTCAGTAAATATGCAAGTAGCGAAGTAATATTGAGACCCTTCTTAAAACCCATTGGTGGTTTAATAATAGGTAGTTTGATAATACAATTTTTAATGTCGGAATTTTATAGATTTCAATATAAAGAACTCGTTTGAAAACTTTGCAAAAAACGGGTAAAATATACTGATAGTTTTTAAATCAAAAAAATAGTACTGGTTTAGTTCTCTTTTTTTGGCAAAGCCAATTCGATATTTCAGCATCATTGAGGAAATATCAACACCAGACGCGTGCAGTTAATTTATTTATCCTCACATTGATAAATCCACCCTTAGTATTAAAGATACTAAGCCTTGATCATAGAGTTCTACGGTTTGAAGTGTCAGCAGTAGAATTTAAAAAATTTTGTATTCTACCCATACTGCGTCAAACTTATTGTTTTTAGGGTGAGTTTATCAATGTGAGGATAAATAAATTAACTTGCAGATAAAATTTTATTCGTAAAATAATTACAATGAAACATTTATTGAGTGTTAAATAGAAGTTATCTGAAAGATAAAGCATTGTAGTTGCTAAATTTTATCTGCCAGTCCAACTCTATCCCTCAGTTTCATGAAACTTGTAATATCCTGAGTCAACCAAGGTGACCTGGGCTTCTATTCAACACAAGAAGCATAAATGTGAAGTATGTCAGTTTGTAATTCATTATTTATTCATCCCTCTCTCTTTCTAATAATCGCTCTACCCGCCTCCCCCGCTACCCACCTCCCCCTCCCCTCCCTCCCCTCCCTCCAACCTATCTCTAATAAAATCACGGAAGATTGTACAAATCACGTAGAAACTGGATATAATTTAAGTTCTGAAAATCTCTACACTTAATTAGTTTTGGGTGTTGGGTTCTTCTGGTCTATGTTCAGAAATTAAGTCTAAAATATTGGAATTAGATAAAAGAATAAGTTATGCCACCATTTCATATTTTGCCTATGTAAGACTGAGTCAAGTTATAAACCCGAACCGAATCTGTGCCCAAAAAACTGCCAGGATTTTTGTTAATTATATTCCATACCATGGATCAAGTGAATATTGGTTTCAATAACCATAGCTTGGAGGAGGAGCGGGGGAGTTTGAAGTATCATCAGCCGAATTTAAACATTTTTGTATTCTTCCCATGCTGTGTCAAATTCATTGTTTTTAAACTAATTTCAAACTCTATCCTTCAGTTTCATGAAAGTTCTAAAATCCCTGTCTCTCTAATAATCCCCCTTCCTCTACCCGTCTCACGCTCTCTCTCTCTAATAAAATCACGGAAGATTGTATAAATCACGCGGAAACTGGATATAATTCAGGTTCTGAAAATCTCTACACCTAATTAGTTTTAGGTGTTGGTTTCTTCTGGTCTATGATCAGAAATGAAGTCTAAAATATTGTGATTAAGTTATGCCACCATTCCATATTTTGCTTTTGCGATACTGGCAGGGGGTGGCAGCACTTGATTGCTTATTTACTTGATATGAAGGTGCAAACTCACCTAATACGTCGGTAATATCCGTATAAATTCTTTGTGGTGGCAACTATTTTTGTGGGATTGTTTAAACAATATAATATCAAAGTAAAAGAGGTGCATATGATGGCAAAGAAACTAATTTTCTTTCTGAAGAGATTAAAATTTGATAAGTTCAGGTTTCTTAACTGGAAGAGGTGGTTCCTTAAAAACGTCTAATGCGAAACTTTGTTATCTGTATCAAGTGTTCGTCTATAGTTTTCTAAACAAATTCATTGATAAGTGCTAAAGTTTATCAGCCTCGTAAGGACGCACGTTCTCTGTAAACATATATAATGTTTATTAACAACATTTTCATTCATGTTTTAAGAAATCGTAGCTCTGATATCTAACATACGTTTTGATTCGTTAAGCCGTTGGCAATATAAAACAAAACAAGTCTTATAGTAGCTCTAATTTTATGAATGATTATCGTATATAGAATCCAACTGAACAGCTAGCGAATACAAATCATTTTAAAGAGCTGAATATTAATTAAGATGACATCATAAGCGTTAAGCGTACATCCATACACACATCACAATAAACAAATTAAACGCTGATGAAATATTTTTGTAATAATGTGTAGACGAATTATTT
>CM043022.1:40898701-41048812 GCA_023690525.1 Holotrichia oblita
AAACGACCGCAATTAGAATGATGACAACATTTATTTAATTGCGCTCCGCTTTGTATCCGAAGAACATTACAATTTTTTTCAATGCCAATAAATAAATGAGAATTATCTGGAATTTTCTAGGATCCGTTAATTAATTCATTGATGTATGTAAGTGTACGTATAGCGAGCTTCACTCACATGATTTCAATAACATTCTCTTGCCTATTAAATAATTTATATGATGTCCAGGATATTTCTTTTTTTTTTAAATAGGCTCCTATGTAAAAATTAACATTCAAATGAGTGGAAAATTTTCATCAGTACAAGTGATGGTGTCGAGTGATTGTGATATTTTTATCTAACGATAAGTAAGTATGTACTAAGACTGGCATTTTCAGATTTGCCTTTGGGAAGGCATAAACAAGGTTATTGTTTCTTTTAATGTCACGACATTATTAACATATACTTACATATTTAATGCAAACCAATACATATTTACACAATAGTAATCATGTTAATATATAAATTCCACATTCTCTTTGTAACTTGCCTTTATATTTAAAGCTATCAATTTTATTGTTGAAGCTTTTTTTTTATCGATATTCAATCGAAGTCAGAAAGTTAGTTTGTTATTCTATGAATTATTACTTAGATTAAGAGTTAACTGGCAGAAACCTAGGATACATTTTGATGTAAATGTAGTTGTGAAATATTTTGTAATAATCAGCGTTTTAATTATCAAAACGATTTCATTTTTTCCATTAATTACATCGTTTTGAACAAAATTTGAAAGTCTACAACTCAGATTCCATCCAATTTTTTCCACCTTTCTCTGCTTCTTTTGAGGTGGATTTATTTATTGAAGGTCGTTTTCTCCTTTGTTCTCTCACGTTAAACTCCAAGCTTTATTTAGACCAACACCCGAAGCCAATCTGCTGATGTTTGAATTGGAAAACGGCCAAGGATGATTCTCCACCGGCTCGAACCATGATAAAGCGTCACCACCCCATCGGGTGGATTCTGCTACTAGAGTCAACAAATTGCACCTGAGTTGAAGGTGGATCGAGTAACTAGAAATTCGGCTGAACACTCTACTAGACGGAAAACGTGAAGAGACGCTCACTGGTATTCTGCAAGCCGAAGCGATACAGCTACAGATTGATGTCCATTTCCTTCATCTTATCATTTCCTTTGGTTCTTTGTTTATAAGATGCCATTAGGTTTTGTTTCATATTGCGCTGGTCCGGTATATATCCATTATTCTTTTGGTAGGCTCACGTTGAGAAATACAATGGTTTTGCTGTTATCTGTTGATTGTGGGAATCCTGATTTTTCTATGTTCTGAACAGAAAATCCAGATCATGTTGGGTTACGCAGCCAAAAAGACAAAATGTCAGAGCAGCCAAAAAGAAACAATGTTTGTAGTTAAGCTTCAACAATATGTTGATTACTTCAGCAGAATTAGAAAAAAGATGACTTAGGGAAAATACTACACTTATTGGGCGAAATATTGATTTACAAAATCCAAAGAATCTAACCTGGAAGCATTACTTACACTTTTCTGTTCGAAATATTGATTCCAAAGTACAGACTGTGATTTCCAGCTCAATTAGTGTTTCTGTTCAGAATTCAGTTCTGTTTTCGTGACCACATCCCCCTTAACATTTTAAATGTTATTTATGCCTTGTTTGTTCTGTTTTGGATATCTTTATGGCAAGTTACTTCCTCGTCTAATATACTTCCTAGGGATCTCAACTCCCTGCTTCCCTTTTTATCATCGGTAATCGTCTATTTTTTACATAATCCCCATGATCTGTATCTTTCATGTTTATCAACATCCAACATTTAGGTCCAACTTTTTGGTTTGCTCACAAGTTGTCTATCTTCTTTTGGCTGTGCTTAATTTTTTTCTGTTCTTAATAATGTTGGTGCAGTAGAGAATCTTATGTTTGATAAAATCAAATACTTTTTGGAAATCAATAAACAGGAGATGGACTTTGTTTTGCCATTCGTTACATTCTCCTAGTAGGTATGCTTCTTAATGTAATTAGACAGTCTATGCAAGAATTATTATAGGTTTGAATCAAGTTTCGTTATTTCGTAGTTTCGTATCTACCGTTTGTTTTATCCTATCTAATATGTATTAGTATGTATATAGTATGTTAAGACTATATATATCAAGGTCAATCAAGTTTTCGAGAAGCTGTAAGAATTCAGAAACCTACTAACCACTTTAAACTTATTTTCAACAACTTTATACATACTTACTACATTTTCCAATATATCTATAAGAGTTGGCCAAACTTATATCTGGGCCTATACATTATTAAAAAAGGAACTACTGCGGCATTCAAAACCTGAACATATGAAAAAAGTTATTATCGAGAACTTAGAAAAGACAAGGTCTCTATCTAGATGAAATAGAGATATATAACTTAAATAAAATAGATTTGTCTAATTGATATGCTATAAAATGGAAGCAATAAAATCATTGTATATTCATCAATGTAACTTTAAACGAGTCAATATTGAAAATATATTAGAAAGTTATTTTATACTTTCCCTAAATTAATAGTTCTATTGTTATTTCCTTTCTACACGTCAGCACACTACGTGTATTATGTTAATATTGAAATTCATAATTAACAGCTTCATAACTTTAAACGAGTCAATATTGAATATATAACGTAGCAACGAAATCAGCTGATTTAATTTGTTTTATTATTTTGCACTAACAAAGTTATTGTCGTACTGTTTTTTTTTTACTAAATAGAACGATATTTAACACTTTCTTCGATAAAAATAGTTTGATGCAACATGAAAGCGATAAAGGTCTAGCTAATTATAGAAACTTCACATTCAACACTAACCTATCTTAATAAGCAATGTAAATTGGAGAATGATATATTGGTTACATTGAATCAATAATCCTTTGATACACAACCCTAATATATCATATCAATTAATGGCAACAAAATGTAGGAAATTTGATTTTTGCAAAATTTTCACAGCATTTTCTTTTAATAGTGTGGGTGGTGTTAAAATATGATTGTCTATGTAACAAAAACAGCAGTGCAGTTTATAAAAATGACTTTCCTTTTCATGATTGTAATGCAAAAAACCTATAGGGCCAAACAATCTGCAATGCTTTTCTTAATAATACCCACTTAGCAAGATTAGCAGAGGATTGCTTGACAAATCAGTTGCAAATGTATCTAATGATTGTGAAGGAAGGAACTGTTTTAGGTAAAACACAAAACAGGATATGATTTCAGCCACCCTTTTCTGTTAAAATATAATTATATTATTATATTTTCTTTGAACTGGTGTTTTTGATGTTATGTAATAAATAGAGCAACGCTAAAAAGCTATGAAATATATTATCCACATTTAAAGCAGTGCAGTTTATAATATCGCATTTCTGACCTTCCTTTTCATGATTGTAACAAAAGTACAAAAATAGTAGCTACCTTATATATATAAACCAAACAATATGAAACATTTTATGTGATTGGTATTACCCCACAAATAATACCCATAATAGCAAGATTAGCTTGATTATCCACATATTACATCGAACTATCAATTATACTGCTTGCATAGCAAACTGGTTCCTAATTCGTGCAAATGTATCTAATGATTGTAAATTGAAACTGTTTAACGTATAAACATCTTTTTTTCAACAAACACGGTACTGCTAATTAAAAATGAAGCGACAAATAAATATAATTTAAATGTTTACATACACGTAATGTTTTTCGTATTTAATACACAAAATATAATGATATTCTATTTTCACCAATTCAATCGCTATTAACTTGTTAATTAAGTTATGTATGAAGGTGTAATAATAGACGTCATATTATTATATTTTCTTTAATCTGGTTGTTTTTGATGTTAGCATAGCGTAATAAATAGAGCAACGCTAAAACATGCCTGCCACACCCCTTTCTCTTTGTTTGTTAAGTTTTAGAGTCTTTGTAATATTAGATTCAAACGCAATGTATGTTCTTGTATTCATTCGTTAACTTAATAGAGAAAATATACGAAATATATTTCTTATTAGGTAATAATTCCAAGGTTATTTCCACATATCTTGATCCAAAGGATGCTTCCTCAACCAATTGTTACGTTTGCGATTTCTGCTTCAATTTTCTAATGTCTTGATTGTGATAATTCCCGACAGGAAACAAAATCTTGTGGTAAACATGCCTTTTTGACTTCTATCAGATGTACACGACCAAAAAAATATCAGATACCCTCCTTATTGGTTTGCTTGGAAACAGCCTCATTCTTCTTGAGCAGTTGGAATGAATTTATTAATACCAGCAATAATATTTTCAATTATCTCTTAAATTAGATCCAGAGCATCTGCCAAAACTTTTGTAACATTAAATGCTTATTGTACTGCATTGTTTTAGAATCATGAAGAAGGTTTGTGCACGCTTCGTGCCACACCCTCTAACAGACGACCAAAAAGATTGAAGAGTTCAGTACTGCAAAGACATGTTAAAAATGTTCCAAACGAATCCGGTAAGCCACCGTAACTAGGTGATGAAACGTAATGTTTTCAATACGAGCCAAAAACAAAACGACAGAATGCAGAATGGAAGTCACTAGAAGAGCCAAAACAGAAAAATTATGCTTTAATAAAAGCAAGATAAAGACAATGCTGACCGTTTTCTTTGATTTGAAGGGAATTGTTCACTGTGTATTCGTCCCGGTGAACCCAGAATATTATCTTGGAGTTCTATAACGATTGTGGGCCAGAATTCGACGAGTTCGACCGGAACGAGGCCAGTTGGTTGTTGTTGCACGATAATGCACCATCGCACAAAGCCATCGTGGTAAGCGAATTCTTGACTAAAAAAGGCATCGTTGTTATCGATCATCCACCGTAGTTACCTGATTTGGCTCCGTGCAACTTCTGGCTGTTTCCCAAACTGAAATTGGCGATGAAAGGAAATCGTTTCGGTTATCCAAAAGACTTCTTCCACCATACTAGAGGCCATTCTAGCCGATGAGTGTAAAAATGTTTCGAGAAATTTGTTGAACGTTTTTATCAGATCAAAATCAAGAATCATGCCTTAGGTTAAACGATAGTAGAACGGCAAATAAACATACAATCAAATTAGGAAAAATATGTCGGCTACACCTGGAATATATTTCGCAAGAATAATAACTTTAATTTCAACAAAAATAAATTGAATTAACTATAGTTAACACATGTATAATACACATAAACTTCTGCACGAGCCTCAAACTTGTGTACATATCTAACATTTTAAGTACCTGGCAGGTTTAGAAAAAAATAGATACAATCAAATATTGACATCACGGTTAGCATTTTAACAACCTATTTAAAATTTAGTACGTCCATTATAATATTATAATAATATTTACAAAGTTACGAGGTTCATACCTAATCAAATTTAAAGAAATATATAATAGGACACACTTTACCTTTTATATCGTTTAATCAAAGATAAGCATTTAGCCTAGCTAGACATATTTACAAATATATTATTCGGTAAAAATCACCTGTTATGTCTAGGAGTTTTCCAGAGTTTGTAGGTAATATAAAAAATATTATTATTTATTTTTATTGGAAATATAATGATGCAATCGATCTATAACTGCTTAAGCTTTCTTAGTAAACGATGAGTTTGTAATATAATTGCATATTAAATGAAATTCTAACAACACTTCAATAATATCTATTAATCGGATTATGTGATAAACAGTCAAACTACTTGCAACACCAATTAAGTATATTTTTAATACCGCTTGCTAAATTAGTACATACGTATGCATAATCCAATTGTATAGTCTGTGCAGCAATACACTAATTAATAATGACTTAACGTATAATAGGTACTATTTACTTTCTTTTATCAAAATGTCTTCAAATATTTGCGCGATGCACACAGGAAATATATTGTTAGCAAGTAAATATGTACAACTTGTCGTATTTCATATGACTATTAGGAACATTAAACAATGTCAAGATTAGAATTAAGACTACGAAAAATCAATTTGTTTGTTTGCGAATGCCTTTAATTCAGTCGAATTTATCATTAAATTTTTATAATAAATAGGGTACAATTTAGCTCTTAATTAAACAAACTGTGCGTTTTAGAAATAGCCAAATTGTTTTAGCCATACTGTAATGTTATAAAAAAAATAAAAAAAGGAATTTTCGTCAAAAATCCATTACAAAATGTTTGTAATAGCAAATAATTCGATACTTACACATATGCATAGTAAAAACGATAGTAATACAAAAATTATTTCCTATTTCAACCAAAACTTGAAGTTTGTCATTTGGTTTAATTTAAGAGGCATCGAATTTGATCAACCAGTCTTAAAAACGACAGGCATGAAACCAATCTAAAGATGAACGACGATATAATGAATACCCATCATCAAAATTTAAAATTAGTACTACTAGTACCTACTATGGTCTTACTCCCTTATCGACTATGGGTTGGTTGAATGCTAATGAGGTAAGGCAGGAATCTAGAGAATTTAAATTATAGCTACTGCAGGTCCCAATGTGTAAGCACAGAGTTGGACAATCTTGCCATTCTTTTCACCGTCTTTAGCGCAAGCTGTGATACCTATTCATGGAGTGAAGGCATTCGCAGGATCCCATTCTGCTCTGCTTTCATTTTCTTGAGATGGGTTTTGGTGACGCAATCTCATGTCAATGCTCCTTAGGTGAGGACAGGACGGAGGCAGACACAATAAATTCAGAGTTTAAGTCTTAATAAAAACAGATTTTTAACGCATAAAAACAAGTAGTGTTAGTCTGCTGTCGAGAATCATCCCAAAGAAAGTCATTAATGAGCGCCAAGGCAGACGAAAATCAGCAATGTATAGATGATCATAGGCTGGTCGTAGATGGTTGGTGAAACGAATGGGCTGACACGTCGTCTCATTGCGTTTCAAACGCCAGGAAACCAGCGTAGCATTGCATCGAGGCTGCGATGAAGATGGCGACATACCAAGGCTTCACTTATGTACTCCCTAAATCCTAGGAAGGTCGCGGAGAACATGGCATGGAATCATAGATTCTAACAGTGACCACCATTTTGTAAACAAGTCCATCATGACAAGCAGTACCGAAGAACTGTGCAAAGTCAAGAAACAACACCCCACACCCATTGTCTTTCGTGCCTCAAAAGAATTACGAATTGCCTCGGTGACGCGAGAGATATCTCTGCTCTTTATATAAAAATATTTTGCGGCTAATACTCAAAGACCAATTTTTTTCTAGGAAAATTGTTTGACCACTCTCCATTCCCCACTATCAGAGTAAGTTTTTATTAAATGGTTAATATCATGGAGAACAATCTGGATCTAAAGCTCAGATCTACCAACATAAATGTTTTTATATTTATTAGACACTAGATAGATTTTATTTGTATTTATTCCTGCAATTGTTCTTTGTAAGCCCCCTTCTGTTTACAGACTCTTTATGTATGATCATAATTTGAGATCTTTCTAATACTTTCTCAACAATATTTTGCAACAAATTGCATTAAATGAATTTAAAACAATAATCTTAAAAAAGCTGTCAGATTTGCCAATTGGGTTCCTCAAATACAGATTTGTGTGTTTTGTTATGAGTTTCAGTGCGGAAAAACATGAAAATATATATGATATAACAAGTTTTGTCAAAATGAATTAAACAGTTCCTATATAGTGCATGCTTTTTTAAATACTTCGAAAAAGATTGTACATCGAATATCAAATATCTCTTCAAGAACCACTTAGGCTGACCCGACCCTGATATTAAACACATCCTCTCATCCGTCATCAACTCTCTTGGCTATCTCTGGCTATTTTGCTAAAATAAATCAAAGAATTGCCTTCACTCTTATCATTTCGTATGGTGAAACCACAGACAACTATAATCTGACATCAATTCCTGGAACCTTCTCTGCTTTAAATAGCTTTGTCAATTGCATTTCACTTGGTTTCACTATTTGTCAAACGACCAAATTACTTTTAGTACTAAAAGAAATGCGACTGCAAAAGTGAGTGTAGCAAGTGCAGGTCATCTGTAGTAAAAATTATAAATTGCTCAAAAAGAACAGATTTGTAAGTAGATTGATTTGGTTTGTTCTTTAATCTCCCACTAATTGCAAGAAAAATGCTTTAGTAGGTACATGCACCAAAATTATATTGGAAAGAGAACAATTTGTTCACTTTCAACTATGAAATACAAATATGTATTATTTATTGTAGTTTTGTGAATTTCTTGTTATGGACAATGTAAGAATCCTGCTATTCAAACAGTGGCAGCAAATAAGAAGAAGAACACACCTGACGGGTGAAACTATCTTCAACACATGGAGTTAAAAACAGCCATAGCCTAAAAACAAGCCATGTTCTACAAAACTGACTACATAATTAATAATTTATCTGCTCATTCATTCGTTTCATAATATTCAATACAAAATTTGATAACTGCGATAAGATTGAATGCAAATTTAAGGTAAACTCAGTTATAAATATCTTTAACAACCAGGAAATTAGATAATTTTTTAATTATCTTGAACTACAGTAAATGGATTGAAAATGTCCAGAAATACAAGCAGACTACGTGATTTAGACCTCCTACGGCTCGTCAGTGCTCTTCCGAATGCAAAATTTAATTTCATGGTAATTTGCCATTCAACCTGTATTGTACAACACCTGCAACAATGTACTAATTCCAAACTCCATTCCCTGTAGAGGACAAGGTTGGAAGTAGTCCACTAGATTTCTCGATTTACTAAGCTTTCTAATGGTGATTCCAAATAAATGGACTTCACTTGCTTTTGCCAGATGTTCTCAAGAAACTGGATGGAAAATCATTTGACAAATAGTGACACCACCGCAGAATTTGACGTAACCAATTGTGCTATAATCTAGATTATTGTTTCCATTTCAATTGTTTCAGATGTAATTAATTCCAATCTTTTAATATCTTTTGGACTAAGTATACTTTGGATTGCCCCCTTGATTTTAAAAATCTATGACAAATTTGTCGTTATATTGATTAACAGTTGTTTTGACTGTAGCCTCATATCGATAATCTATCTTAATCTCTTAATAAAGATTATGAGCTACCTTTGCTTTATCTATAATTTATTTTCCAAAAATAACACGAGCATATAAAAAAATCACACGCAAAATGTTCAAAATATCAAAGATTTATAAGCTACATATTTATAATACAATCATGCTTTATACGACTGGAAAATTAAATAAAGCGTGGAAAAAATTCAACAGGTTAAATCGATAGTTAATGCAATTATACTGATTATTATTCAAACACTAACGTTAGGTATCAACGATCAACAATACGAACAAATAATTACGCTCTATGACAACTGCTTTGAAATCCCGATAAACAAGATAAGCGTATCATTATTGTCGAGAATGAACTCGGTATTAATACTAAGCAGTTGTACAAACAATTTATATTTGGAGAGTTTTTAACAACTATATATGCCTATTAAGATCTAGCGCGACAATTATTACGACGCCTCAAGTGGTTGAGTTAGGTTGTGAGTGCATCTGATTAAGTGAAAATTAAACATGAAGTTACCGACGTTGTTCCGGAGTGATTCTGGAGGTATATTCACAGATTTGATTAATTTATTTATTCGTGAAATATAGTTTTAAGTTTTAAAGAAATTTCAAAACAATAACTGTCGAATTAATAGCGTAAACATTAAATTTAAATCTTTTCGAATTGCATTTGTATTTAATCAAAAATTTTAATTTCAGTGTCCGATATGTCAACCCACTCCAAATCCAAAAAGTCGCACAAGACAGAGATTCCATTAGAAACATTCGTGGGATCTGTTCATGAAGAACTAGAAGCCCCATCCACTTCAGAAATTATATTCAGAAAGATTTGGACGATAAGGAATTTTAATAAAACAGTATCAAGACGGGAACTGATTGATAGCCCGGATTTTAGATGTTCTGTGAATGGAGTTACTACTTATTGGAATATGTCTATCCGTTTTTGGAAAGGTAAGCTCAAATTAAAATTAAAACAAGTGGTTAACCTTCGCATAATTTCCATTGTAATTTAAACTGGTTACTGTTTATCATAATTTTGTTAATAATTATAAAGAAAGATAACTACTAATTCCTTTCCTACTTAAGAAAAAATGTGACATGAATTGCTATTGCGTGTTTTTAAAACGTAATACTCATTGTCAGCTGAAGTTTCAAAGTGCTTTGTTTTATCAACTTCCTATTGGTTTTACTGTACTTTATCTTAATATATGTATATACAGCGTTATTCAAATTTTTCAAACAAAAGTTCAAAATAAATCATATTTCTAATACAGATGTCGCTCACGTTGTATTATAGAGCTTGTATTCAGTTTGCTTTTTTTTTAATTGGGACGTCCTCTGAATGGGGCCAGATTTTCAAGCCAGCAAATTTCAAAAATATTAAGGTGTTGCAGTACATTTAAATAACCCTGTATTCAACGTTTGCTCTAACAAGCTGCGAATCTTATCAGTTTAAACGCAATTTTTTATTGTAAACCATCACATTGTAGAATCTCTCTAGGTTTGTTTATTTTTTATTGAAAGCACATGTCACTTTAGCAACATAAAAAATATTTATTTAGGAAATACGTAGAATAAGTTCTGACTCATACAAAATGGGATATTATATAATTTGTTGTCTCCATGTCTATTAGATCCTCGAAGAAAAATGTTATATTACATATTAGATAAAAACAAGCGTATAAATCTCATTAATCTCTAGTTACAGGAACAATTCGTAGTAAATAATGCAATATCTTGTTGTTTGTGTATTTTTGTGGAAATGAACAAAATCGAGTTCTATCGAGCCATCGTTAAATATTTGTTTTTGAACGACAATACGCTAAAGCAAATTAAAGATGAGTTGGACGCTGTATACTGGGGTTCTGCACCATTATTTACCACAGTATAATTTTAGACAGCATGGCCGTATAAGCTTAAGAGACGGTGAACATTCGGAACATCTAAAAACTGTAACCATAAATGATAACCAAATAGTGCTGAACGACCGCCGAATTAAAGTGAGAGAGATAGAAGAGGTTATGAACATGTCCAAAGGACGTGTTTGTCACATATTTAATCAAGATTTCGGCACTAGAAAGCTGTCTGTGCGTTAGGTGCTCACGTTTGAGCAAAAACGTGTTCGGATGAACAGTTCCAACACTCTGTTGCTGCAGTTTAGGCGCCGATTAATTACTGTGGATGAAACTACGCATCATTACTTGACAAACAAAAGCAGAAATTGCTAAAAAACGGCCACATTAGGAAACATATGTCTTGTGTCTTTGTTAGGTCGAAAACTTGTAAGGCTGCCCTCGTATTTATTGCCATTTTTCCTTGATTGAAGCTCAGATTTCAAAGTCACATAATTCAAGTATAATTAGCCTTGTGCTTACTAAATATTGTTGTTTGTCATTGGTAATTAGTGCTTTGTTGTTTGTTAATTTGATTGTGTTGACCAAATAAAACTATTTGATATATTACACATCTGTTATCAAAAGTACGGTGACCATACGAACACTTAGATTTCTTCATTCAGTTTTCTTGTGCTATTGCTTAATAATACATCTTTATATCTATTAATGCTCACAATAACGTTCACAATTGCCGAATAGAAGATTTTTTTGACAGAAATTTCAAAGACTAGTCTTGGAAATTTTATGCTCAGCTGATGCATTGATATTTTTCCAGAGTTAGTATCATGATTTGGGCTATATTGTTGAAATCAAACCACCACAACCTAAATACAGTTTTTAGAGATTAATTTTGAAACCTCTGCTTCACCATGTTACAAAAACAATATATAATCTGCAAGAATTACATTCCTGAATCAGGCACATACCTGTATTGAAAAGAAAGGTTTTCATTCAAAATTATTTTGTCTTTGTGATACATTATGAAAACAACAACAACACTGAAGAATTCTCCCCCTTTCCATTTCCCAAATTTGAAGTGGATTCAATAGTCCCTAAAACTTTATCGTATTTATGGACTAACAAATGTTTCTTGAATTTTTGCATCACTAATTACAGAAAACTTCAGCTTAAATAGAAACCAAGTCCATGGCTTTAACCAAAGTCTTCATAAATTCTAGTTTGATATCTAATGAAGGTGGATATTCACTTTTAGAATGAGTGGTCTGTTTTCTGTCCCTAGCATTTCATTCCACATGTGTGCTACACTAGTAGATCACGTTTGCACATGTCTATACATGTTAGAACCTGCAGAAGAGCAGCAACGATACCATTTGAGTTATCTCACTTGGTTCGCTCAGATTTGCAATGCCCTAGAAGCTTTTATTTTATAATGGACAAATGTATGAAAAAATTATTGACATTTATGAGAGAAAATACGCATTAACCAGTGCAGTAATTAAATAATAAAAACATACTAATAGTGGTATGATTTGTAATAACAATTAAATAGATAAAATCCATTCATTAAAAAAATTCAATACTATTAGCCAGACTGATACGTATATGATAGGAATCCTAAGTACCTATTTATTAAAATTTTATTGTATTGAAAGTGGTACTTAAGTACTACTCTATCGTTAGCATATATAAATAAAACTTAACCAGTATTATGGAAAATTTTGGCTAACAAAACATGTTAATCTAATTATACATAATTACACATTTATATCATATTGCAGGACCTAACGGTAAAAGGATAACCAACCCTCTAGTGCTCTGTTTGAACTTAACCGGATGTGAGAGCGACCAAATAGGACAGGTGTTTGTTAGATTCCAATTTGGAACATATAATAACGTTATAAAACACTGGGAATGTTGCCAGATAACCACAATGGCTATGAATCTAGAAAATGCTCACGAACTTCACTCTTTGGGATATGACACCCTCAAAATATCAGACAGGCATTTAAATCACAGTAAGTTTTATTCTAAAATGTATAATAGTTCAATTTAAAAATTAAAATATTTCCGAAATTTACAGATAAAGACCTCAGTATTATGGTGAAGATTCAAGTTATTTACAGTGAAGAAGAACAGCATAGTTTATCTCAGGATTTAGCTAACGTTTTAAATTCGGAAGCTGAAGAGTTTACTGATACAATTGTGGAATGTTCGGAAAAGGAGGATGTTAAAATGTTGAAAGCTAATAGTTTCCTGATCAGGGTTCGAAGTCCCTCGTTAGGTCGGCAGCTATGTAGATACAAGGATGAAACAAATCAGGTAAGGCATTCTTCACGAGTCATGTTTTTGCTCATTTGGACCAATATCTACGATTTAAAATTCAGTTCTTGCAAAAAAGACCTGATCAAAATCGCTAAAACCAGGATATCTGGATTATTGTGCATTTCCAATGTTTTGATATGACATTTTTGACTTCTTTCAATTGAATTTGATAAAGCTTCGAAGCTTTAGCAGAGAATACCAGAAGAAAATACCAAAACTAACTATTTTTTTTCGTTTCAGAACATAAACTACAAACTAGATCTAAAAAATTTCTCTTACGATACAGTAAAAGAACTTTTCCGGTATATATATTCAGACAAAGTCGACAACGCCGAACTACATGCCCTAAAGTTATTACCAATCTCTACGAGATTCAATATACATGGTCTAACCACCCTGTGTGAGCGTGCCTTATTAGATACCCTTACACCATCTAACGTAGCACAAGTATTAATGATCGCCGATGAATGTAATTGCGACACTTTAAAGAAGGCCTGTGTTCGCTATTGCGAGGAATCATATGATGTTAGAGGATCAATACAAGTTGGTACGTATCTCACGCTTTTAAAACATACTTTACAAACACGCATCACAAACACATCAAAGACTAATTATTAGGAATTCGCCATTTACATATATTTGTCACTAACTATTTCAAACTTGCATTGGTGTAAATATTAAAATCTCGTGCTTTTAATTAGAAAAAGAAACCGCAATATCTGAGCGATATAATCTTTTATAGAAATGCCAATGTGGTCAATAGATTGTCAAGAATGTAGATTAACCAATAAAATTTTGGAAAAACACCGGAACATGTCAAAATCTAAGAAGCAACAAGAAAAGGATTATGTTCCCAGAAAAGATAGCTTAAGATCACATGGCTGAAAAAATCGGGCCAAATTATTATAAAAAGTAGGTTTTGCTACTTTTCCTTTTTAACTTATCGAAAATTTGCGACGCTGCATGAAAATATAAAAACACTTAAATTAAACTAACAGCAAAAACTGTGCCTCTTGAAAGAAATAATATTTTGATAACTACAAAACATGAAACACTAACACGAGATTGATTTTTTTCTGTTCTACGATAAATAACATTATCTCTACATATATTACACCAATATTTACTTTTCGTTTACTTTCAGGCAATTCCGTTGCATGGAAAATAATGGAAATGGTAAATCCAGAGCTATTCTACGAAACGTGTGAAAGTTTCGACAGCGGCAGCAATTTCTCAACAGCCGAATCGGTTAGCGATTAATTTTTTATACTTCTGTCACCTGAACGTTCACCGAAACAAGCAATGAAATATACTTTGATACTATGTTATTATTGAGGATTGCTTACACATTCTGGTCCTACGAGTCCTCTGTTTTAAGTTGACTCTTACAGACATGTTTAATTATTTTTTAATACTATGTCGATTATTATTTATTTTTTCATATTGTATATGTATGCTAATATTGTGTATGTTTTGAATACGTATTATTTATTGAAATGATAAAATTTTATTGATTTTAATAAGGGTTTATTTTACCTTAAACTATGTAGGTACTACCTTCAAAATAGAAGATTGTCACAATAACAATATACCCTCTTGATTTCATGTTCTTGAGTACAACGGTTTGGACGATAGAACTTGCATGCACATCATTTTTGGGCAAAAGAAGAACCCTCTACCCAGTGTAGATTCTAAGACTATCCTCAACAATAATTTAACCACCCCAAGCTATATACTCTGTTTCAAATACGATTCTGGTATCCTCGTTATGGACACTTCTATAGTTCCAAATATCTCAATTAATTATCATTCCACTAACTTCAACCACATTCTTAAAGTATTTTTCGACGAATTTCTGGATAAATTTGATAAATTTAGAAGATAAAATGAGTTTTAATGTCAACAAAAAGATCTGCAACTCAAAAATGAAATGTTTCTGCATTTAGGCATCCATTGAAGACTATGACGACTCTTCCATTGTAGTTAATTTTAGCATAAAAATATTATAAGCTGTTTGATTAGAATAAAAACAATCGAAACTGGAATGAACGATCTGAAATATGTTTTGATATTTCTCAAACAACACAAGAAAGGTCTGTCTTTTAATAAAAATTCAAGCAGGACTGCAGATTTACATGCGTGGTTCAAGCTAGCTTAGATAACACTGAAATTCAATCGACAACAGTAGTCTTTGAGTTATTGGAGAATTCAGTAAAAATGAAATTGACGAGTAGTTGGTTGATGTTTTTGATGATAAGTTGACGATTTTCAAAACTCGATGAGTGAGCTCCGCACTAGCATCAATTAATTGTGAATAAGTGCCCTTCCACCAATAAATTCGTACAAACAAATAAGTAATACACGAAGAACCAAACACACAAAAGAACATTCATCATGTCAAAAACGGGGGAGATTGTTTCATTATTTGTAAGATATTTGGTGAATCTAAGAAACCCATATGAGACTATATTGCAAAAATTAAAACGCTTTGTGAAGACGGCTGTAACGTTCAGTTTCTAAACAAGAAATCGATTTTATCGATAACAGATTCCAAGGAATGAAGTACTTCAAAAAAAATTGTCTAAATATAGCATTTCTTAAATATAACCTTTTATCTTTAGAATTTTGGAAGATGGAAGGCGATTTTTTTGTATTTAAGAAAGATTTCTGAGGAATTTCAAGTCTCGAGAGGATTCGAGAATCTCGAAGGAATTTCTCTGATGAATAAAATATTGGTCAACTGCCACCCCCTCCGTCCCCCGCTCTCTAATTAAGAAAGATGTATTTTTTAAATTTCAAATACCTACCTACCCCAAAAAACCAGCATTTACGGTTTTTATGTTAAATATTATTTAGGAATAAATGAGGAAACTATTTTTTAAAATGGTACTATATCGATTCTTCGAGGATATTTGGGCCAGGAACCAAATATTTCGAGCCAATAGGGATATACCCCAGTGTCTTCCAAGTGGAGATCAGTGCCATTGGAAGATGTCCTCAACTCAACCTGGATAGAAACTATTGAAAGCAGAGTACCTATTGCAATTTTCTCCCATAGTCAAGCAGCCGTAATGGCGCTGAGTTCTAACACCATCAGCTCGGAATTAGTCTGGGAATGTCTTATAACAGATTAAACAACCTTGACATGAAAAGCAGAGTTGCATTATGCTGAGTACCAGGACATACTGGAATCAGAGGCAACGAAGAAGCTAATTCATTAGCAAGGAAGGCCGCCACAACTCCAATTTGTGGGACCGGAAACGTTCTGTGGTATAGAGATGAGCACCTACAAAAAAGACCTTAAAGACAGAGAAGAGAGGCTCACAGCATCCCTCTGGGAAAATCACCCTGGTCTGAGACACTCCAAGATCTTGCTTGGAAGCTATACAACAAGCACAGAGCAAAAACTTTGCTAGAACTAAGCAGGAATAGAGTTGCTTACAGGGCATTGATAGCGGACTAAAGCAGAACAGCGACTGCAGGTTCTGCGGGGCTGAGTATGAAAATCCGGAATACCTGACATCTTACTGCACCGCCATCATGGAAACCCGAGTTAACTATCTCAGCAAAGACGTCATCGACGAAGGAGAAATACCTTCTCTGAAACCATCACAGCGAATGCAGTTTATTAAAGCTCTTAGACTGGATGGGGAGCTTTGAGAGCGGGCATGCCCCAGCAGCTTACAGCTCATGCGTTCTGATCCACCCACTCAACGTGGACACGCTGTATAGGCTGGGGCACAATGTACGGCCACGCGATGACGCATCAGTCATCAACGCTGTATAATGGCTCCCTCGTGCTTGGAAAAAGGTTCTCCTCCGAAGTGCTGGGGAAGGCTCCTGTTGACATAATGCCCTGACTCAAGGAATTTTACATACAAATGCAATTTTATTTGCTGTTATTAATATTTTTATGCAAAGTATAATAAAAAAACAATAAATATAAGATTCGATTTCGAGACAATTCTTTTTTAAATCAAGTACTACTGGCATTTCGAAAAAAAATCTTGAAAAAAAATATTTTGAATTAAATCCCATTTCAATTAAGTTATCCCTACATGTAATACGTACATCTAATACGTACGTATTAACATCACCGTTTTCATCTTCTTCATTTCCTTTAAATTCACAGATCATCCAAATAATATTAGTATAAGATCGGAGTTATAAAAACGGAACAAACAAGAATTCTGTTTACATTCAATTTATTGCTAGTAAGTACATAAAAGTATACAAACATCTAAAATTAATATAAATATTACATCACATTGATTCTAATACTGTATTGTACTTGGAAATTATCAATCGTACAATCTCTATATCTATAACTACATTTCTACAACACATGTATATATAAATAGTAATATAAAACATAGAAAATATATGAATATATTTGTTAAAATTCGTGTGTTACACATTAAGTCTTATAAAGATATGAGATTTTCAAGTTTACATGTAGATTAACAACAAAATAAGTTCCTTTATGGTATATTTGCATGCAGATCAGTTAGTTTATTATTACTTAAGATATATTTATGTATTCACAATCTAAGATACCTTAAATAAGAAAATTTCGAGTCTAATGTAATAAAACTGCCAAAATATTTTGCAATCTGTATCTGCTCCACTGTCGTTAATTTTTCACAAAAGTAAAAGGGCTCAGTACAGCTCAATTTGTGCGTGATTAACATATACAATATAACATACAGTAACAGTTAACATTCGAGTCACTGGTTACTTATAATAGAAAAAATAGAAACATGAATAAACGGCCAGAATTATTCAACTTGAACATAGTTATTTAATAGTATACGATATACCTCATTCTATTAAAAAGTATAGCTTTTTAATCATATTCTGCACAACTTAAAATGGCACTAAAATAAAGTTGCTTTTAATGACACGAGTATTCTGTTGATTTAAAAATAATAATTAATTAAAATCACATAAAAATAAATACTGAGAATATAAATGCTTTGAATACATAAGCAATAAATATAAATGCAATAAATATTACGTCAAAAATTAGTCAATAGTTGCCTTATTAGCAAACGAAGTAAGCGATGATATTTCATTAGGACTTGGATCAGTTGGTAAACGACTGAATTCCACTTCCTCACCGTGTTCACCACAAATCGGTTCAGCAGGCCACTGCTTATGACTTGGCGCATACAACATTAACATCGCAGAAATATAAATATTCCACATGCCATATACACCTGTATACATCGCAGAGGCTATTTCAATATCAATATCATCCATGCCGTCATCCCAATTATGTTGATCATCGCACACTTGTCCGAATATAAAGGTAATAATAGTTATAGCTGCACATACAACAGTCGCTAACATTAAAAAGTTAAAGCGGTAAATAATACCTTCGTAATGGAGTCGTCTAGCTGTCGACATACTGGGCAACGCAGTTCTTTTGATGCTGATATTTCGAAAAACGCGCCATATTAAATAACACAAGAAAATGAAATATATGCTGGCAGACATTCCGGCAAGAATTATGAACGATAAAGCTAAATTAGTACCGATCGGTGTCACCCAAATTGTATAAAACGGATTTCTTAGTTGTACACCTCGTTCACATAAATCGAAAATTAATAAAGATGTACAACCAACTACAATCGCACTCAGATGTTTCCAATACATTTTTAAAGTATTTTTTTCTCCGTAATCCTGAATTAACATATGTTCGCCCGCAAAAATTAACCAAAATGATAAAAGCATTGAATAGAAAATTCCCTGTCGAATATCGCTTAAAAGTAACATAAATGGCATATCAAAATATAACGTTAAATATTCGATCGGTAAATCTAAAAAGGCTAACGCACCTGCTAACGATATTAACATATATTCAAGTAGAGCTGGTGTACGTGATAGAATACGAACTCGTCTCCAAAACCAAATCATAACTGCAACTACGATCGGGAAAAATACGAACTTCATAATCATCCAGATCATTGTAAATCCACCATTCATATGTATAACGTGTAATTGTATATCTTCAATTCGGGCTTTAAAGTTATTTCGACCGTTATCGTCGGGTAATCGCAGATTCAATAGATAAAAGTCGTGATAAAGTGATCCTAATTCAAATAATGGTACGGACGAACACGAATAAGAATACCCATCTAATTTTGTTTCCGTTGATGTTTCGCCTGAACAATCCATTAACCTCTTCTCAACTGCATCAGCATAATGATGCCATTCTGTGTCGCCCTCATTTTTATAACCAAGCTTAGCATCTAACGTGAGCTCTACGATTGGATCTAAAGTGAGTAGCGGGATATGCACTAGATTAACTTGCAGTACACCAACTAGATTTTGCTGCCAACGAGAGAAACCTCCTGGGGGCATGCCGAGAGGTAAGGTAGCCATGAATACTAGATTTTTAGGCGACATCCCTCTTGTTACTTCCTCATCAGTTAATTCGATCCTTTGGCAATCATTGTTCGTAAACCACTTATCAGTAGCTCCGGCAGTTTCATCATAACATGTTACAGCGTAAGCGCTTTGTGTGCCGGCCGGAGATGAAGCCATAAAACCTCCAATGAGAAAACATACTACTTGGCAGATTAATAAAATGCTCACAAGTATACTAAGCTTCTTTCCACTTAGATTTTCTAAGACTGTACCTGGCATTTTGTTGTGTGTTACTAGAATAAATTCAAGAATCTAAATTAAAATATTTTCATTGAATAAAATACTATTTCTTACGTTAATTTCTGGTAGAATCCCCATAAAAGCTAAACTTGCAAGCAAACAAATACAAAACTGAACAAAACTATAAATATATGTTGTAAATGCTAATACACATGCGCTGAATAACACCGGTTTTATGAGGATATCTTGAGATTTAAGGGGATTCTTTTGTTATAAAATAGTTGATAATCAATTCTAATCACAATAAATATTGGTTTTATATTGAGAAGAGAATTAGTAATTATTTAATTCGATATAAATATTCCCTAAATTTCACTTAACAATTTTTAAAATTCGCGGATTTCAAGATGGCACCTGTAAATTATGAAAATTACTAAACAATGTGATATTTCATTGCAATTCACAGTGACATAGTTCACAAGTTAGTAACTTGATTATATAGGAACATCTTAAAATACCTAGGAAATTCAAAAATGGTTTAGTGGGCAAATTTATTTTATAATTAGTATAATTACCATAAATTATTAACTGTGTAAAATATTTGCCTTCAGCTTGCTATTCTAACTAAAAATCATTTAAATCACAGTGAAGTATTTAGGTACTATTTATAGAGTGTTATCTTAAAATACCCGCGAAATTGAAAAATGTCTATTTAGGAACATTGAAACAATAATTTGTAATCATATTTTGTTCTATTCTAAAAACTCTAAATTCCTTAATTTCACAATTTTCTATGAATCAACACAGAAATTACCGAAATTGATCGTATTGGTACCATAAGACCAAAAGATCTTTTGGTGTTGATATTAGAAAGTAAACATCCAAGGGAATGAACCAATCTGGCATGAGAGCTGTATTCTATGCAAACATAACATTACCACCCACAATTTCATTAATGTTACTCGGAACTTATTGGGATAATAAATATAAATTTATATATCCTTCCTTCTCTCATTGATGTACAAATGATTGCTGACCTCTTGTCCGGTTATAATCCAATTCTGGTAACTATCGGAGGAGAGCCCTACTCTTTGGGCCTCCTCTCTTGAGTCATGCACTGCATGTCTTATACCCTCGGCATTTCCACTTGGAGCTTGCTGGATAAGTGGCTTCTTTTAGAGCTAAAAATTTTCGTTCGAAGAAAAGGACCCAGAGAACTGGAGACCCCAGGGACTTGGCGAACGTGAACGTTCTCTTTAGTAGACCCAGGATCGCGTTCAAACAATGTAAAGACGAAAAGTGGCGGACAAACATTTTTTCACCGTCTGTGAAAGACTTAGAGGTCTTAATTTTTTCTTTGATGTTAAGTACCTTTTTACATTTTTTGTGGTATTTGTACTTTTCTGATTGATAGAACTCAAAAAGTATAACAGTCACAATAGTGCTGTCCCAGACTTTTTCGTAGAAAATGTCATGCTCTACAAAACCGGTTTGATAAATTGTTTGATATCTTGCCCTGTTAAAGCTTGGTACTCGAAAAACCAAACATAAAATGTTAGGTCTTTTTGTGGAAGCAAATTAGGTGACTACGACGATTGAGCGATAACCATTATGTCTTCTTTTGACAAGAATTTACGTACCATGATGACTTTATGCGATGGTGCATTGTCGTGTAACAAAAGCCAAGTGCCTAGCTCTCGATATTCCGGTCGAACTCGTCAAATTCTGACTCACAATCATTGTAGAACACCCAGATAATATTCTGGGTTCACCGTCTGAGCTTCTGGTACGAATTCACTTTGAACAGTTCTCTATGAATCGAAGAAAACAGTCAACATTGCCTTAGTTGTGCATGTCTTTGCAATGCTGAACTCGCCAATTTTTTTGGTCGTCTGTCAGAGTGCGATTCGATAAACTATACTTTTCGATATCCCCAGTTTCCTCCAACCAACGAAAAACCTAATACTTACATTCCTAATTAGAAACACTATTTCTTTGATAAACTATACTTATTAAGATAATTTATGTTTACGATCACCATAAAAATTGCATTGTCTATTAAAGTTTTCGTTTCGGCTCTTTAAATGTTACCATAAAGTGTTTTATAGTAGCCGACTAGAGCACCTGTTTTCAAGTAAATTTACATAAAATTAGTAGTAAACTATAATTTGACGTAACTTCCTGTACATTAAAATAAGAGGAAACAACGTTTAAAAATGCTTTTTTTTCGCGAAGAATTTGTAAATAAATCATCACATATACAAGTGAATTTGATAAATTTATTAATCCACATTTTTGTAATTAACAAGTAGTAACAAGGATACCTACACAGCTAAGATCACAATATACAGATAATAAGTCTTAATTATTTAACGACACACATTAAAAAAGGCACCTCTTGATAAAAGTGATAAACGAAATCGCTAAAAATGCACAATCTCACATTTACAAGAAATAAACTATAGAAATGGAAGATTTTACAGACTTATGTATATGACGTAATGTTTAATGTAAAAATTCTACTAAAATTTCGAAATAAAATGTCAATAAAAACGTATAAATTATAGTATAAAAAACATTAAATAGTAAATTAATGCTTAGCAACTATGATATTACATATATTTTAAAAAAAGCTACACCTAACTGTCACTTCTTGGTACTATAACCCAATCTTCAGGTCCCTGCGGATTTGAGCCTTGTAATAACTCTCTTTGTCTAAGTAAACCGTCTCTAAAATTTAAAAGAGCTTCTTTTTCTAACTGTAACTTCCGTATCGATTCTCGCTCTCGTTGTTGTTCTATGGTCTTCGTTGATAGTAGCTTTTCTTTTTTCTGTGCGGTTAAAGCTAATTCAGTCTGCACCTGTAAAAAAAAATCACAATTTTAACGTTATTTATACTTTGACAAACATTTTTCTTATTCTGATTAACTGTGTAAGAATCTCGTAATAATATATAATTGGAAGGTTACACTTTCGATGAAAACAGGATTTATGAATGAAATGTTTGCACGTTTGTGCAGTTTATGGATATTAAAGAGAAACGAACAAATATTGGTCTAGTTCAAAAGAACTTGAATATAGAAGGAAACGCGTAACTTGGAGATATTAAATTATGATTAAAAACAAGTTGTTTTTACTTTTACACACAAGCTAAATATAAGTTTAATTACAAAACCGAATTAAAATTCCATAATTATGAATGAGTGACTATATTTACAATGAACTTGTTTTCTTGCACGATTTTAAATGTTTAAGCATTTAGAATCATATTTATAGTTCGTGCTTGTGGTTGTGCCGATGCTTGAGTACGTGATTTTGACGTAAATGTTATTACAAATGTGTCAAAATCGCGTTTTCAAGCATCGACACAATCTCAACCAGGAACTATAAATATGACCCTTAGTCTTTCAATCTGAACGATGGTATAAAACTTGACAGTTGAAGTAGATACTTCAAAATGCTCACCAAACCAATTTACAACGACAAGCATAAAATAGGCGTGGAATTCCAAGAACGTTACGCAACCACATGAAACCAAGAATGATTAGTAGACAACTGGAAGTAAAGCTTACGGTGAGAAGATGAGAGGAGTTCTAAGTGCTAATCTTCTTTGCAAGTTGTATGAGAAATAATAGAATTGTGGCCTTATTTTCAAATTTGGTCAGGCAAAAAACACGAGGCATATCCAGAAAATAAATGTACTGAATTGACTGGAGAAGTGGACCAAGGGATTGGTCCACTTCTCCACCTCCCTCCTTTACCTCCTCGTCGGTTGAAAACCTTTTTTCCACCCATGTGCAGGTTCAGTGAGGTAAATAGATAGTAATCTGAAGGCGAGGCGAGCAGTTCCTTCGTGGCGTTGGCCGTGTGTGGTCTGGCATTGTCGTGCAGCAGGCAGACTCCTTTTGTCAGCATGCCCCTCCTCTTGTTCTGAATCACCCTCCGCAATTTTTTTAGGGTCTCACAGTATCTTGCAGAGTTGATGGTCTACCCCTGAGGCAGATATTCAATTAAAATTGTGCCTTGACAGTCCCAAAACACGGATGCCATAATTTTCTTGGCTGAAATCGAGGTTTCGAACTTTTTGGCGGAGGGTGAAGAGGTATGACGCCACTGTTGAGACTGTCTTTTGGTTTCAGGCGTGTAGTGTGCTACCCAAGTTTCATCTCCAGTAACGATGGAGCGGAGAAATTCATCTCCATAGAGGTTGTAGCGCCTCAAAAATTCTTGCTCGGTCTCCACTCGATTCAACTTGTTGGTCTGTCAGTTGTTTTGGGACCCATCTTGCGAACAGTTTCCGATATCCGAGGGTTTCTGTGATTGTTTCGTGTAGTAGAGATCTGGAAATTTGTGGAAACATCGCAGAAAGTTCATCCACAATCAATCTGCCATCGCCAAGCAGCACATGTTCGATTTTTTCCACAATTTCGTCAGTTACAATTGAAGAGCTTCCGCTCCTCTGATTATCATGCACAGACCTACGACCATTTTTAAACTCCCGACACACTTGTACACATTCGTACGATTCATAGCTTCATCACCAAATGCAGTTTTCATCAAGTTAACGCAAACACTTTTCGGAATGGAATCTATCTCCGTCTATTTTGCTTGTATATGTGGCTTTGAAAGGCCTGATTCTCTTCTTTAGCTCTACCCAAAGGGGCTCTATCGATTGCGACGGCTACTCCATAACATAGATTCTTTTTAAACCACTTCTTCACCAGTTTCGATTCATGTTTAGGATCTTTTTCGAAGTATAAACATAGTCAACCGCACACACTGTGTTCTTTATCCAAAATATTACACCTTCTTCAGAGAAGTAACTCCAAACAATAGTAGAGCCTCCGTGTGTTTAACCGTTTTTTTTTGTGTACTTTGGATCAAAGGCTGTATTCGAGGGTTGTTTGACATATTGCTTAATTACCACCTGATTCAAACATATTAATTTTGGTTTCATCGGACCACAGGACGGAAAAGGGAACGACTAAAATCATCAACATTTCGTGAGAACTTGCCACCAGGATCTACCAATGCTTTTAATATTTGATGGTGCAGCATCACATCTAGACATGATAAGTGTCGAGACAGCCAACCAACTTGAAATTCACTTCCATACCTGCCTTCAAACATGACACATGGGCTGGAATCGTTAGACAAAAGTGTCTAACCACCCCCTACTACCTCCTCCCCCGTCACCCCTTCCGTCCTAGCCAATTTTTGACCATTTTTGGGGAGCATTTGTTACATTACTAGGATAAATATCCTGACAGAAAAATGAAGAAAAACAGATTTTCTGAGGTTTTTATACCTATTTGAGGTAAGTGTATGTTGACAAAAATGTGATTCTAATTGGAAAGAAACATAAGAAGAATGATTCAAAAATTTGGATTGAAGATCGGAATCCAATTGACATAGTTCCCTTAGCCTTATTAAGCAAACGTTTGAATAAGTAACAATATTGTTTCCGAAAGATTCTAATAAATAGATCTCCTGATATGAAACCTACAGGCAGGCAAATTGTTAAAACTAGAGCAAGAAGTAACCGAAGGCATTTTTTTTTCGTCACAATCAAATAAAAATCCAGCCTTCAAATCTAGGGTTGCCGTATCTCATGAAAAGACTATGTTAGAGCTTCAGCTCACTTGTATTTTTTCAGCAGCTATAAGCTCCAAAACTAAAAGTTAGTTTTGTATTATTTGCGATAAAGACTTGGTAGCAGATGCACGAAGAATGCCTAGGACTTAACAAAGATAATATAGAACACTTTAAATGTTTGGACTGCGGCGATTAAGTTCTAGAAACGGGGGTAAGGACGGAGGCATCCAAACATTAAATGACCGTTAAATTTGCACCAAAGATTGGTTTCGAAATTCTAAAAAGTGTCTCTCGTTCATAATGTTATATTCAAGTCAAGGGGTGTCAATAGGTGGCACTTATTTGGGGCAAACTATATTGTATAGTTACCTTTAAGTACTCTTGTGCTAGTTTTTTATGTTCTTCAAACAAAGCTCTAGAATATGGATCCTGTAAGTCGGGGGTGGCAGGTCGTAGATGTGGATCTAGCAACATGTACATATTATCTAGATTTGGGTCCGATTGCGGAACATTCTCTGGCGTTTTGGTACTCTGCATTCCAGCTTGCACCGTATTTGTGGAACCTGAAATAGAACCAGAAAAAAGAAACATTTTACTATCGATTACGTTAAGATCATTTTAAAATAAGAACGCTGGAATTTTATCGCATACGGATTCATCGTTACGTGAAGAATTATGAGAGGATGTAGATCTTATATTATGACCAGAACTTAAATAAACAGCTTCCTTGGCGATTGTTTATTATGATGACTAACATGTTTGATATTGCTTAAAACTTGTATATGTAATAATTTTATATTGTTAGTGTGTAGAGTCCAAAATTTAGTATTGGCGGGGATGCGGTAGTATCGGGCGATTATTTCGGAATACTATACATCTTATTTATATCCGTATATAAATTAGTTGGCGTCTTTCACTTATTTATAACTTTGAAAATATCCCCAATTTTATTTATTATTACAAATAAACACATCAGAGAGAAAAAGAGAGAGTTGACGTAACAACACATATAGTTGTTCATTTTACTTATGACTTGGTAGTGGGAGGTTTATATTAAATACAGAATAATATAATAGAGACAAATAGTACAAACATTATTTCGGATAGGGAAACATGATTCTTTAATCATACTTTTATTTTTTCAGATTCCATTGCAAGAGAAAACTCCTCGAGTATTTTTTTGTTCTTGTGTTATTTTTGCAAAAAAAAATAACAGTTACAATTACAGATCTAGTTTAACGAACGTTCAATCTTCAAAACGGATACTGTATTCTATTGTTAGTTTTGACAATAAGGAAACATCTACTGACACCAAATCACGCTAGTACAATGTATATTAGGCAACATTAACGAATTTATGTTACACTGTAATGCATGTGAATATATATGTACATATATATGAGGTTCGTTCTAGCGTTTATAACGTGCTAAAAGATGCAACTGATATTATGTTGATTTTTGATTTTGATTGGTTTATTGGAAAGTTCTTGTAATTGAAACCAATGGATTCAATTACAAAATGTTAGTTGAAGTAGGTGTATATAATTTGTCCTCAGCCTTCTAGTTTCCTCGTTTTTTTCTAAATATTTAGAAATAATTTTCAATTTGACATTGGGAAGAATGAAACAATTTATCTTACGGCTTTTGAATGTGTGTAGTTTATTTTTTAATAAAACTGTTGGAAAACTTTTATCAATAGAATACTCACGAAACAACATACTACGTTTACTTTATGTGTGATAAAGTCCTGTCATAAACTTCATACTAAGCTAAAGATTTTCTTGTTGGAAATTAGATTGAAATCTCCGGAAACATATTTTGCATTAGTATATGTATATTAGAAAAATGTTATATTCATACTGTTCTATCCAACCTCGGAGTTATAAACGAAATGTTTGTTTAGTTAAAAGGTCTTGACAGGAAAAAGCCATAAATTATCTTTTAGTGCCCCAACGACTTGAGATATGTTTGTTTCTAATCAACTAGCTCAAAAAATTCGACAAAAGTGTAGATTCAGACATTTATTTCATTGTAAATCTTTTGAGTTGACTTTAGTAGTTTTCAAAAATACGAATAAAAGTATTTCTTTTGACATGAAGATAATCGTAAACTAATTACAAAAAAATCTGGTGTAGAAAATTGGTTACTAGAAGATCACAAATTGGAAATAAATTTTATTTCAAGTAAGTAGCAAATTCACATAAAATAAGCTCAGAAAATTAATCCAATCCCAATAAATGCCATTAGGACTGTGTTTCAGTGTCAACAAAAGAAGCAACAAAATTCATGCTAATAAAATAAACACTTATTAGAGATATTATACAGCTTAGATCGGTTAGAATGTAAAATACCGATGACTCATTAATAAATACATATCTAAAATTGGAATACGTTGAAAGATATGAAACACTTACGACTGCAGTAATAAATTGACTTGTCTAGATGACAGGACATTTTTAAAGACTGCAGAAATGAAATTAACGACTACATAAAACGGAAAGTCATAAACAATATGTAGCCATTTTGTTTAAGATCTTGCCATGTCATCTGGATCAAGAATCCATTAGATTATGTTGTTTACTAGCTGTAACAATAAAACGTGAAGGAATTTCAAACACTGTGGTAAGCTTAGGAAACATTTGTTAGTTGTACAGTGACCTTCTGAGGTATCCGGACACGACTAAATAGTGAAATAATGGCCAGTATGGATAATGACCAGTATGAATAATGCTCAGTATAAATAATAACAATGATGACAAATGTCACATTTTGACAGAGTGATTTTGACACTTGATGACGTCACTCATTTATTGAAAGCATAAAAATAGTATAATTGTACTAGAAGTTTAGGCTTACAATTGTCGAAAATCAGGATTCGGTGCTGATATGTATACCTTATGTACAATATCTCAGAAATTAACTATTTTAGATATAGGGAGTGGTTAATAAAAATGAAAGTGCATACAGTGTGCTTCCATTTAAATTAATATAAAATACATTTGTGTTTTGAATCGCCCTGTACATAGTTTTCGCAATATTGGCAAAATATAACTTTGCTATAAAACTGTAACAACATAAAAAAGTTATTCCAGTACAAAAAGAATTTCAAGCTGATGATTTTCAGACAAAATTGACCATAACTTCTGAAATACTCAATGAGACCTTATATCGAAGAATTGAGGAAGATATGCTTAATCTAAATTTGAAATAAGATAAAGTGTGTTCTATTGCTAGCGATATGGAACAGCTCTGTATATATGAAAATAATCTTAAAATATGTAGCTTAAGACTGTCTTTGATTTTTGTACATAACGATTTGTGATATCTTTAATATTAATGGATCTACTGAATTTTGACACACTAATGCCTCACCCTGTATATGCATTTGTATATTGCAATGGTATTGTAAGAGCGACAAACTACGGTTACACTCGGCAGGTAGTAAGCTGACTCTGCTGTTCTAGTCTAGTGGTGTCCGGATACGTTTGAAGGTCACTGGACGTATCAAACATTGATTGGAAGTTAATGTAATTGTAGTAAGTGAAGATTGTGTTTTATGGAACATGAGAGATTGAAATTTTTTTCAAAATATTATTCATTATAGGATCAATCAAGGTCACACTTTGCCGTGGTATACGAAAGTCAGCGGCTTGCAAGTCGAAGTTTGGAGAATATTGGGCTTATCAAAATCAGAATTCGATTAGAATACTTTCGAAACATGGCTCGATTAGCGGAGAATCACAACAACTTTTGGAAGCGTTTAATCATGTCCAACGAGACTCATTTCTCACTCTCTAGCAAATTAAATAAACGACATTTTTACTTCTGGGGTTCTGAAGATCCACAAATGTTGCATGAGAAAACTTTGCATGATCAAAAAGTGAGTGTTTGGTGTGGTGTTGAATCACAACAATGACATAGAACATGGTTCCAATGGAATGAGTAAAAAAGGGTCAATTTGATTAACAAAAGAAACAACAATCAAACGATGATGCAGAATGAAAATGGAGCCATTCGCCAGAAAAAAATGGTAGTTGAAGAGTACTATACTCCCTATTTTTTTCCATCGATTCTTTGAGTTATTTTGCAAGAAATCACACAGAATATGTGCTTAGATAGGAGTAAAATCTGTATCAAATTTGAAATCTTGAATATTGAAAACAAAGCATTCTAATAGAAAGTGATATAAGGAAAGTCCTATTATTTTAGGCCAAAGAATATATGGTAAACGAATTAACTGAATAATACGAATTGAAAGAATAATAAATCATGGTAACCATTATAGTTCAAGATTTAATTGTATAGACTTCAATTAATGATAATACTTCGTTAGATATTACCGATTTTGTATATGAGTTCGCACAGCAATCGTGTACCAAATCATGCATCAACATGATGTTTTATTATTTTCACAATGTACTCGGGCAGAAGGAAATAACGTTCCAGATTAAAGTTTGATTTATATTGTATGGTTCTTTGTTGAGTCTATGTATATTAAATTGTAAAAGCAAGAAAGGCTGAAATATTGTTCTTGCATTGTTTAAGTATTTAAAGATGAAGGAAATTACTACTACACTACAATAATTTTAAAATATAAAGTAACACTAACTAAATAAACTAAATAAATATTGTAAAAACATACCTCTTTCGGTTATTTGATAAAGAATAATTTTGGAACACATGAATAAACCGATAACTACAATCCAAACTACTCTATAAAAGCGAAACTAACGCAAACAATTATTCGCAACGAGATTCAAACTATATAATTCGTGATTCTGTCACACGTTTACTATGCGAATTGTGTAGCGCTCTCGGCGACGTCTGTTTGCAACTTGTAACTGAAAAATTCATATTATACATTCCTTTCCGTCCTCTATATTCTTCTTGGTTGTTTGTTGTTTAGTATTATTAGGTCTGTTCGCTGATTCGGTGCGATACGTTTCGTCGTTAAAGTACGAGAGAAAGATGGTGCAGTGAATCAGACGAATGAAATTTCCGAACAAGGATCCCAACAAACGAGTTTCCCAGATCTAGAATGAATATGCCGTTCCCGGAAAAATAATTCGTCTACACATTATTACAAAAATATTTCATCAGCGTTTAATTTGTTTATTGTGATGTGTGTATGGATGTACGCTTAACGCTTATGATGTCATCTTAATTAATATTCAGCTCTTTAAAATGATTTGTATTCGCTAGCTGTTCAGTTGGATTCTATATACGATAATCATTCATAAAATTAGAGCTACTATAAGACTTGTTTTGTTTTATATTGCCAACGGCTTAACGAATCAAAACGTATGTTAGATATCAGAGCTACGATTTCTTAAAACATCAATGGAGATGTTGTTAATAAACATTATATATGTTTACAGAGAACGTGCGTCCTTACGAGGCTGATAAACTTTAGCACTTATCAATGAATTTGTTTATAAAACTATAGACGAATACTTAATACAGATAACAAAGTTTCGCATTAGACGTTCTTAAGGTACCACCTCTTCCAGTTAAGAAACGAGGGGCAATGGGATAATTTATACCTGAACTTATCAAATTTTAATCTCTTCAGAAAGAAAATTCGTTTCTTTGCCATCATATGCACCTCTTTTACTTTGATATTATATTGTTTAAACAATCCCACAAAAATAGTTGCCACCACAAAGAATTTATACGGATATTACCGACGTATTAGGTGAGCTTGCACCTTCATATCAAGTAAACAAGCAATCAAGTGCTGCCACCCCCTGCCTGTATCGCAAAAGCAAAATATGGTGGCATAACTTAATCACAATATTTTAGACTTCATTTCTGACCATAGACCAGAAGAAACCAACGCCCAAAAGTAATTAGGTGTAGAGATTTTCAAAACCTGAATTATATCCAGTTTGCGCGTGAATTATACAATCTTCCGTGATTTTATTAGAGAGAGAGAGAGCGTGATACGGGGAGGGGAGGGGAGATTATTAGAGAGACATGGATTTTAGAACTTTCATGAAACTGAAGGATAGATTTTGAAATTAGTTTAAAAACAATAAATTTGACACAGCATGGGAAGAATACAAAAATGTTTAAATTCTGCTGATGACACTTCAAACTCCTCCGCTCCTCCTCCAAGCTATGGTTATTGAACCCGATATTGACTTGATCCATGGTATGGAAGTGTTAAATTGGGTTTTAAAACAGTGCAGCACCATCGAGACGAATCTGGCGATAATTAACAAAGATCCTGATGAATTTTTTGGGCAAAGATTCGGTTTGGGTTTATAACTTTGACTCAATCTTACAAAGGCCAAATATGAAATGATGGCATAACTTATTCTTTTATCTAATTCCAATATTTTAAACTTAATTTCTGAACATAGACCAGAAGAAACCAACACCCAAAACTAAGTGTAGAGATTTTCAGAACTTAAATTATATCCAGTTTCTGCATGATTTAGCAACTACAATGCTTTATCTTGCAGATAACTTCTATTTAACACTCAATAAACGTTTCATTGTAATTATCTTACGAATAAAATTTTATCTACAAGTTAATTTAATTTAGTTTTAATAATTTTAATTTAGGTGTGTAAGTATGAAACCGGAATTTTCGTACACAAAAAACACGTTTATTGTAATGATATGATACAAAGTAACTTATTCATATACATTTATACATTTTCCCCGTCTTTCTGGCAATTTGTGGATTCCGCGCCAAAAGAACTGTTGCTCTTTTGAGGCAAACCAGTCATCGAGCCATTTTCGTACATCTTCGTAAGAAGTAAAGCGCTGCTCAGCAAGTGCGCGTCCCATCGATGCAAACACGTAATAATCGGATGAGGCAAGATCCGGTGAGTAAGGCGCGTGCTGAAGAATCTCCCAACGGAACGACTCTATCGTTTCCTGGACCTGTTTTGCTTTGTGTGCTGGTGCATTGTCATGCAGCAAAATCACCGTGTGTCGTCGTTGTTGGTATTCTGGTCGTTTTTCACGCAAAACTCGATCCAAATCGGTCATTTGTTGTCGGTAGCGTTGAGTATTGACAGTTTCCCCAGGTTTCAGCAGCTCGTAGTAGATTACGCCCTTCTGATCCCACCAAACACACAGCAATGTCTTTCGTCCGTAGCGGTTTGGTCTTGCCGTCGATGTTGATGGTTCACCCGGAGTAACCCATGACTTTTTGCGCTTAGGATTCTCGAAATATATCCACTTTTCATCACCAGTCACAATTCGATGGAGAAATTTTGAACCTGGCGAGCAGCATTTCGCATGATGTTTTGCGGTTTTCCTGCTGTCTTTCGTTGAGTTCATGTGGAACCCATTTCCCCACCTTTTGTATCTTTCCCATGGTTTTCAACCGAAGGGAGATGGCTTCTCGGGTCACCTTTAACTGATCCGCCAGTTGCTGTTGTGTTTGAGCGTCGTCTTCGTCCAACAAGACTTGCAGGTCAGCGTCTTCAAACTTTTTCGGTGGTCTTCCACATTCTTCGTGCCTCACGTCAAAATCGCCACTTTTGAACCGTTTGAACCACTCATCAAACGCGTCCAGAAGCATTCGATGCGATTCGGCTGCGGTTTTCTTCCGATGAAAACAGAAAAGTAGTGCTGTCCGCAAATCGTAATTTGTTGGCACAAAACTTGGCATGTTTATCTCTAATAAACTAATGCTACTGAATGAAACTCGTGTTATTGTGAGTTGGAAATCTTTGTCGGATATCAATACAATAACAAGACACTGCTGACGGGATGTGTCAGTAACTGCATCGACATCTAGCGCCACCTGTGGGCAAATTCCGGTTTCATACTTACCCACCCTAAGAACAATAAGTTTGACGCAGTATGGGTAGAATACAAAAATTTTTAAATTCTACTCCTGACACTTCAAACCGTAGAACTCTATAATCAAGGCTGAATACCTTTGATAGTAAATTACATTCTAAAGAGACTCTACTCAATAAACCCAATTAATACTTCGCTTCTTTCGTTCTGTCTGTCAATAATCCTAGCATTATCTTTCAGTTTCAATTAAGTACCATTGAAGAGCTTAATTTTATACTTAATAATATAAAAACTGACGCGTCCAGTGTTGATATTTCCTCAAAGATGCTGAAATATCGAATTGGCTTTGCCAAAAAAAGAAAATTAAACCAGTACTATTTTTTGATAATAAAAATTATCCGTATTTTACCCGTTCTTTGCAAAGTTTTCAAACGAGGTCTTTATATTCAAATCTATAAAATTCCGACATTAAAAATTGTATTATCAAACTACCTATTATTAAACCACCAATGGGTTTTAGGAAGGGTCTCAATATTACTTCGCTACTTGCATATTTACTTAATGATATGCAGTCTCTCTTGATAGTGGTATAAGGAGTGGTCAATTCAATTCAGATAGACCAGTGTGCTATTATTTGGTTCAAATTTTTTTCCTTTAAAATTAAAACTTGGTAAGTCACAAAGAATTGCAAGAAATGGTTTTATGGATCAGCTACGGGTGGCATAAACACTTCTTAGCTAAATCTGGAAAATAGTTGTAGGTGTCGTTTGGTTTTGTTCAAAAACTCTTAAATCCAGACTTCTCTTCCACTCCCTTCAATATTGGACTAAATTATGATCTTGTTGCTCAGTTTTCTATCTAAACCCTAATTCCCACCAAATTTTGATTTTCAGATTCTTCTTCTAAATTGGTAAATAAATAAAATCTAAAGATGTTTTTATTTTATATTGAACTAATTATATTATTTGAATCTTAAAAGCTGTCTCTATATTGAACATAAAATATCTTATTATTAAAATATATGTCCCAAGAATATATTTTATTTTTTATTTCTTTCAACTATCACAAATAATGATTTTATGATACTTTTACTTGTGGTGATATAAACGAAGTACGCATTTATATGTGTGTGTGTATAACATATAAATATTTTAATTCAATCGTAATGAAGAAGACAAAAAATATATTTTAGCTACAAAGTAAGCGGATATCACGTGAACTATTTGCGTCAGTTGCACAATAGACTTGCTATAAAAAGATATCAGAAGATACAGCCAGGTATATGTAACATGTTACGAGGGTTAAGGCGAAAATTTACGGTAATGTTTCTGTTTTAATATAACCGGGTGTAATCAAGAATATGAAATAAAGTATGACTAGCTTGTTTATGATAATTTTTAATTTGTAGAAAATTACTCCAATAATTATGTAAACGGATGAGTAACTCCAACACATACATGCTTGACTTGATCCAAAAATAAAATTAGTAAACTTAACAAAATTAAATAATCTCAGATCAGAAAAAAAATATATGCAGTTTTGTGAAATATTTGCGTCCTCTTTTTCTCTTATAAATTAGAATTATATACATGGAAATTAAATAATAAAAATAGAAAAAGATTCTATTGTAATAATAATTATTGTAGTAGTTAAAAAAAACCATGTCGACCGAAATTGTAGTGGTCTGTTTCTGTGTCCATTCCCAAAAATGTTGATGCAGTTGATGCAGGCCATCGTATAGCTCACGTTGATGTCTGAATGTTGATCAGAAGCTAGCAAGGGTGAAAGCATGCTGACATCCTAACAATAGTCGTTAGACGGCGATTTCCGAAAGTTCTGATGGAACAGATGCAAAGAGCTCTAAACACGGTGGACAGCTGGTGCAAACAAGAGCGGCTAGTAGTCAATGCTCAGAAAACACAAGTTGTCACGTTTACAAGAAAAAGATCGTTAGAGGGTCTGCAACCACTAGTAATAGGTGGGGAAAGAATACCACAGGCCAAAGAGACGAAATACCTAGGGGTATGGCTGGATCAAAGCCTCACGTGGAATACGCATATCCAAAAAATAACCAACAAAGCTACTATTGCCTTGGGCAGGTGCAGGAGGTTATGTGGAAAAAACTGACAAAATGACTCTGTGGCTATATACCAGGGTAATCAGACCCATGATAGCATACGGAGCTATAGCTTGGTGGCCAAAGGTGCGACAGGCGGGGGCGGCCAGAACGCTGGGTGGCGTACAAAGATTAGCTTGTCTGTGCGCCACAGGGGCAATGAGATCGACCCCCACAGCCGCAATGGAAGTCATACTAAACCTGCCACCGCTACAAATCTTTATACAAGGAAGTGCTAGATCTGCAGCATACAGACTCATGCACAGTCAGGCACCGATAAGTAAATCGCACGGTGCAGAACATCAAAAACTACTAGATGAATTAAGGAGGGGCTCCTAACGGAGACGCCAAGCGACGCCATGGTTCAGAAATTTAACCTAGATAGAAAATATCAGGTTATAATACCAGCTAAGAAGGGCTGGGAATATGGCCCCCCCAGTAAGAGCGGACTCAAGCTGGTATACCGACGGCTCTAAAACGGACCACGGCGTAGGAGCTGGCATTTATAGAAAGAAGCCGTGCAAGGGCCTTTCATTGAGCTTCAGCAAGGACTCAACAATTTTCCAGGCTGAGGTTGCTGCGATCCACCACTGTGTCAGAGAAGTAGACAGTTGGGCCGAACCAGGAAAAAGCGTCGCTATTTACTCTGACAGCCAAGCAGCACTTAAAGCGATTAGTTCCGCAAGTGCTGACTCAAAGCTGGTTTGGGACTGCGTAAGAGCCCTAAATGAGGCGGGCACCCTAAGGAAAATTACTTTGGCCTGGGTCTCCAACCACATGGGAGTGAAGGGAAACGAGGCGGCCGATGAGCTGGCCAGACGAGGCTCGTCAAGGCCTTTCATAGGAGCGGCCCCTTCCTTCGGCACTACCAAATCACAAATTAAGAGGTCCATCCACGAATGGTCACAAAACAAGTCCAAGGAATGGTGGGAAAGATCGCTAGGACAAAGACAGGCTAAGGAGTTCCTAAGGGAACAGAGGCCTAAGTTTACTGAAGACCTACTGAGTAAAGACAGGAAGACTGTCAAAATGATAGTAAGTCTGATGACCGGTCATTGCAGATTGAATAGGCATATGTTTAACATAGGCCAGGCAGAAAATGCTCTCTGCAGATTCTGTCAAGAGGAAGAAGAAACCCCAGTTCATGTTTTGTGCCACTGTGACGGCCTAGCGAGGACAAGGTTTCTAGTAATGGGGGTAGAGAACCCCACAGCCAACGGCTACACAAAAGAGCCGCTCTCAAAAATGATAAGTCTGATTAAGAAGGCGAAACTAGAGAGCGTTCTCTAAGGTAAAGGGGATCACAATAGACCTGTAAAGGTCGCGGTGAAACAGGCCCGCATGCCACCCCACTCCTAACCTAACCTAACCTAAGGGTGAAAGCATCACATTCGATCTTTGCTCGATTTGAAAATGAGAGAAACAAAGCAACAATCGATGGAATGGAGACACTCCAAGGCTCCAAGATTCTTCCTAAGAAGTTTCGTGTTCAAAACTCTGTTAGAAAAGTTCTTGCTTCAGTTTTTTGGGATTCCCATGGAGTAATCATGATTGATTTTCTGGATTAGGGTGAAACAATAACTGGGAATTATTATTCGACGTTACTGACAACTCTACAAGAAATATACACTCCTTACACACCAGATCTGGCTCCGTTCCACTATCAAGTCTTCACACACTTTGGGCACATTTTCAGGTTTCAAATCACTCATGTTTGTTTCTTTAAACGAATGAAAAAATAACTCTCCTGGTATATTAAAACGCATAAATGATCAAATGCTTATATAATATTCGAGAGCAATTACAGCACTTCATTAACAAAGAATACATAAACACCAAAACCATATTAAACGAAGCAATTGCATATGGAAAAATTATTTCAGAATGTGCATAAATGTGGTTTTCCACAAACAAAATTACCTGCATTTGTATATTTATCCAGCACAAAACCGATAAATCTGAAACGAGTTCAGCGAAATTAGGAAATGGATTTTAAAAATAATGATAACTATTAAAAAGAAAAGAAAACATTAATAAAATTAGGATGTTCTATTTAAAATAAGGAAGTTGGCAGCAATTTTAGCTATAATTAGAACAAAGGTTGTTTTTTCTTTCCTTTAATTTAAGTCGGCATGAGGCAGCGTGTATAAAATCCGCACACATACATTTTTATTATTTTTTATTACATGTAATGCATGTCACCTACATATTTTAAATCGATATTTATTACGAGTGTATTTTATATTTATATTTCAACCATTATAAAAAAAAATCTAACTTGATATTACACATAACATGAACACATAATACGATGAATAATAATCTGTACCCCCTTAGGATATAAGGTAACAATAATCAACAATAAAAAAATCTAATAATACAACATGCATATCTGATATTGTGAATCATTACTAGGTCAGCACAGTTGCGATTAGCAATACGAATATGTACATACATGTCAAGAATGTCTTAATTCTACATAAAAATATGAATGTGTTAAAAAAATTTTACAGACTTATCGGCTATTGTAAAATATACAGGTATACATAGGTATAGTGGAATTTTGTATACAATCTTCCTACGTTTAAAGGGAGTGCGTTAGAAAACAAACAAAATTCCTATTTCAACATAGGATCTATTAACGCCTTCAAAAAAATAAAAAAAAAACCTTGTTAACTACAACTAAACAGCATTTTTCATGTCTTCATCGGATAAAACACGTCGCCCCCGCAAATGTTTTTCAAGTTTCGGAAATAGCTGGGTTAATGTTTTTATTCTTCAAAGCGCATTCATTCATTACTGTTTAGGAACGGTTAGCGTGTTGTAGTTTCTAATTTTCATTGGGAAGCACATTTATTTTAGGCGTAATCCCCGCGTATGTAGTTATTAATCTTTAAATGTTTGTTTATAAACGTTTCCTGTTGTTGTATGTAAATGGAGCGTTAAGCAGATGAGCTAGAAATTGTGAAAATACGCTTGATTATTAATGTCCTCACAAGCTTCAAAAGGCGTCAATTTTCAATTGAAGATAGGGAAGGTCAATTTCTGTGTCCGTCCCCGAAAATGTTGATGCAGTTCATGACATGATTCGGAGAAAAATTTCTGCACAATGGATCCTTAAATGTCTGAATATTGACCAAAAGGGTATAAGGGTGAAAGCATCACATCGATTTGTGCTGGTTTTGAAAATTATGCAGACTTCTTAATCAGTATTGTTACTATGGATGAAACTTGGATACATTTCTACGACCCAGAAACAAAGCAACAATCGATGGAATGGAGACACTCCGGTTCTCCAACGCCCAAGAAAAGTTCTTGCTTGTTTTTTTTTTTGGATTACCATGGAGTGATCGTGATTGATTTTCTGGATATCGGTGGAACAATAACCAAGAATTATTATTCGACGTTACTAACCACTCTACGAGATCAGATTTGGCTTCGTCCGACCAACATGTTTTTCCTCAACTGAAAAAAGTTTAAAAGGTTGTAAATTTTCTTCCAGCGAAGAAGTGATAGAAGCTGTGAACAGCTGACAGTTCAAGTTTTTGTTTTCGTACAAAAGATGGTCGGGATATTGATTGAGGTGCATCATCTGTCAAGAGATTAATTAATAAATTCAGGGGGACTCGATCAACTGATATAATGTCCGTATTCACGGTACTCCTTTATGCGCAAGAAAAACTAAATTACTATTGCACTTCTACTTCTTGAGGACGTATTATTAATACTACTCTTATAGACGCTCTAGCCGACTTTGAACAAGTCCTTCGAGACCAAATGTTGTTCCAATTCTCCACGAATACACACAGCGAAGAGAGTTTGTGGAATGATTGATAGCTTCGTTAATCGTCAAAATCGTCGCATTTAGGGTTCAAAAAATTCACGAATTATTGTTGAAAAAACAAATGAATCCACAATGTGTCACTACTTGCAGCGGATTTTAGATTGTAGGCATCTTCGGACTTAGTAGTGCTCGTTATTGCTACATGATAATCCAGGTCATTGTACCTAAATTGCAAAATATGAATGTAGAGGATATGTGGTTTCAAAAATAGGATACCACAGGCCATACAGTCCGAGAATGAATTCAATTACCCAATTCGTCGTGTAGTTTCCCGTTTTTATGATCAGAATTGGACCTCTTTCTTTGTTTTTTGTTTTAGGTTTAAGGTTCATTCCATGTCATATCAACACACCCATTCAACCTGACCATCTCAGATTTTAATGAAATTTGGCACTGAAGTAAAGTTCATGTAGACCAAGAAAAATATCAAATTTTAATTTCTTATGTCAACCCGTTTTTGAATTATGGCTATTTAAAGTTGCCATAAATCGCCCAAAATTGCGGCCATTTACTAAAACTGTAATATCTCTTCTCCTAATTGAGCTAGAGACTTGGGAGTGGTGGTATTTTCTTCTATTTTTAATGGCCTTTCATTTGTTATGCAACATGCATATCTTGGGGTCTTGAGAAAAAATGGATAATAAAATTTTGATTTTGAATTTCAACAAATTCCCAAAAGTAGTTTACTATAACACTAAGCAGTGTGCAACGTTTCAAATTGGGATAGTAATGGGTTCTTACTAAACAATATTTTTGTTTAGATGAGGTTCTGTAAACCCTTAGAGGGTACTGGCCTTTTTTCACATAATCACTCCACTAAATAATTAACGTATAGACTGACTGTTAGTACTTAAATAAAAAAACTTTCTTAGATTCTCAAATTACAAAACAAATCAAAAAGAGATCACTACTTTAGACATCCGCACAACACTGATGCCCAGAGTCAGACTGAGCTACTTGCTGCTTCACTGCAGTGGTTGAGGATGTGAAGCAAGTCTGAACTTCTCTTCTTCTTCTTCTTTGGTTGCCACCGTGATCTTCATTTGATCCACTCAGCCATCTACAACCCTGGGAGATTGATCAACAAAGCTCGTCTGGAACGCGTCCATATCTCCATTTCTACAATGTGTCTAAATGCACATTATATAGAGCAGAATTTGGAATATAGATTCGATTTTGTGCCATCATATTCTGATTTCATTTGAATTGATGAATTTGTATAGGAGTCACACACTGCTAGGGTTGCCAACTCAAAATCTTATTTGTCACTACTGGACTCCAAAATAGTTACCAGAAATAAGAGAATTCTCCAGGCCTCACACTGGAATTTTTTGAAACTAGTAAAAATCTTGTTCATGTTAATTTTAAATTATTTTAACTAAGAATCTATTACCATCCCAATTTGAAACTTTGCACACTGATTAGTCTTATAGTAAAGTACTTTTGGGAATTTTTTGAAATTTTTTAAACATGTGACTTTTTTTGAATTCAAATTCAAAACTTTAGTATCAACTTTGGAAAACATTTTTCTCAAGACCTCCTAGGTGTTGCATATCAAATGAAAGACCATTAAAAATAGAAGAAAATAACACCAGTCCTAAGTCTCTAGCTCAATTAGGACAAAAGCGATTACAATTTTAGTAAATGTCCGCATAGCAATTTTAGGCGATTTTTTGTAAACTTTAAATGGCCATAATTTAAAAACGGGTTGACATAAGAAATTAAAACTTGACATTTTTCCTGGTCTACATGAACTTTACCTCTGTGCCAAATTTCATCAAAATCTGAGATGGTCAAGTAAATTTTTTTATTTAAGTGTGTTGATTTGATAGGGAACGACCCTTAAGGTATATGCCAACAAACCGCCCATGGTTTTAAGGAGGGAAACTGAGTGTTGCTAAATTTCGTTGATATTTAGCCACGTTTATACAAAATAATCGTGGAAAATTTCGACAAAAGAAGGCGTATTTGCCAGCGAAGCCATGGAAGATGAATTCTTGAAATATTGATAAATTAACTGATGACAGAAAAAGCCAAAAATGTGTAGAGGAGCTTATACCAGAAACCAAGATGGAAGTAATTTTTACAACGCTGCATATCAACACGAAATCACAATCGCTTTTTATTATCAATTTTATATTTCAAAGTATTATTGTCTCAATTTTGTTCGGTTAACCTTAAAATTATATTGGAACAACTTCCTTTTCTCAAGGATAGCGAATGTGATTTACGAGTTTTATAACATTAGTAAGTTTTTAATCTAGGAATCAGCATTTATTTGAAAATCTTCAAAACAATCGATGGCCTTCGGAAAAAACTATAAATAATCTCGCTAAATTGTCGTCCGATCAAAACATACATAACTAACTTATAATCGAGATGTATGCGTCCGTAGGACCAATAGATCAAAGAAATATATTTCCGAGCGGTCGCCGATATCTTATAGATTGCCAGAAAGTGGATAATAAATTCGGATGCGAGAAAAAATGAGACTAATTTCGACACTGTATCTGTAAAGATATAATGTAAATACTGACCCGTCCAAACACTGTAGGTAGACTATGAAATCGGTGTGGGTGAGATATAGAGGAGTTCGGTCACATAAATAAAACCGAATTACATGTAGTTTTGTGTAATGGTTAGTTGGCAGGTGTGCTACGCGGGCAATGGCCATAATTTATAAACATCATAAAATCGCGATCTGCTAATCGTAAGGATTGCACCAGCAACTATCCATCCCAAAACAAAATAGGAAGATTTAATCATCGCATAAAATAGCACGGTCTATTCTCTAAAAAATATATAGAACTCAGATATAAAGTATGTAGAAGTTGTATAAAATAATATTTCCAACAAAATATTCTGAGTACTTTATTCAATGAAAGCTGAATGTTTAATAATTGCACAGAGGATAGCTATAATTTCTTTGTCAAAAATATGAGCCATCGAATCCTTTAAAAGCTAGCTAGAAGCTTCATTCTCAAACAGTGCAAGGCGTCTTACAAGGAAGCAAAATTGTACTAGCCTGTCAATTTTACTTCATTTCGTCTCAAAACTTTAGAGAAGATAATTAATAGGTATTTGAGGGTCTGGGATTTAGCAAAGCTGCCTCTACTAGCTAATCTTGTAAGCAGATCATCTATGAGATTGCCCAGATAGCAGAAATTACCATTGGCAACAAAGAAATTGTACTAACCACCCTCCTGAACATTGAAAGCACCTTTGACAGGGTGTCCTTTCTATCGATGGAAAGGGTGTTGCAAAAACTTGACGTGAAGTCGACCTAACGCCATGATAAGAAAGAGAAAGTTGGCTGCCCACATAACAGAGTGTTGTCATCTTTGGTGTGGTGATGTGGTGCAAATGAGAAGAGTTAAATGTAAACTACAGAAAAGCGATTATGGTTCCGTTCACTTGGAAGAGGAAGCTCTCCTAACTTCACCAAACTGAGGTCAAATACTTGGATAGGTGTGATCTTGGACGTTAAATTGGCGTACAAATCACACCTGGAAGATGTAAGGAATAATGTCAAGAGGGCCTGTAGAGGAATGTTCGGTAAAACGTGGGGCCTGACCTTTGATGGTGTACATGAGGCTCATAGTACGTTCTATAACTCATACGTCTCTGGTCTGGTGCCACAAAGCTAGATTGGGCTATGTGATTCCATATCTAGGCATCACGGTGAAATAAGTGCAGTTCGTTTGTGGTCAAAAGCAACCCTAGACCATAGCACCTTCAACTATATCAAACAGATAAGACCTTGCCCATTTTCAATTTCAGTGGAGACATCGCTAACAGTGAGACTGCGAAAACCTTCGTTTGCAAATCGAGGTGAGGATCTTCCCGCTGATGGAAGCTAATTGGGCTAACTGTGTGTAATAATTACAAATTTGTTGTAAACAAAACACCAACATATACCAAATAAAGTAATGTTTAAACTGGCTTTTTTTATCGTAAAATTGATAATAGAAACGCATGAACACTGAAACAGATGTTTCACACTAACCAATATATTCGAGTAGTAAGAAATGAGCGAATTCATCTGTAGAAAACATCAGGATTAAGAGGACGACTGACTGGGTTATAATTTAGTAACTAACACTCAATGGGACAGACAATTTATATAAATAAAACTCGTAAACACATTTGCATCTCCCCGTAACAAGTTCTGGTTAGAAATAATTGATGTGGTAGATAGCGTTTAAATAACAATTTATTAATATAAATTTACGAGGCGGCATTTTCCAAAGGCCGTATAAATAAAGATGATCAAAACAAATCGCATAAACGAAAATTTATTATTATATTATTTATTTCGTTATCTCTCTTGAACAGTAGTTTTCTAATCTTAGGTAGATTAGCATAAAAAGATTAGTTGTACAATTCACTTCGCCCCTGAATTTTAAATAGCTTCCTAACATCATGCGTTGCCTGCGTAATGCTAGTGAATCATTCGGTATATATAAAAAGCAGTAGCATCTCGGATGCTAGAATTATGAAATTTAATCACATTAATACAACTGGCATCTATATACATACATACGAGTTGTGACAGCTAAAGAAACGTTTAATGAAGATTATTTAAGATTGTTACTAATAAAACTAGCTACATATAATTTTCTAGTATTTAAAATAAATAAATCTTGAATAATAATTTATAATAATGATGTGTCACAAGAAAAGTTTTGGATTTAAAAAAAAATGGTACAAATCTTTGTGTGAACCAAACTTCTGTGACCAGATTTTTTGCAAAAAAAAAAACAAGAAGTAATTCAGGAGGACCACTTTCAAGAGATTTAATTAAGATATCTATATGGACATCTATACATTATCACCTCTCATATTTATATATTTATTTGTTGGGAGGAAAATCCAAATCACGAATTCTGAAAATAAAGAGGATCCACTTACTAGCACAAATATGAACAATGACAGAGATTATAGTCTACCAGAGGTTAGTAGAGACTTTCAAGGACCTGAGGAAGTGATGATTCAGTTTTTAACCTAGAAATTCCATGGCAAAAAAGACGTATTAGGAAGTAAAAATCAATTAAAGGATGAACAAGAAGCATAACTGGTGAACATTACCGAAAAGATTTTCGAATCAATTTATAAACTACAAACAAAAAATTCCTATCTATCTGGGAGGATATGAATCCCAAAGTTGCCCAAAGAAAATGAACTCAATTAGAAGAAAACAAACTTAAAAAAATGTCCACTTTTATTGCAAAGAAGATATCGGGGCACAAGATAATTTCAATTTTCGTTTCAAGTTTCTGAAATATTTGGTGAATTTTCTATTTATAAATACACGTAGACAAACTGACTTAAATAAATCTAAAGCTAAACCAATGAACTCAATTAAGATTAACACTATTTAATATAAACATAGATAAATTCTTAGCACATATTTACGTAACCTAAAAACCCTCTTTAATCGAAAACAAGATGACACCTCATTCATTGATTTTCATCGAGTAATCATGTGCAATCGTATTAATAAATAAAACATTTGCAAGGCAGCATTTACCAATCGACGCATAGGATGAAAGTGATAGAAGGAACAATAACTTTACGTAAGCAATTCATATTAAGCAATGCTGTTCCTTTTTTAGTGTCATGACTACTAATATAGTACAAGTATGATTGATTGACGTAATGTAATATCACACAATGAATTTAATTTATTCATAATGTATGTATGTATGTATTCGAATACGTGCAAACATGGTCTATTTAGTGATGCTATTTAATATTGACGCATGTTATTATAAGAAAAAAAATAGAGCTAATTCAGATACTGCAAGATAGAAATTTGTCGAAAAACCCATTCAAAAATTAGCGTGTTTTGAAGACAATACTAGCAAGAGTATTAAATTTGTTACTGATTAATATAGAAATACTGACAAATATAGAAGAGTCACAGCATTTTTCTTTAAATCCAGTAAGCATACAAGCAATTTTGGTCGTTTATAAAAATAACGTTCATGTTTAGATGTAGCAAAACAAGTTACCTGTAGAGGAATTAGTTTGGCAGCTTTCAAGGCAAAATTATGACGCCTATTTACAGAAATTTATAGCATTCACTGTTTTTACCTCAACATTTTGTTTCAAAATGGACATACCTACACACACGACGTCATTTCATCCATACACTACTAAATTTCGACACGTCCTCATAGAAAATTCGCTACAGGGAACCAAGTCGGATATGAATCTTAATATACATACTTCTCTATACAGTGTTTGTCAGGAAAAATTAACTTTTCGTGTACGTTGTTTGATTGATAGATGTCACTAGAGTTACTGTCTGAACCATGTGTTAAGTAAACTTTCCATAAAAACGCGCCGAAGTTTACTAATGTTACAGAAGAAATTACGTCGTGTACTGATGAGGTCCTAGTAAATTGAAACACGTGTATACGCGTAGATTAATCTGTACTGCTGTCTGGATGTACGAGGTGTGGCAGAAAAGTAATGAGACTGATTTTTTATTTACCAAAGTTTTCATTTTTTTCAAACATCAATGTTATCCTCTTCAAAGTAATTCTCTTGGGCAGGTACACAGCGATGGAGACGTTGTTTCTACTGTTACACTCCGTTACACTCTTTTGGATGTTGACTAAAGTCCCGAAATGACGTCTTTGCAGGACATTTTTCAGTTTAGGCAAAAGGAAAAAGTCGCAGGTACTGAGGTTAGGTGAATCGAGAGGGCAATGTGACATAAGGCGTTGTCATGATGGAGCATCCATTTGTCTGCAATGTCTAGTATCACGCGAATTACCCTTTTTCTGAGCCTTTCAAGAACGTCTTTAAAAAAAACTTGGTTTTGAATGCTTGTCCTGGAGGAACAGATTCTTTGTGGACGATTCCCTTTCTTAAAAAAAAAACAAATCAGCATTGATTTAATCTCCGATTTGCTCATTCGAGCTTTCTTTGGTCGATGAGAGTTTGCAGTCTACCACTCTTAACTTTGCCTTTTGATCTCACGATCGTATTCAAAAATCCATCACCTGTGATGACACGACTAAAGAAATCTTGCTCATTAGCGATTCTGTCAAAAAGATCAAATGTCCTTCTGCTCAATTGTGAGGTTTTTCGGCACAAATTTGCCACAGACCTTTCGCATGTGCAAATGTTCAGTCAAAATTCGATGAACGGTAAATCTGTTCAAATTTAATTGTTCAGTCAACATTCTTAATGTTAAACGACGTTCTGATTTCGCACGTTCAATGTTTTCATCGGTTTTAGAAGTTGAAGGCCTCCCTGAACGGTGTTATCTGCCTTCCAAAAATGATGTGTGCCAGCGAAAAACTTGAGCTCTGGATAAAGAATGTTTTAACTTTTCATACATTACACTTGCAATTCTCCAAGCTTAACACGAAATTTAATGGAACAACGTTGCTCCAAATTCAGCTGTTCCATTTTGCGTGACGGACAACTAAAACACAACTTCGCTAATAACAGAGGGAGGATACCGGTACACGCAGCCTTGTCGGATCACTTGCAGTCTTGCCAGTCTCATTACTTTTCTGCCACACCTCGTATGTAGTGTTGAAATGTGTTTCCTTACAAGCAAATTTTTTAGATTGTGCTTCAGCAATAAGCTATCTGAGTGAAAGAAGGATGAATTAGGTATTTATCATAACAGACACGAAATACTGTTGATTCCATCATTTCTGTGGGAGTTTAGTTCACCACATCCTGCTAAACGTAATTCTTGGAGATTAACCCAAGTCTTTGAAGGAAACATATGAAACTCTGAAAATTTTATTAAAGGAGATAAAGTATGAAGACTGTCTCTATATGGACAAATTGTGTGTTTGCAATTGATTTGCAAAACCTGACAAAAACCACACCACTCTAAAACTAGAAGTTTTCTGATAGTTCTTGAACAAATACGAAGGTGTGTTGATATCTACCTAATCTTGGGATGTTGCTTTCTAGTATAATTTTGATCAAGTAAGTTCACCGAATTAATGATATTCATAATAATTAATAGAACAAGTTCTTTCGATAACTTTACACAAAATGAATTTCCAAATGTCTGAATGCTGATCAGAAGGAGCAATTTATGAATCAATAACACTCTGATTCTTTAAAGCCAGCCCAAGAAGTTTCGTGGTAAAAAAATCTATTCAAAACTGGTTGACTTAGTTTGTTGAAAGTGGCTCTAAGAACAAATTAAGTTGGTTAAAGGTTTTAATTGCAAGTTAATGCCTTTTGATGTCGACAAATTTCGTAGTTTAAGGTTGGAAACTTAGGTTATTAATTTCCTTCGAAAAAAAGAAGATAGTAGCTTTCCAACCACTTGAAAGGATTAGAGAGGTATTACAGGTACACAACCGTATTATATAAATACATACATATAATTTTAAAGTAAAACATAATGAAAAAATAATCAAAATAAGAAAATAGAACAAATTCTTTTTAATAGTTTCCGAGAAATTCGTACAGTTTTATCAGAAAAAGCACAGCAAATTTATAAATATATGTGGAAGTGTTTAGAATCGAGAATACTTAAAAGAATTAACACTTAAAACAAATTGTTATATAAAGAAGCTACATTGAACCAGCAGTTATTTTCTAGATCGCCTACTCGTTTTAAACCTCAAGGCCGCTTAAGTATTGAAAGTAATGAAAAGCTTTATCACAATTTATCTTAAATTTGTAGTATTAAATGCGTAAAACTTTGTAAGTTTAAAAAAATATTTTTGAACACAACCTTCGTATTATAATTAGTCACATGAAATATTTTCGTTGAAAATTACTAATAACAAAGGAATTCAAAAATCATTGTTTTGACTACAATCCTAATGTTTACCAGTAGAATTTTTCGCGCAACTTTTTCTAAATTCTAATTTTTAAATAATGTGATAAATTACCAGTTTCAGTCTTAACCTCCTTAAAGATAATCCAACTCCTGTGAGTTTCATGAGTAGCGAATACTCCTGCGGTAGGGCAGTCACACATCTTGGAAGAATGGGATGATAATCAGTCAAGAAAAAAAGTCTCAGAGAAAGCTGCTTCTGATCAGAATCGCACACAATTTAATAACAGCAGTGCTTCTATTGTGATTAGAGGGAATTTTACGGTTTAGTTACACCCATCTTCCTTATTCGTAATCGAAAGAATAACGGAAGAAGAACGCGTACTTTTTCGTTTAACGCGCGCACAGAAGCTTCAAGGTCCTTTCAGTATCGGCGTTTAATGCTGTATATCACCCACATTTCAAGTCCGAAATCAATCGTTTTCACGCAAAACATCAGTCGCAAAGGTGATGTGGTTGAGTTGTGCCGCGATAGTACCGAAGACGCGTGTCTGCTAGCTATGATGATTATGATGTAGACGATAATCGTCGAAAAATACTCTAGCATGTCGATAGGATGGTGAACAGAAAATTACTCAATTCATTTTGTGAAGCACATGCGTGTTCCTCGAGTCCGCACTAAAAATAACGCACGTCAAACTCACTCCCTTATAGAAAAATATAAAACTGTACCGTATACATATGTGTGTGAACGGGAATCGAACGGGAACAGGAATAATGAACATTATTACTACAGCTGTTCCGAGAAGAGATATGTTCGAGTTAAACGAGATAAAACATTAAAAAAACAAGAAAATTCAATTTTCGTGATATACTTTGATTTTCTCTTGGCGGATACTTGTGTATTTCGCGTTATATTATAAACGATACAGGTTGGTATCAGCAGATTGGCAAGATATAAGCTTTCGCAGTTGTTCCCATCCTTAGAATTTAATTTCGCTTTTCACGCAAATTTTGATATCGTGTAATCATTATGATGCGTATTATACCTCTACATATGGTGATATTATGTTGTGTTTTATTTTTATTTTGAAAGGATTATTACAACGTACAATAACTTTAATTAAAAAAAAAATCTGCAGTACTATATCAGCTTATTTGTTTCATTCCTATTTATGTTTTTTTTTCCCCGCAATCTATTAAAGGATCAAAAATTGATTACGCTGTTATAATTGTATTATTGCCGTATTCTTTTACGACCGACACCCACTGTACTTGGAACTTTGAGTGCAATGTTCATACAAAATCTTATAAACAAAATAAATCTGATTGTTGGTAATGCCAGCAAATTTGATAAGTTTATGAACTTTTCTACGATTCTTTAAATCGTCAATTTTAAATGTCAAGGTCTTTAATATTATAACGTTGTAAAAGAAATTGTCAAAAATTCCGGATTTAAAATGCAATTTCAAATTTGCCTCAACTACTAGAAAAAAGTTTAAAGATATCCAGGGTCTCATATTCTTTTGATTCGTGATCATAACAAATCTACTATAAATGGAATATTCTGGTAATTCCCCTAAATATGTAGAATAGAACTAGTCACCGATGGTCCAAGAAATAATTCTGAGTCTAAAACAGACATTTAGAAGAGAATTATTGCTAAACGCCCTTGAGATGCAAACAACAAATCAGGATTATTATTTTATTATCATTATTTTGATTAGAAATATTATAAATTCAGAAGTCTTTTTCCATTATATTAAATGAATAACTAATGATGGAAATGTTTCTACATGAAAATATACAATTTAAAGATTATGTCAATGACCGGTCCGTGAAATTGGCACCACAAAGTGGTAAAAAATCGGCAAAAATGCTAGAAAGGATTGACCATTAACTATTTACCATCAGCGATTTCGATTGACCACCTTTTGTTTAGGCTACAGCCACTATCCCCATATTTTGGGGTCTAATGGCGAAAACGCTAAAATTAGCCAATATAGACATTTTGTTCATCGGATACGATTGACCACCCTTCACATTTTCAAAAAAATTTTTTTTTACTGCAAACACTAACATTTTGTTGCAATATAAGATTGACCAACGTTTGACCATGATTGGTCAATCCTATCCGATCAACAAAATGTCTATATTGGCTAATTTTAGCATTTTCGCCAATAGACCCCAAAATATGGGGATAGTGGCTGTAGCCTAAACAAAAGGTGGTCAATCGAAATCACTGATGATAAATAGTGGTCAATAAATGGTCAATCCTCTCTAGCATTTTTTACCGCTTTGTGATGCCAAACCGCTTTGTGATGCCAACTTCGCGGACCTGTCAATGACAGCAACATTAAGACTGTAGAATATAAAATTGCTAGTCAAGGATTAATCGACGAAGTAATGAAAAAATGCAGTTCTATCAGACGGTCAAGATAATGAAACAGATATAGACAGAAATAGCAACAATCCAAGCACTAAAATGTGTAGAAGAACTTTAATATATTTTTCAATATTAATCAGTTTATTCAAAACATTTCTGTTCAAATAAAAACTACAAACTTTCTTTGTTTAAATTGAAAACGTCGAGAATTGCCAAAACACAATAAGCCAAAACAATGCCTGTAATAAGAGCTCATAGTATAATTGCGGTTTTAGCCTGCTACGAATCAATCATCAGCGAAGAATTTATCAATTAAAATTGTTTCTAACAAAATAATTGAAATGAAACACCTTAACAATTATTATGTGCCTATCCTCTATGAAAATTTGATTTGATTTGGTTATATTTTTTAGTTTCTGCTGCTGCAGGAGCAAATCTTCCTTTCTTCCTCCTCTTTTCCCCTAATGTAATCAAAGATCATTTGATTCTCGGTCTTCAGCAGCTATATTTTCATAGTGTTTTTCAATTTTCATATATCTATGATACTCCGATCTTAATTTTAATTATTTTGAATCCTCCACTATGGAGTGCTGTCCTGGGTATGTTGCCAAAACCCATCTAAGAAGAATGGAGTCCCAGCAAAATGAAATACTGAGCCTCTTGGTTTATCTGCAACAGTGACCTACGATGCTATCTGGAGATTTAATCCCTTCTTCAATATGCATCACAGTTGGCACTGAAAACCTTGGAAAGTGTAGAAGGATAATCTAACTCGGTCATAGCCGAGAGGGCTCAACAAGAGCTGGCGCATCAAACTCCGGACCGGTACTCCCACTGACGTCATTCCAAATCGTTAACATCCCACAACTCCGCAACCAGCAAAAGCTACATTCATAAAGATGAAGAAAGGGACTTAGGAGCTTCGCTTAGCCGTAGAAAGAGCCAGCAGGACCAAGTGAGAGTTTCACTCTACTGTTTTTTTTTTGTTTTCAAGATATATTTTCTTGTACCTCATCCCTAATTAGCCCTTTTTTTGTTAATGTGTGATGGGTGCTTAGTTGCAGTGACTCCGTAAGCTGTATTACTTGTCTGGCTGTCATTGCAACTCTTGCGGTGTAGTTTAGTGTGTGTAAGTTGTGTTGAAATGGCTTTGTGACAGCATCATATCGCCTTTCTATGATGCCGCGCTGTTAATCACTTTGCTCCCAACAGCGAATGGCAAATCGATCCGGGATTAAACTCTCTGAAAAAATGTCACCGTCCCTCCAGAGAATTGAACCCCGGCACCTATCGTCCTCTCACAACAATAGTCAGCCGCCTAACCACTGCGGCCATCGACCCGTTAATCTAACAAATAGTGCAATTATACCTTATTGAAGACTTATAATAAAGAAAGCTAACACTATTTGTTTGATTTAATGTGGAAACTAATCGTGATGCCTTTAGATTATGTGATGTGCTCTTATTGACCCTATAAGTGAATCAGGTTAATCTTTATGATCATACCAAGTGGAGATATCATTTTAATACAAGTAGCTGGTTCGACTACTAATTTCGCAGTAATTAAGCCCTTTCAAAGACCAGAAATTTAATACTAATTCCAGTATAGGTAAATGTAGATCAATCAAGTCACAAGAGGGCACCACCAGAGTGTAGTCATTAGTACAGATCAAATCTGGGGCAATTTTCGTTAATGGTTCCATTCTGATCAATTTCAGAGATATTAAGCTTTCAATTACAAAATATACAGCAATTTTTAAATATGCATGCGCTTCATGAATGTTTTATTTAAATATATGTATAAGATAAAAAAAAACCGCTTCGAGAAAACATTTAATCCGCTCCTGTGGCAGCAAAACCATCAAAACTATAACACATAACTAAACAAACCCAATCTAAATCTGTTGTAGTGACTCACGCCTGCTATAAACAGACCAGAGAGTGACTGTCGTTATTAAATCGACACAGAAATCTCCAGCGCTTTCGACGGCCTGCACGTCGCCAAGCGCGACCGAATTACGTCGTGCCAAAGAGAAAAAAGTATGAAGGAATAGTCACCGAAACGCATAACAAGACTATAAACAAAAAGACGATCGGTCTGGAACACCTGCGCTTTCGAACCAGAGAAACCGCGAAACGAAAATATAGGTTTCCCGAAACTTTCGAAGGAGATCGTATACTAAATATAAAAAAATAATAATAAATCGACTTTACAAGTTACAATATTTGGAAAGAACAGTGAGAAAATTTGGTATGTATTACATCGTATGTCATAATGAATTTTTTGTAATTTTCGAATGCGAATTTGGATCTGTCAAATAAATGTAATGCAATGACTCGCCAAAAACAGTTTTTGTAATAAATCTTTATCATTAAAACATACGTTCGATATTCCTCATAAATTTGGTTGTATATTTGTAAATGTTCCTATTGAGCCAACGATTCGAAGATTATGACATGAAGTACAAACATTTATCAAACTAGAAGTTATAAATCCTTTCGAAAGCGCTAAAATAAACACGACTACAGGCATTTTCTGCAATGCAGAATATGTGAAACGATAATAAATGATCATCGTAGTGTTACGATTTTATAGGGTATGCAATAAATGAGTAATTTTTTGCATAGTGACCCTTCAAAACTGAAGGTCAAAACGAATATCGATCGTGAACATTTGACGAATTTTGGTGTCACACAAAAACTGTTACGAGGGCGTATTTTTATGTTATCTACCTAGCTATGAAACAAAAGAGAAGACGATGTCAAACAAATTATTGAAAAATTGCTGTCACTGTTAGAAGTACATGTCCTAAGTTGTGTTTAGTTTGTGCTGTTTACAGAGATTTGGGACGGTCTACTTCTCGATAAAATGAGTGAAACTAAGGTTGAACATCGCAGCGTAATAAAGTTACTGACAAAAGAAGTCAATGGTCCAAAAGCCATCCATGAAAGAATGGTTGATGTGTATGGGGAAAATGCACAGTCCGGACGACTTGTTCAAGCTCGAACTGAAGACATTGTGCGAAAAATCGAAAATTTGGTACTGAAAGATGGACGTGTAAAGATCTCTGTCATTACCAATGAAGTCTGTATATCCGAAGCAACTGTCCTCAAAATTTTGCATGACGATTTGGGTATGAAGAAGGTGGCTGCATGGTGGATACCCAGACTGCTTACACCTGAACAAAACCTGTAGGTACAGAAAAAAGTTTCTCAAGAAAATTTGGCCGAGTTGGAGAGGAAAAAAACATTTTTATCTCGAATTATCACCGGGGATGAGACTTGGGAACATCATTGGGACCCTCCTACTAAACAAGAATCCACGCGGTGGGTTCATAAAGGCTCTCTCCCACCAAAATAGGCCAAGACACAATTTTCTGGAAAAAAACTGTTGGGAACTGTTTTCTGGGATGTTGAAGGATTCTTCCTTATTGAATATATGCCAAGAGGGTCTACCATAAATGGAGAGGCCTACGGAAAATTAATTAAAAATTTAAAAACACGACAATTGTCGGGTTCATAAGGTAAACAAAGTTCAGCAGCATTCAAAGCATTTTGCGTCTGATGAACAACCCCAAGAAGCTGTTGAAGAATATTTTGCGAGGTTACCGAAGCAATTTTTTCTAAGGGTATGGGGCAATTGGAAAAAAGATGGAATAAGTACATTAGTGTGGAAGAGGGTTATGTAGAAAAAAATTTTTTTGTTCTCTTATGTACTTTTTTTCAAGGCTAGGTAGATAACATAAAAATACGCCCTCGTACTAACGTTTATAGAATTTATTAAAAAAACTAGCAGGTAGATATGAACTTATTGGAATATACAGGTTAGAGCAACCAAAATGAGGTGGACTATTATAATTAAAATATATTACTAAATTTACTAAATTCTTCAGGAAGATTTCTCTGAGGAAAATTTTGCATAATGACTTCGAGATGATGGCTTATAAAGTTCAATTATTCCAAGAGCTGACCATCCGATCCATTTTCAGTTCGCTCAATGGGCTGGAGACCAATTGGCATTTTTACCGACGAATCATCATTTCAGATGAAATCCATTTTCACATCGAAGGCTTTGTTGATAAGCAAAATTGTTACATTTGGGTCTCAGAAAATCCAAACGTTATCATTGAGAAGCCGGTGCACCCAAAAAGAGTGACTGTTTGATGCAGATTTTGGCATCATGCTCAACGAATTTTTTTTTCCACAAATTGAAGAGGATGACATGGAGGACGTTTAATTTCAACAGGACGGCCCTACTTGCCACACAACCAACATAACAATTGAATGTTTAGTGATCGTTTTGTAAAATCGAACAATTAGCCGAAATTCTGAGCTGTGAGTTGAGCAAGTTGGACTATTTTATGTGGAGGGCCGTTAAGAATAAAATGTTACACTAAGCATCCAGAGACGATTGAAGCCTTGAAAAACGAAATCAAAGTTGCCATTCATGAAATTTAAGTCTAAACTCTAAACAATCGAAAAACTACTTGATAATTGGGTTGATCAGATGACGTACTGTAAGGCCAGCAGTGGCAATCATTTGAATAACGTTTTGTTTCATTCTTAAATGTAAAGGTTCAATCTTCCTCGTCCCTCAAACAATTTAAGAAAACTTCAATAGTCAACCATTCCAGACAAGCTTTTAATTTGATTATCGATTGGACGAATGCAGTGTCGATTTCTTTAAAAAAAATATATTTTCGTTCCTCGCTAAATTGTTACTGGTACTATCAAACTAAATTACAAGGTCATACTGATTTTATATATGTTTCTCCTGTAATCCAGGCTGTGACTAAAACAAAACAAAACCCATTTTTTCGTAAATTACATACGAAAATACAGTATGTATTGGCAAAGTATCACAATTTTCAAAATGTTCTAACAGAAAATCATTTATGTAAAATGTCTTCTATTTGCTATAAACAAATTCAATTGCAACTATGCCAAGAAATTCTCCTTAAGTGTAAAGTATAACTACTCTCAATTTCCTACTATCTACTATAATATTATTATTATGTTTTGGCTGATCTCTTCCACGTGCTATTTTTACGTTCTACCTTTGCATTTATAACGTTAAGGCCAGATTTTTTTATGGCAGCCAATATCCTAATAAGATCAAAAAGTAATTTGGCAGTGCCAATGCAATGACGGGACTTTATCCCGGACATATTTTGAACATTAAACATGCTGTCTTTTTTATAAACCGTATGAGCAACTCACTGTACGACCGTTTATTAAAAATAGGGCTCGAATTCACATCTGGACGTTCAAAACATATGTATTTTAATTTTGTATTGGAAGGTGATTTTTTTTTAAATCACGGCGATTTTTACTTTTTGCATTAAATTAATTATTCCGGGTATTCTACGCGAGAGCTACGATAATTGGCATTATTTGCAATACAGGAAGTTGGTGCCAATGACTTTAGTTTGTACAACTGGCTAGTACGATTTTGGAATGAATATTAAAATTACATAACGCCACTTTTTATAGCATAGAAAATTAAAAATCGAAACGAATGTAATTAGATAATGCAAAAAATCGAATCCTAAGCAGAAAAATATTTAATTCAAAGTTGTTTTTACCTCATCAATCATTAATTACACAGCCACACAAAAAAATGTGTTTTGGGTCTGGGGCTCAGACCATGTATACAATTTGTTTTAAGGGTTGCTGAGTCTGAATCCGAGGTCAACCCCTCTCCCACCCTCCCTACCCCTCCAGCAGGTCAGGGTTTCAGCATAACCTCAAAAACTAAACAATAAATTCCTGTAAGGACTATATGATGAACAAACTTCGATCGTGTAATCTTCTTATAGGGTTTAACAAAGTAGTTTTTAGTTTACGACGTGAGTCAAAACGTTGCAGTGTTAAATAGCTTAAGATGATGGATTTTTTGAGGCTATGTCGAAACTCTGACGTACTAGGTTTTTTTTTTTACCGCGAATTCGGATTCAACAACCTGAAAAATGTGTAATAATCATAGCCTGACCCTCGCAAATTATAAGAAAAATGTGTGACTGTGCTATTAATCAATCCCTTTTAGCAAAACTGTTGTGACCAGTTTTTTTTTAATAATCTAAGATATAATTTTACAGCTGATCGGCTTATTAACTTTGATGAAACTGATGGTGCAGCAGAAGAGGATTCAGGCTTCTAAATTAGGTTGGATAAATGATGAATTAAAACATGTCCAAAAAATACCAACAGCACAAATGAAACACCCATCTGGCGATAATGAAATTATGATACCTTTAAGGCAAAACTAAAGATGGCTTTCAAGGATTCTAGGCAGGAAAACGGTTAACCCGATATGATATTCAAAGCTTTGCTAAATTGATCTTACTTGAAAAAATATTCCGAACAAATTTGCTGAGTCAATTATTGGCACTCTGCGATGAAGACTTTGCATCTTGTGAGAATTTTTACCAAGAATCATAAGATACAAATCCCACTAAAACACCGCCATAATTTGCTGGGATTTGTCCAAACCCTAAAGTAACCAAGAACCAAACTTTCAAGTACATAATTAAGGAATCTGATTCTTCAAGCTAAAATTCAAGTACAAAATTCATCGGACGCCAACGAGTCTGGTACTGAATCTTCTGATTAAAGACAGAGGCAGCCTGTTTTGTTAGGAAAATTCTATTCAGACAAGATGAACAAGAAGTACTAAAGTTGTAAGACCTAACTAAACTGATAAAAAAGAGCATTTTCAGCGATATCGGCAGTCAGAAATGAAGACAAAAGTTGCAACACAATGAAAAGCTCTAAAGATTTTAGCCACACAAATACCTAACCGATACTTCCCAAAACCAAATAACAAAAAGTGCATTAAATGTAGCTTCTTAATGATGGAACTGACCTAACTGAAAACTTAACTAAATATAGCTCATGAACAAATCCAATCGCGTGAAAACAATTTCTAGCAATTCTTAAAACAAAACAAAAAACGTTACACCTACATTCCAAAAATTATTTTATCTTGTTTACAAAGAAACACGACGATATCGCTAGAAACCTAATTGATTCCTTTCATGCTAACCATAAAAGTTATCGTCCCAAACAATAAAAAGGTTGTGTTCCAAGATCAATGGCACTTTTGGCAATGCCTCCGGCAATATATTTTCCAATCAAAAGGAGCCGCTTTTTTGATCAAGATCACATGGTGGGTAATTTATTTAGTTCCACCAATTGTTTGCTTGTAATACAGATATGAAGTCAATGATTTCTATTTTTTGAAACGAACACTATATAAACAAGAATGCGGTAGTCATTTTTTACAGAAAGAAATTATTATTAAATTATGTACGCATTTTTGTCTACACTTGTCGCTATAAATAAATAAGAGCTTCCGTCAACTATTTTTTAGGTAAATCACAATCGTATGTAAAGTGTAGTTTTATATACATATATTTTAATATTAATCAAGAACTTAGAGAAAAACTGCACGTCTGACCTACTTGTTTGCCAGTACACCTGGTAGTTACGTCACGAATCTGACTTCCAACAATCTTGGAAAAGCTGCGTGGATTTAGAGGGACAAATCTTGAGTTATAGTCTTGATAATAGTAATTTAGCATTATAGGAAGTGTTTCCTGCTGTATTTCGAGCTTTGATTTCCCTTACATAGGTTTTATTCCGGTTCTGGTCTCAATAATTACTAGTCTTTAGTGAACGCTTAGGAGTATGTAGTGTTAGAACCATCTGATACAGTAAAAAAATATTTAAACGAGAAAGGTAGTTTGTTATCTCTCTCGTGAGGAGCTTACGCAATAAGATTTTGGAGGTACTGTCCCTGGCGCCGGCAATTAGTGAATACCTATCGTTAATTATCTCCCTTGCCTCTACAAATCTACAGAATTAACCGAGGCCGTTTTTTTTGTGGTTCAAGTTCAATTGCTACAGCGGGTTTATTGCTGAATTAAAATCAAATCAAGCAATTGAAATTTTCGAATATGATTTTCCTTTATGCGTTCTGAGGATCTTTGAGTTTGGATACAAGAAATGCGATCTAATAGGGACCAATCATCTTCAGATAAAGTGTTGGAGAGTTCTAAATGAAGGGAAAGAAGTTTCCTGGATACAAGATCTAATTCGCGACGGCAATATTTGATACGTTCGCGGATGAGTGCTAAGCTGGCTCGCCTTAAGATAGTTTGAGATACTGAAGTGCTGATGTGGTGAGAAAGTTTGAGCAATTTTGGCACAACTTGATGGTCGCGACAGCGAGACAAGAAGGTAAGGGTGCACAGAAGAGTAGATAGTTTGAGGCGTAGCTTAGAAAAGGTTTGGGTTTTACGGAAAATTTCCTCCCCGTGGAGGTTTGTTAAATGATATCGAAGGTTTCCACGGTCTGAATCTCTGTTATGAGGGCTTCCGGGTTTTGACCGGAAGCCTTTATAACAGTATTCTCCTTCTTCGATGTGGTCATATTATTCCATGGTGAAAGCAACTTTCAGCAAAAAATGACGTCAATATTAGTAAATATAAAAAACTTACGGCTTTTTTAAACAAAAAGGAAGAAATCATATTCCAAAAAAGTCCAAAACCCTTTCACAGGAAGAAATACTTAAATGTTTACTAAATGCACCGGATAAAATCTACTTGTTGATGAAGGAAATTTATGTAAAATTTTCGAAACCAATTTGATAGGGTTGTAGTAACTATTTTAGATTTGTGTTGTGTCTGGTGGCTGATTGGCTGGAGCTTTACGTAATGAAGAACTTTTGAATTTAAATGTAAGTAACATAGAGCTCAAAGAAACAATTTTGGTTGTTCATATAACTAAAACAAAGACCAACAGGCCTCGATTATTTGTGATCACTTCAGAGTTTGAAGGAAAAGTAAAATCCATAGAATTATTTAACAAATATTTAGCTCTGCGTCCTAAGCATACGTCCCACGATCGATTTTTCCTAACTTATAGAAATGGCAAATGCACAGTCCAGCCAGTTGGAATCCATACTTTTGCACCAAACAAAATTGCCAACTAAGTATCTGCATTTGCCGAAACCATCACTTTATACGGGACATTGTTTTCGTAGAACGTCCGCCACCCTCTTTGCGAAAATCGCAAACACGATTTAAAACGCCACGGGGGGAGAGGGGAAGGTCAAACTGACAACTGAATACTATGTTGAGGAATCTTGTTAAAACGAAAATCGCAAAGACGATTTTAGGTGTCAAACTGTCAAGATACTATAGTTGTTACCAATGATAATTCTGCTGAAGATTTGCAAATTATTAACATCAAACATTTTCAGTTCAAACTCCTTCGACTTCTGGAATTAGTTTTTATAATGCGTCAGTGTGTACGTTCAACTTTAATATAACAAATAATAAGTAGTTTTGTATTCGCTGTTATTTTTCTATCTGTTTACTTTGAATTATATTTTTACGGTTGCCGATCAAAATTTGTATGCACCACGGCAGTAAAGTGTCTTTATCGAACTGGTTACTCCTTCGCTTACTCGCTCATAATCTCAGACTCGTTAAATAAAGAATCACTTTACTGACTTGGCACATAGATAACTATTTTCTTCAAAATTTTTATCTTAAACAGGTATGGTTGCATAACAAAATAATTAAAAAAAAAATGAAAAACTATTACCGACGCTGTATGAACTAGCACTAACAAAGGAACCTCACCAATTGTTGTACCTCGATTCTGAATAACTTCATAGGATTGCAGACCAATCAAAACTGTTTAAGGCCGTTTTTTTAACCATTCAATTTCATTTGAAGCGAGTAGAGAGGTAGAGGGGCGGTAAGGGTCTATAAAATTGACGATTCTTTCATTTTGGCGATTTGAAAACTAAAATATGTCTGTCTTGTTATTGTGGGCTATAGCCAAGATTGGAGATCAAACAGTAAGGGAACAAAAGAGTCTTATTATTAATAAATCCGATCTGAAGATAATCTTTTGTTATTTATTTAATCAAGATACAAAGAAGCAGCGATGCCAAAGTAATAATAACACCAAGAAGTGCTTTTTTCCAATTATCATTCATAATATATCTAGAGTACATCACTTATTAGACACAGAAACTAAAGCAAGATTCAGGAATTCAAATTTAAGAACTGCACTGAACAAACGTCTCTATATTTTCCGATATAGTAAAACGTATTCACAATATGTCACAGCTTTGTTTACAATTTAATCACTTCAAACTACTTGACATTCAAGTTATTACAATTTTTCAAAAAATTCAATCCTTAGCATTCATTCATTGAAATTGAATTTCAAGATCAAAAATGATAGAATTCTACCTTTGAGTTTCCAAAGTTTAATTGAATGTAAAATTGAATAACATAAATAAAATTGAAACGCATTATAAAAAAAAAACCAGCAACAAAACAAGCACACACACGTGATTTTTCAATAACATTCCGCAAAAACATTACTCACTGTTTTGCGCGTTTTTTTCTCTGAACAACGAATACAATTGTGTAGCAAGATAAACTAACAACCTCGTGGAGGAGCAGAAACTGTCGTCTGGTAAAACAGTTCTTGTCCTTTAGCGCGTATCTTTGTATTACAGTGATGTCACGGACCTGTCAGGATGACTTCGAAACGGTCATTTAAAAGCCTAGATGCACTTTTAAATCGCGCGTAGTATTATTGCCATGCGCCATACTGATGGCAAAACAACAGTTGCAGTCAGTCACATGTATACATATTTTAAATCGCCTTTGTAGTAGATATCGTTAGGTTCCAAAACCCTACTCAGTAGCGGCAGGCGATTTGGTATTTACGTTTCGTCCATTAAGCCGCGTTTACATGTGTCGATCCAATTTATTCGATTAAAATTACATGGTTTGCATGTTTCACTTCAAATCGTAACACCTCAATAATTTATTTAACTACATGAAATGTAAGATTCTGAAGCTTAATTAAAAAAGTAAACTGCATGTTAGGAGGAAAAAAATGTGTTCGGAATCACATCAATCCTCCAAATAGTAAGTTTGGTTGAAAACAAAAACACGATATGCAATTAAATTTGGCGTTAAATTATAAACAAATGCTTCAGAGATGTTGACTTTGAAGAATGAACATCGCTAGAAATGTTCGTTGAATTTTAACAACGTAACTAGACATGAGAAACATTGATGCAAACCTCATGTCTAAGAATTTATCTGAAGATGGTCGAGAATAATATTCCAGTACACCCACAGCTATCCTGCAATACAGACATGGCTCTATGTGATTTTATTTATTTTTTTCCAATTCTTAAGCGGAAGTTGAAAGGTTAACAACAGATTAAAGAGAAAAGGAGTTCGAGAATTGCTAGCCGAAAGGGCAAAATTGATGGAAACACTGTATGCGTTACTACGAAGAGAACAATGTTAAATTGTAGATACATTCAATAAAAAAAAACTTTAAAATCGATCCATTCTTATTACTTCTGAGACATACCTGTCAAAACATGTCTGCCAAAATGTAACCATCGTTTTCCAAATTGAATGTTTTAGAATATTCGAAGTCCAGGAATAGTAGTAGTAGTAGTAGATCCCTTTTCCTCCTCTAGGAGTATGGGTCATCCGAGGATGTTATTGACAAGTGAAAGGAAGGTTAGGTCGTCAGCTTAACGCAGTACACTTCTATACTTTTGTTTCGCATATTGCATCCACCAATTCGTTCCAATCCTTTTTATTTTGCGCTATTATCTTCAGGTCATTCCAGGTCTTATTTATTCGGTCGTGTTGTGATTGCGTACTTCTTTTCCACGTCATGTGGGGTCTAGACTTTGTTTCCTAATAGTCCTATCCATCTCCATTTCCTACGGTTAATTGTCACTTCGATTGACTCTTGTTGGCTAATATTCCACAGATCTACGTTTGGGATTATGTTGGGCCAGTAGATTTCCATAATTCTTCTTAAGCATTTGTTGATGAAAACCTGGATTCTTTGCACGTCTCCGTTGTTTGAAACCCATGATTCACATCCATAAAGCAGTTGACATTTGTATTAAATAGTCTCAATTTAGTTCTTGTTGTCGTGTCTTTCGATGCCCACAGTTTCCTCATCATGTTGTACGCCGACTGTGTCTTGCTTATTCTGGTTTACTTTTCCAATGTGGGTATTACTTATTGTTATGTCAGTTTGGTTTTTGTTATTAATAGTCATGATTTTAGTTTTGTCTGGGTTGATTGTTAAACCAATTTCTTTAGACTTTTCTGTCGGCGTGTTTATTTTTTTTGCATGTGGTTTAGCTTCTCCGTTATTAGACATAATATGTCATCCGCAAATTCAAGGTCTTCTAGATATTGTCTGAATCTCCATGTTAGTCCATTTTTTTCATTACCCAATCTATTGCTATTAGGAAGAGGAGGAGGGACAGCACACAACCTTGTTTTACTCCGCATCTAATGTTGATCTTTTCTGAAGGCATCATCTTTTTCTGGGGCACCTTGTATTCTTCTAGAATTTCCCAAAGTTTTTTTGGGTCTATTTTATCAAACGCCCTTCGATAGTCTTAGCTAGTTTTTGCCATTCGTTACATTCGTCTATTATTATCCGCAGGGTGCATATTTGGTCAACACATGACCGACCAGTTCTGTAACCAGCTTGGTTATTTCTGAGTGTTCTATCGATTGCAATTCTTATCCTGTTTAAAATAATATGTGCCATTATTTTGCTAGTATTGTTTAATAGTGTAATTGTTCTCCAATTTTCACACTTTGTTCTGTTTCCATTCGTCTGGAATTATTTCTTCTTTCCAATTTTTTGTATTAGGCATGTTATAATTTCTACATTTGTATTTAAGCCGGCTTTCATTTGTTCGTTGTGGATTTTGTCTGGTCCTGTGGCGAAATGCAGGAGTAACGATTTCTAATTAATCCCACCGCCTGTCTTTGGTTCTTCCAGTTTTTTTCTTTCATAACTTATTTCATTGTTTCTCTTTTATTTTCGATCTATCTTCACTTTAAAGTTTAGATGCAAACTGGAAATCATCCCCCGTTTGCCAATCCTTCATTTTTGTTTTAATTTTGACGACTTTACGACTTCAAGATTAACGTGCAACAGCGCATTGCTGAAACGAGCATTCGCCCATTGTTAATCGACACACTGGATAACGAAGAACAAAAGTTCTCCAGCTTTTAAAAATAAAGTTCTTCAACTTTATCACCTCGACCAACTTTCACAAGACCGGTTCAATTCGAGATCTGTTATATTGCAATCGAATGTTAGTTTAATCTAAATCGACTTGTGTAAACGCAGCTTTAAGAGAGACCCGTTCGTTACATTGCATTTGTCGGGGCTTAGTCACATCTTCCCGAATAAAAACACAAACGCGGTCGTTGAGAGAAAAGAGACATCCTGTCTGCCGTTTTCTTCCATAGATTATTTCCAGGTATGCTTTTTTCGAAGTCGTGACACAGTTAAGCACATCCAAAAGCGAGGAGGAGCGCAAAAAAATAAATAAATTCCCGTTTCATATTCGAGCAAAAGGCGCACAAATACGCAAGAATATATTTCATTAAAAATAAATAACATCGCTAGAAATGTTCGTTGAATTTTAACAACGTAACTAGACATGAGAAACATTGATGCAAACCTCATGTCTAAGAATTTATCTGAAGATGGTCGAGAATAATATTCCAGTACACCCACAGCTATCCTGCAATACAGACATGGCTCTATGTGATTTTATTTATTTTTTTCCAATTCTTAAGCGGAAGTTGAAAGGTTAACAACAGATTAAAGAGAAAAGGAGTTCGAGAATTGCTAGCCGAAAGGGCAAAATTGATGGAAACACTGTATGCGTTACTACGGAGAGAACAATGTTAAATTGTAGATACATTCAATAAAAAAAAACTTTAAAATCGATCCATTCTTATTACTTCTGAGACATACCTGTCAAAACATGTCTGCCAAAATGTAACCATTGTTTTCCAAATTGAATGTTTTAGAATATTCGAAGTCCAGGAATAGTAGTAGTAGTAGTAGATCCCTTTTCCTCCTCTAGGAGTATAGGTCATCCGAGGATGTTATTGACAAGTGAAAGGAAGGTTAGGTCGTCAGCTTAACGCAGTACACTTCTATACTTTTGTTTCGCATATTGCATCCACCAATTCGTTCCAATCCTTTTTATTTTGCGCTATTATCTTCAGGTCATTCCAGGTCTTATTTATTCGGTCGTGTTGTGATTGCGTACTTCTTTTCCACGTCATGTGGGGTCTAGACTTTGTTTCCTAATAGTCCTATCCATCTCCATTTCCTACGGTTAATTGTCACTTCGATTGACTCTTGTTGGCTAATATTCCACAGATCTACGTTTGGGATTATGTTGGGCCAGTAGATTTCCATAATTCTTCTTAAGCATTTGTTGATGAAAACCTGGATTCTTTGCACGTCTCCGTTGTTTGAAACCCATGATTCAGATCGATAAAGCAGTTGACATTTGTATTAAATAGTCTCAATTTAGTTCTTGTTGTCGTGTCTTTCGATGCCCACAGTTTCCTCATCATGTTGTACGCCGACTGTGTCTTGCTTATTCTGGTTTACTTTTCCAATGTGGGTATTACTTAAATTGTCAGTTTGGTTTTTGTTATTAATAGTCATGATTTTAGTTTTGTCTGGGTTGATTGTTAAATCAATTTCTTTAGACTTTTCTGTCGGCGTGTTTATTTTTTTTGCATGTGGTTTAGCTTCTCCGTGTCATCCGCAAATTCAAGGTCTTCTAGATATTGTCTGAATCTCCATGTTAGTCCATTTTTTTCATTACCCAATCTATTGCTATTAGGAAGAGGAGGAGGGACAGCACACAACCTTGTTTTACTCCGCATCTAATGTTGATCTTTTCTGAAGGCATCATCTTTTTCTGGGGCACCTTGTATTCTTCTAGAATTTCCCAAAGTTTTTTTGGGTCTATTTTATCAAACGCCCTTCGATAGTCTTAGCTAGTTTTTGCCATTCGTTACATTCGTCTATTATTATCCGCAGGGTGCATATTTGGTCAACACATGACCGACCAGTTCTGTAACCAGCTTGGTTATTTCTGAGTGTTCTATCGATTGCAATTCTTATCCTGTTTAAAATAATATGTGCCATTATTTTGCTAGTATTGTTTAATAGTGTAATTGTTCTCCAATTTTCACACTTTGTTCTGTTTCCATTCGTCTGGAATTATTTCTTCTTTCCAATTTTTTGTATTAGGCATGTTATAATTTCTACATTTGTATTTAAGCCGGCTTTCATTTGTTCGTTGTGGATTTTGTCTGGTCCTGTGGCGAAATGCAGGAGTAACGATTTCTAATTAATCCCACCGCCTGTCTTTGGTTCTTCCAGTTTTTTTCTTTCATAACTTATTTCATTGTTTCTCTTTTATTTTCGATCTATCTTCACTTTAAAGTTTAGATGCAAACTGGAAATCATCCCCCGTTTGCCAATCCTTCATTTTTGTTTTAATTTTGACGACTTTACGACTTCAAGATTAACGTGCATTAACAGCGCATTGCTAAAACGAGCACTTCGCCCATTGTTAATCGACTCTACATTGGATAACGAAGAACAAAAGTTCTCCAGCTTTTAAAAATAAAGTTCTTCAACTTTATCACCTCGACCAACTTTCACAAGACCGGTTCAATTCGAGATCTGTTATATTGCAATCGAATGTTAGTTTAATCTAAATCGACTTGTGTAAACGCAGCTTTAAGAGAGACCCGTTCGTTACATTGCATTTGTCGGGGCTTAGTCACATCTTCCCGAATAAAAACACAAACGCGGTCGTTGAGAGAAAAGAGACATCCTGTCTGCCGTTTTCTTCCATAGATTATTTCCAGGTATGCTTTTTTCGAAGTCGTGACACAGTTAAGCACATCCAAAAGCGAGGAGGAGCGCAAAAAAATAAATAAATTCCCGTTTCATATTCGAGCAAAAGGCGCACAAATACGCAAGAATATATTTCATTAAAAATAAATAAACTCTCTCTCTATCGTGAGGAGGTATAAAAACGAATTACTCATGCGGCCATACAGAAATAGAACGTCGCCATATGTGTCTGTGTGAGTGTATATGTATGCGTGTGTATGTGTATGTTTATTCAGAAATATGCCTCCAAGAAAAGGTACGAGGAAGTATAGATGAGTAAATAAAAAGGCGACGGCCTCTATTCTTGAGCTTTACAACGTACAGAGATATAACGTCGTTCAACCCGAATGCGCTAAATATTAGTACTATTTCGAGAAAATCACGCATGAATGTCAAACGAGATTAAAGAACAATAGTGAAAGACGTATTTAATTCTGTTCGAGGAACCGATGTTAAATTATATGGAAATTAGCCGCAAACTTGCGCAGTCATTTTGAAATAGGAAATTTCAGTTATAGAGTAGTTATACTCGTGAGATATTCGTGAAAACTTTAGTCAAGTCATAGTTATTGGAAAGGCAATACAAAAATAGAAGTCATAAAAATGATATTTTAGCGTTTTCAAATAATAATAAATTAAACGAACGTGCGTTCGTTCGAGCGTGAAAATTAAAATGTGACAAAACTACATTATTACACTTGTTCATGCTGCTACGAACGAGTTCTAATTTCTTGTACAGTATAAATTTCCATTTCCATCGATTACGTTTTTAATTAATGAAAATTATAAAAGAAATATGTAGTAGTATTAGTGCATAGGGAAGAATTGCATTTCTCAAGCAGTTCGTTATCGTCTTAGCAACGAAGTCATTGGTAAGGGTGGAAGATCCAGCAACCCACTCATCAGTAGACTCGCCGCCCTCGACCCTGGCAGACCACCCCTCAGAGTAGCAGGCAGAAGAATTCTCGCGATGAACGACTGACGGATTAGTGACTAATTGTACCACCAACCTCAGCCATCAGGGACAGTGAGGACACATCGACCACAACATTTCCAGCCTAGAGCTTTCAGGGAAGAATAAAAGGCTTGAGAACATCTGTTCGGCCCTAGAAACGAGACAGAAGACCGTCGAGAGCTCTTGGCTGAGAAAATTGCGTTTTATCTGCTAACCACCAGTTTCCCACATCCAAACAGCAAAAAAAAAGAGCTTTATAGCTTGATAATTAATAACTGACAAGAAAAGAAAAAGATTTTTAATAACTGAACTGATTCCAATTGATAGAAATAAAATGCTAATGCGATTACATAAACAAATTATTATAATTACACTACTTGAGTTGGCGATTTGCTAAATCAGAGCAAAAATAAAGATTTCTCCGCAACTGGCTCATCCCAATTCGGAGCCAAAATTTCAAACAATTAGAAAAGATTTGCACAATTTAAAAAGAAAATATCTTGAGTTTAGGCTTTGTGCAGTAACAGAATTACAAGATCTACATATCATAGGACGTTCATTTCCAATTATCTCAAAATAAAAGCGAAATTTCCTGCATCCGTTATGGTCTGGGGTAGCACATTATCTATAGAGAGATAAAAAAACTTCATTTCATCGAAGAAGCTGTTTGATACAAAATAGTACTGAAATACTATAAATGAATTTGTTTTACTGATCATGTTGGCCATGCCTCACTTCAAATGAAGCTTAGAAATGGATGAAAAACGAAAATACCCCACTCATAAACAGAGTTTAAAGTAGTACGCTGGGTTAGAGGGTTTTAGTGTTGAAAACGACGCAGTAAACTTCACGAAATTTGCAACAAAATTGCAAGTATTATTATTGATGATATTTTTATAATTCTGCAGGAAGCCAAAACAAAAATCGTTTTAATGTTTTGTTTTTGTTTTGGAATTGCTTGGTTATATAAAGATAACATTCCATGAGAGGGGTCATTTCTACTTGGAATGCGATAATTTCGTAACAAAGCCATGAAAACACATTACCCACACAATTTACACAGCAATCGCTGTAGTGGGTAGTCTCTATAAAGCTTCGAAAGCTACTCCAGCTGCATTCACCACAAAAGTCATCTCACACTAAATTAAAAAATTGAATCCAGCTCAGCTCATTCTAGGCTAACGACTTATAATTGCCAATTGTCTTTATAGTAAGGAAATATGTAAAGAAAACTGTAACAATACTACTTGAAGAGGAACAATTTGAACTGCTATTAAAACCATACCATTGTTAAAAACCTAAACCTTCACCTTTCTTTCGCACTTAAAATGCGTTTAATTCTTTTTATTTGGATTGGAAAAATAGTCGTAAGTTTATGCTTTGTGACTCGAATTATTCTTCTGACAATTATAATTTCTCTGGCGATTTTATCTTTCCTGCCTTTTCAATAGTAGAGTCCGCCACTGTATTCAATCACAAACAACTAGCCTTATTTATCACAAAAATATTAAAATGAGTACAAATTGCCATACGATTGTATTACCGAATTTTCAGGGGTTTTATTAATGAAAAATGGAAATGAAATGTCAATATTGCTGTGTATAATACAAATTTTATGTCAACGTTTTTTTTAATTTTCGGAAAGAGTTATTTATAATTGTTTCATAATTTCTAAGAGAGCATTGGATGAATCTCAGTAATGTTTAATGCACACATTTACTCAGAAAACATAAGTATAATAGATTTATTGATTTAACAAGAAAGAACAACAATCGCTTATAGTTCCTATAGTATTACATCGAATGAAATTAAGTTTCAAGTTCGCAGACAACATATGCAGAAAATACAAAGAAAATTTTATCTGGCGCCACTTCATTTCTTTAGGTAACTTTCATTAAACCAATATTACTTTCAGTCTTAACGTTTTCTACGAAATTATAACTGAAAATATTTCAAAATTAAAATTTAAAAACAGACATCACTTGCTGTTAAATCATTTTTTCATATGACTGTTCCAACTAATAAATAGAGTGCACGATCTCTCTGTGTACCTAATTATGAGCTGTGCTTTGGATAAACACAATTCTTATTTATATATATTCAGTATATTTTTATCAATCTTAATTCACCTAAATTAGACATTTTTGGCTTTCTTATACCGAATCTGAGCCAAACAATATAAGAGCTTACGAGACAAGCACCTAAAATTCACAGCTGAATTAACAAATAGTCAATAAGAAGGATTTTTTAGTTGTCATCTGTCTGTATAATTTCCCTTTACCGCAATATAATCCCTTGGTATAGATCTCAAGATGAGGCAACAGTATTGTTTTAAGTTAACTTCCGTTATTACAATAAACAACGCAATAACAAATCTGATGAAGGAGATAACGTAACGATAATATTAATTTTATTAAAATAAATACGTAAAATGAATACGAAAAAAATCTTCACTGGACTTAAATAAAAAATCTCCAAAACTATTTTTTAAAACTGAACCAGAAACAAATATTTTACACAAGACAATCGTTAGAATGAATTTCAAGAGTACACCACTAGATGCAACTCTGAAATTGAAATGTTGACGAGAAAGAAAATTGGGGAACAATCTCTGTAAAAAAACATGCTTACTATTGCAGCATAAACACAGGTTTAATTTTGTAAATTTTATTTATAAAATCATGACAAGCTTGATGGTTGGAGTGGTAGAGTGGTCGTTCTCTGGTAGTGACACATCAGATTTCCGAGGTTCGAATCCTAGTCACGACGTTGTGGCGCGTCTCGCTAGGATCGATTCTCTGGTTGAGTACCATTCGTTGTTAGTACATGATTAACAGTGTAACATTGTTTACAACGAAGTAATGTTGTAAGAAAGCCTAGAAAAACACATTTATACACACACACACAAATAGAGAGAAAGAGCTGCAGTGATAGTCCGACAAGTCATATAGTTTGGAAGCCACTGCAGCTGCACCCACCACATATAAAAAAATTATATGTAGTTGTTATCTTTTGTTGAAAACACTTATATAGATGTTGCCCTTATTTAATCATCGATATTGTTATTTTTGCGCTTGTTAAGTATAAAAAATAAAGTTTTGAAACTTTCTTTTACAGATCCTGATAATACTGAATCCTCCGTCCCACCATCTCCACACAAGTTGTTGATTTACAATCGTCAACGTTGGAAACAATATTAACAAGAGAAGCTGCTGAATTTAATCCTGAAGTGTCAGAATCATCAAATGAAGAGCAAGCCTGCAAGAACTAAGAAATGCAGGCACTGCAGCTACAAAGGATATCAGTGAAGAAGTTTTAAACGTGTTGCGATAATTTTTTTTTAATTTGTAATAAAACGTATTAAAAAAGTATTCTTCTAACAAACATTTTCGGTTTGTTTTACTCTTATCATTACACTTGCAAGCTTTGCTTCGTTCTCATAAACGTTTATAAATATTCACGTTTAACTCCTATAATAATTTTAAATACATTTCCAACATTATTATTACTTTTAATTTAGAATACATGCAAGAACAACTCACCATGCTTAGGTACCATTCTATCGAAACCTGGCATCGTTTGCAATTGTAATTCATATTCGCTATCGATGGTATCCCAACCATTCTAAAATCCAAACATGTGAGTAACGAATGATACACGTAAGCCATCAATACTTACAGACAAATCCACCGTCAATGGTTTACAGGTCCTCTCGTCAGGTTGAGGCAACGATGTTATACGCGAAATATTATCTCCGTTAGTGTCAGGAAAACTTGTTTCAATTTCTTCGTAGATTGGTTCGTCGTCCTCGTTATCATCGCACGTCCAATCGTTCTCATTATAGATAGGTTCGTTAGCGCCAGGAAAAAGGAGCATTAAGTTGTACATAAATGTGGCGACCTTAGACAAAAGAATAAATACATTAGATTCATTTCAAGTGAAACAATTTCAATTAAGCAACATTTTTGACACCGAAGTGTATTATTTTCTTGGCGTATGTAAATACAATAATGCAATTTTTCCCAAACGCCAATTATTTAAACATATTTTTATATAAAAATATGCCGTCCCGAAGTGGAGTCGAACCACCTTGTAGGGCTATCGCGGCTCTACCGCATACCGATGCGACCACCGGGGGCTTCGACTACACAAGTAAACTTCACATATATATGCGAACGAGATGTTATAATGACCTAGGATAGGCAACATTTTTGACACCGAAGTGTATTATTTTCTTGGCGTATGTAAATACAATAATGCAATTTTTCCCAAACGCCAATTATTTAAACATATTTTTATATAAAAATATGCCGTCCCGAACCACCTTGTAGGGCTATCGCGGCTCTAGTCGATGCGACCACCTTGTATACCGAGATGTTATAATTAGGATAGGCAACATTTTTGACACCGAAGTGTATTATGCGGTATGTCGAACCACCTTGTATACCTTGTGCATGGTATGCGGTAGAGCCGCGATAGCCCTACAAGGTGGTTCGACTCCACTTCGGGACGGCATATTTTTATATAAAAATATGTTTAAATAATTGGCGTTTGGGAAAAATTGCATTATTGTAATTTCAATTAAGATTCATAATTAAGATCATAATTTGATTTAGCCACACCCTGTATGTTCGTATGTCTTTGACAGGTACGTATACCGAATTAAGCATTTACCTACGTCAATCATGATTCATACAACTGAAACTGTGTTAGGTTGATGAATGATGAGTGATGCATCGATACTTTATGGAGGAAAAAATAACGCACCGGTGTCTACTATTAATACTTAACCTTTGTCAGGCACGTCTTTTTTAGGCTCATTAATGGGAGCATAGTTTACTGCCACCGTTAACTGAATGCTAAATATTACCTAAATAACATTTATTTTATCCTGCGTCAAACGCTTAAGATGTAAAGGTTGCAACCAGTTTTGCTTTTAATATTCTATGTATTTAATGTAAAGCATTTTTATTCGCATTCATCTTCATTTAGGAATCCTGTTTTGTCTCATCATTCAATCTCAATTTTTAGACAAAATAAAGCGCAATATATGCACCAAAACAAGGTATTTAACATAATAAGTAAAAATATAAAACAATAACCGATACGAGTCTAACAGTTTGTATGCTACACTCTGCAATATCAGTACCTACATCTTTTGTAATAATCGTAGAGCAAAAGATTGGATCACATTATTATTTATAGCAAGTTGTCTTGTTGAAATATAGTGATTGATTTTGTTGCTGCAGATGTTTAACACAATCAGTTCTTGCTAATAAGATCTTGTAATAGGAGGTTCATTATGATGTTCTTGGTTAAATAAAGCACATACTTATCCTTGGTCTATTGCAATACAGAAGCATCATTAAAATTTCTATTTTTCTCGTTCCAATAAAGCCTGGATGACTCCAGAAATATTTATTAAATGGATTCGAGAGTGGGACCAAGAACTTTCCGAACCTAAGAGCAAAATCCTGCTACTTAACGATTAATTTATTAATTATTTGTTATTACAATATCTAATAAAACTTTTAATATCGAGAAAGTGCATATTATATTATATTACAAAACAAATTCTTGACTGAATGAATTCTTCGTCATTGATCAATGTTTCTGATTTTCTCTTACAATAAACGTCGAATTATTGGGCCAATAAACAGAGTAACCCAATAGTGCCCGAAGATTTGTTGTGACAATAAATTGTTTGATTGCTACAATGAAAAGACACTCAATTATCGCTGTTAATCAGTAATAAGAATTATACATTTTTTTGAATGTTGTGTGAAAAAAACAATTACTTTTTATTTACATATATTCCAACAATAAATATCGGAATTATGATTGTTGGCATTTTCGAGACAGACTCTTTCTTATGTAGCAAATTACGCAACAAAAACAACGGATTTCATCCTGGGTCGTCCACATACCTACTTCCAGCTACATATATACTTTTTACAAATGAGGTTCTACCTACTGACTCACTTAGGCATCTCAACATTTTCCCTAATAATAAATCATGATAGATTACCTATTCCAAAAAAGGCGTCTACATTTGTACACATTTGTTTATTACAAACTAGATAATGCTGGCGCTTTCTAGCGTCCTAGAAACACACTAGTCGGTAACGAAAGAACATTTAAATAAAAATAAATCTTTTTCTAGCTTATGAAAAGGGGTTGAGCATAAATGGCTTGGAAGGTCATGTAGATTGGAGAAGTGATGATTGTAACAGAAAAGAAACAACAGAACAACAAAATACTCAAATAGATTTACAAATTAGGAACACATATGTCCCTAGAACGCTCTACAAAGACTATCAAGCATGACGTATAGAACACTTAAGATAGTCAAGTAACACAAAATATACTGATAGAATTAAAGTATATCAATCCTACTGGTAACAGACAAATATTTTAACCAAATCAATAACAGGAATAGGTACATTTCGAAAATATATAAGAACACAAAGTTAAAAAAAAAAAGTGAAATTGCAAAGGGGTGAATGATACAATACAGATTATTTTGCCACTGTATTCATTAATCTATTTCTGATCAATCGCTTTCAGAATATACCACTTTTCAAATCAACCAATGTTTTAAAATATTTTTATATTAAATAAAATTCATAATGAAACAACACAAAACAAATATCCACTTGAAATCGTATATGTATTTGGAATTATTATCCCCCGAATTTGCTAATACACTTCTGATATAGCTATTCTCCGATTTATAAAATCTATACAGATAAAAAAAATCACCAACACCACAACACTTAATTAATTAATTCGGGACACGTGTTTCCAGGGCTCATGGGCACGTGTCCCGAATTAATTAATTTAATATTGTGGTGTTGAGCCCACAGTCCATGAAATCATATTGTAAAATCTACTTTAAATATAAAATAACTCCCAAACAGAAGAGATTTATTTTGTAATTCTTTCACTAATAATAAACTAATGGATACAAACTTATCGACATATTCTTATAAGAATATACATGGGATGAAACCACTCACCTCTTTCATACTTAACCTTATCGCAGGGTCCTTATCCCAACACCTTACCATAAGATTTTCTATTGGCGGTGGACAATTTCGCAGTAAAGGTGGCCTTCTACCTTGATGTACAGACCATAATATTGCTAAAGCTGACGCAGATCTTGAATGATAAGGCCTTCTCCTAGACATTACTTCCCATAAAATTATACTCCAACTATATACATCACATTTTTCAGAGTAATTGGACGAACTAAACACCTAAATATATTGCAAGGTAACGACTCATTTTACGCAATTAATTTTACTTACCTCGGGAGCCATCCACGGTGCAGAGCCTTTATTATTGGTCATATAAGTATTCTTGTCAGCAGCCGTACCGAAATCACATATTTTTAAATGGGTTCCTCCGCTTACTAATAATAAATTTGGCGGTTTTAAATCTCTGTGAATTAACGGTTTCGGTCGCATTGAATGTAAATATTCCACACCCTAAATATTATAAATAATGTACATAATATATCAGAATTAAAATATAAATAATATACCTTCGCACATTGATATGCCCACGATAATGCATGAGCTATAGTATAATCGTATATCGAACAATGTAAAACATTATATAACGAACCACCTTCCGCGTATTCCATCACAAGGCATATCGGCTCTTTGGTGGTGCATGCTCCATATAATCGCACAATATTCTCATGATTAACTCTAGATAACTGCCTAACCTCGACAGTAAATGCTTTCTTTTCATCTTGCGAAACGATATTTTTAACGGCGACGAAACTTCCTCTCCATCTACCTTTGTAAACTACACCGAAACTGCCCTCACCGACAACCTAAGTTCCGACAGCTATAAATTATCACAATAGTGAACATAAACATTGACAACTTGATACCTGGATATTTTCAATTTCTCTATAGTCTATCTCCTCAACAAACTGTTGATCTTCATTGAGCTCATTATCTCTGGTCGCCATGGAAATTTGTTTTCGTTACATTTTATTTTGGATTTTCCTGCCAAATTTCCAAACTATCATTTTAACATTAAATATTTTAACCAAAATGACAAATACTGCTGTCAATTTTAGCTGTGAAATTAGCTACAGTACTTATTTGATAAAGTCAGATAAAGTATCTTCTGAGTGCGTTCAGAAATGCAACGAGTTAATAATTATAATTAATTTAGTACTAAACACGAAATTAAAAATTTAAAACCAAAATAATCGGTTTGCTCTTGATATATGTAATGTTATTCAAGCTATTACAAAATGAATGATTCTTGTTTGGAAATTGTTAAATAGGTTGCCTATTCGAGAGAGGCTGACTGGGATTCTATGTATGTTCCGATATATACAGTTCTATTTCACTGCGATTCACAGTTTTACAGCACAGAATTTAGTTACTTTTGTTTAGACTACCAATATAAAATAGCCGCGAAATTCAAAACTTGTTTGGTGGTATAGAAAAAAATAAAGTTTTGTAGTTCTTCTAAATCTAAAAAGATCCTCCAGCCAGAGGAGAATGAGAAGGTCGAACGAGGGTGTTCGATGTAAACACTTGTTAGCTTTTCTTGACAGATGTTCTCGTGACATTAGTATTAATTCTATTTGACATTAAGCGTTTTTAATTTTAAAGAATATGAAGCTACACTTTTAACAGCGCTTCATTAAATAATTTTGAATATTTCTACAGAAACTCGCCTTTTGTTGTGTTAATAATCAACCTACAAGTTTTAACTGCTAAGTGAGCATGACGGCTCCCATGAAAAAACTCCCAAGTACACAGTATTTCTCATATTGCAGTTTTGATACCGTAACATAAATACCTATTTGTAGAATGTGAAGTGGAAAAGAAATTTTTAACAGCAGCTGAACAGAAGGACTACGCTGTCGTAGCGGAATGCTTAAAACAAGGAGTCAATCCCAATGCTCGCAAAACGGATCGTGTTACTGCTTTGCACATTGCAGCCGAACGTGGGGATATACACTTGGCTGAACTTTTATTAACCGCCAGAGGATTAAATATGAATCCGTTCACGGTACATGGATATACACCATTGCTTGTAGCTTGTAACAGTGTGCAACCCCAGATGGTCGAATTTCTGCTTGATCATGGAGCAGGCGTCGACATCCCTGAGAGATTTGGAAAAGCGTCAATCCATCATGCTGCCTTTATAGATTGTCTTCCAATAATGGATATATTAATTAAACATGGTGCGAATGTCAACTTAATGGATGTTTTTTCCCATACTCCGCTTTCTATTGCTGTTGTGGATAGGCATCATTTGCCAATGGTTGAGTTTCTAATTAATAGAGGTGCTAGCATAACTTTGAACAGAGGAGATATGGTACTGCCGATATTCTTGGGTAATTTAGCTTATTAAGATATGGAAAATGGTATATTGTGGGAATCGCCTTGCAAACAATATAACTTGAATCGCCATTAAACTGCTAGAAGATTGAGACATCTAGCGGGATTGACGATCAACGAATTATCCAAGCTATTAGAACGATATCTGTTGTACCGACATATGTTTAACACCCGACGGCGTTACTTCCGATCTTGTCTACTAGATGGAACAAAATTGGAATTAATCCATTGTCAGAGGTGTTATGTAGGGCGATTCCAACAATATACTATAATCGTCCATTCCAGGCATTTTTTGTTCTTTTTTATATTGTGATGTTTTTCGACGTGAACCATTTTTTTATCCTCCAATATTTTTATTATTTTTTAGAAGCATGTTTAGCTTGCTGTAGTGATAAGCACTTGGAAGTGATAGAATATTTATTGGTAGTCGGAACAAATCCAAACACGAGAGAACTACGAACGAATAGAAATGCTTTTCATTATTTTGCAATTAACAGCTATTTGCCTTTGGCGAGAGTATTGGAGAAATGGGGTACGGATGCTCTTCATGTTGATGCATATCATTTAACGCCATTAATGTTGGCCAAGCAACACGATAACTTCGACGCGGTCGACTTCCTCGAAGACTTAGAAGTTCGACAGAGGCGTTCGTCCAAATCACAGAATGTACTCACTTCAAAAGTAGTTAGCTTTGGTATTTAATTTTTGTCGGTTTGTAATGTTATAAATAAACACATTTGTAAGTGTTTTATTTTGAATTTTTCTTTTTATATAACCGTGGATTGTATTCACTTTTTTTTGTAAAGTTAATAAAACGAACAGTTTTTTGAGAAGCATAATTTTATTATTCAATTGATAAATGAAAATCAAAAAGAAATTTATAATGCGTTTATTTTTTGACATACATATATAACATTAATAAATACATGATCTTAAATATTATACTGACTGAGAATCATTTTATCATATTAGCTTGTACAATAATTAATTTTCGAAAATTTGAAATACATTTAATATATATTTATGTATGTATGTATGTAGACAATAGATTAAAATACTCCATATATAGTTAACACAGATAAATTTTAAATCAGGAAAACATATTTGGATATGCGTCCAATTTGTTTCATGTTTGCGTTTCTTTTACATTAGTTTCAAGGTACACAAATTAGGTTTACAACATGTGCCTATGGTATACTGGCACGTTTGGCTCGCGCTGGTTGCCAAGCAGTTGAGATAGGGTATAGTAGTCGTTAACATTTGGACCGTTCAAATATCTTAATTCGCGAGTGGGGTCGTTCCGTTTTTAGAAACCATAAAACGTTTCTTTTTAGATTCTGGCACATCATTCCACTGGCTATGCTTTTCGTAGGACTGCGGTTTTTCGTAATAATAACTTGGTGCAGGTAATGCATTGGAGTGAGTGCTCATATGTGGGTAAACAGGGGCATCCAACCATGTTCCTTCATCCTCATCTTCATAGCTGTCCTGAGGTTCCTTCTCCAGGTCTAAGTTAGGATCGTATCTTTGCCAGTTGCGGTAGTTTGAAGGATGTTGTCTTTCACTTTCCATTAAGCTAAGTAAGGCTAATATGTCTTCCGGACTAAGATCAACCTCACGTTTTATTCTGGTATCGAATCTGTAATAAAAATAATTAATATCAGTGTGGTTTATTTATATGGATATGGTACAAGTACTGGATGAATCTACACCTTCATATCAGGTGGTGAAAAATTGGGCAAGGGATTTTAAACTTGACAGAGAAAGATGCGAATAAGGTGTTGATGCTGAACGGCCGAAAACTGCTGTTTAGAGGCACAAGGGTTCACCACCCCTTCGAAAGTTTCGTGCAACAGTATTTGTGGGCAAGATCATAGCCACACACGCTAGTTTTTTTTTTCTGACGGTAGTAAAGCTCTGTACCATCGTTATACCAAGTGTGTCAATAATATCTGAACTGCCCTTGTGTGGATGTGCATGAAAAGAATGGCTCTCCACTTCACTTAAATCAAAAACTACAATAATATTTGATGAATAGCGAGCTCAATAGATAATATTATAAGGGTAATAAGGACGTAAGTAGATGCCTTATTGATTTTAATATTTAGCTGTTTCAGGAGTTTCCTGAAGCTGTCAGAACTAATTAGAGTAATTGGAAGATGGCATACCACCACAGAGCTTCCACCGACATAATTTCATTGTGTTAAAGAAAATATAAATATACCCCATTCAATTTAAGGAATTGAATACTAATTTTTATCAAGCAGCATGAAAAAGTTGTCCAGAAAATTTATGAAAGTTTGAACGGTCACAGCGCTCAAACGCGTTAATGTGCCTTCCTGGGGGTTTGTCCTCTCGTTTAGATTAACAAAATGAACCAACTTGCCCAGAGCGAAGCAGATTCACCAAACGGTTCTCGAGAAAATTTATCTCTATAACGCGTTAATGTGCCTTGCTGTGAGTTTGGCCTCTCGTTTAGATTAACAAGGTGAACCTACTTGCCTAGGGGGAAGCAGATCCATCAAACGGTTATTGAGCTAGGTAATATTTATATGATGAAAAAGTTGTCCAGAAAATTTATAAAAGTTTGAACGGTCACAGCGCTCAAACGCATTAATGTGCCTTCCTGGGGGTTTGTCCTCTCGTTTAGATTAACAAGATGAACCATCTGTCCGAGGGCGAAGTAGATTCATCAAACGGTTCTCGAGAAAATTTATCTCTATAACGCGTTAATGTGCCTCGCTGTGAGTTTGGCCTCTCGTTTAGATTAACAAGGTGAACCTATACTTGCCTAGGGGGAAGCAGATCCATCAAACGGTTATTGAGCTAGGTAATATTTATATGATAAAAAAGTTGTCCAGAAAATTTATAAAAGTTTGAACGGTCACAGCGCTCAAACGCATTAATGTGCCTTCCTGGGGGTTTGTCCTCTCGTTTAGATTAACAAGATGAACCATCTGTCCGAGAGCGAAGTAGATTCATCAAACGGTTCTCGAGAAAATTTATCTCTATAACGCGTTAATGTGCCTTGCTGTGAGTTTGGCCTCTCGTTTAGATTAACAAGGTGAACCTACTTGCCTAGGGGGAAGCAGATCCATCAAACGGTTATTGAGCTAGGTAATATTTATATGATGAAAAAGTTGTCCAGAAAATTTATAAAAGTTTGAACGGTCACAGCGCTCAAACGCATTAATGTGCCTTCCTGGGGGTTTGTCCTCTCGTTTAGATTAACAAGATGAACCATCTGTCCGAGAGCGAAGTAGATTCATCAAACGGTTCTCGAGAAAATTTATCTCTATAACGCGTTAATGTGCCTCGCTGTGAGTTTGGCCTCTCGTTTAGATTAACAAGGTGAACCTACTTGCCTAGGGGGAAGCAGATCCATCAAACAGTTATAGAGCTAGGTAATATTTATATGATGAAAAACTTGTCCAGAAAATTTGTGAAAGTTTGAACGGTCACAGCGCTCAAACGCGTTAATGTGCCTATTTGGGGGTTTGTCCTCTCGTTTAGATTAACAAAATGAACCAACTTGCCCAGAGCGAAGCAGATTCATCAAACGGTTCTCGAGAAAATTTATCTCTATAACGCGTTAATGTGCCTTGCTGAGAGTTTGGCCTCTCGTTTAGATTAACAAGGTGAACCTACTTGCCGAGGAGGAAGCAGATTCATCAAACGGTTATCGAGCTAGGTAATATTTATATGATAAAAAAGTTGTCTAGGAAATTTATGAAAGTTTGAACGGTCACAGCACTCAAACGCATTAATGTGCCTTCCTGAGGGTTTGTCCTCTCGTTTAGATTAACAAGATGAACCATCTGTCCGAGAGCGAAGTATATTCATCAAACGGTTCTCGAGAAAATTTATCTCTATAACGCGTTAATGTGCCTCGCTGTGAGTTTGGCCTCTCGTTTAGATTAACAAGGTGAACCTACTTGCCTAGGGGGAAGCAGATCCATCAAACGGTTATTGAGCTAGGTAATATTTATATGATGAAAAAGTTGTCGAGAAAATTTATGAAAGTTTGAACGGTCACAGCGCCTAAACGCGTTAATGTGCCTACTTGGGGGTTTGTCCTCTCGTTTAGATTAACAAAATGAACCAACTTGCCCAGAGCGAAGCAGATTCATCAAACGATTCTCGAGAAAATTTATCTCTATAACGCGTTAATGTGCCTTGCTGAGAGTTTGGCCTCTCGTTTAGATTAACAAGGTGAACCTACTTGCCGAGAAGGAAGCAGATTCATCAAACGGTTATCGAGCTAGGTAATATTTATATGATGAAAAAGTTGTCCAGAGGATTTATGAAAGTTTGACGGTCATAGCACTAAAACGCGTTAATGTGCCTTCCTGGGGTTCGTCCTCTCGTTTAGATTAGCAAGACGAACCAACTTGCCCAGAGCGAAACAGATTCATCAAACGGTTCTCGAGAAAATATCGATGAAAATTTAGCCTTATAAGGCGTTAATGTGCCCTGCCGGCCTTTGGCCACTCGTTTAGATTAACGGCGGTGGTTGAAAACAAAAAAGTTGTTTTGTTGGTATAAACACACCTTTGAAGAAGAGGAAGACGAGGAAAAAGAGGAAGAAGGGGAAGACAAAGAAGAAACTGAGAAGCATATTATAGATCAAACAGAAAGCAAAAAAGACAGTCTTGTGGAAAATATTTTCAAAAAGCACGAAAAAAAAATAATTTTTCCAACAATTTGCTTCATAAGCACCAAAGCAGCAAAATTTTCTAAATCAATTAAAAAAAAATAATTGTTACATAGGTCTCTAGAAATAATTTGGCTTTTACAGATTTAAAAAATAAACCATATAAACAATATGCTGAAAATCGGCATTTGACTGCAAAGTTCGAAGGTCGTTAAAAAAAAAATTCGAACTAACATAAACAAACGCCGCGATACGGGTCTTCTAATTTAGCCTCTATTTTCAACCCTCACTCTCAGAATCGACCTAACTTTTGCTAACCTGAATTTGTTCCACAGTGTAATCATTCTATTCATCTAATTCGTGTAGGTACACTAAAGTGTCATCTGGACGAACAATCATGGAACTAATACACTTCTTGGAGACAATCATGTGTCATGTCCTCGACCTCTTGCCCAGGTAGTCGTAGCTCACTACTCTTCCAGATCAATATAGTTTTAAGATCTGGATTGACCTGGATCGACCACACTGGTGTTGAATGTGTTGCCCAATATAACTTCTAATCTTTTGAAGTGTTTACAGTTTCTGAGCAGGACCTTATCAAAAGGACATGAACGTTTTGATGCTTGAGGGCTTCCTTGTGCTTAATATCGTAGTCATATCTCTCTAGTTTCTCAATCAATCTGTTCTTGTGAATTTCTAAATTGCAAAAGTCACATGATTAAGCATACCGATATTGCTACCATTTGGATTCAAAACATATCCTCTTTCTGGTAGTGGATAGCCCAGGATGGAATCATTTACTAAAGTTTCTTTTAATAGGCCAAAAAATAATTGACAAACGTGACTTCAAAAAAATGATCAAATTTTCGTTAGTCGAGTGGGTTTTGTGATGTTCAGAAAGCTACTTATTTCTGCCCTTCAGGCAACGTTTACAAAATCACAAGACCACAAGAGCATGTATTTACTTCTGCAACAGCTGCAAATTGAGTGAGAAAACTTACTAAAGTTTTTCAAATCTTCTGCCTTCTGCCAGTTTTCCGTCCAAAATTAAAAAAGAGGAAAACGCAATTAATATCTGAATAGATATTGTAAATTTAAGCATAATATTTCAATAAAAACTTATTTTTCGTGCTCTAGAATAAATTGACTTTTACTTGATTAATATTTAAAACTCGATCATGTTTATTTCACTTTTACAGGATTACGAAGATTACTGATCTGTTATTAATGTTGTTATGGCAGTAAACACGAGAGTTTATGATAATACGAAGAATAAATATACCTCAGTGAACAATTTATTATACATTCATAGTTTATACATAAATTTATTAAGGTTAATTTATTCTAAGTTTAATTTAATATCTGAGATAAGGAAGTTTAGTGCTTGTTATTTTCATTATACAGTGAATCGATTTTTATGTAGTCTGTCTGAAGATAATTCGTTATTATTATTTTATGGTGGTTTAGCATTTATTGGTAAACATTTTTCACACAACTTGTTGAACTAAACTGTTTTTATGAAACAACTGATCTAACTAATAGTTTTCAGAATCTTTTGTTTTCAACACACCGCGATCTTGTGGGCAGCTTCAGACTCACATCCTCTTTAAACGCAGTGGAAAATATTGATTTTTAATTTAAATTTCAAGTTAAATCTATATATGAAATAATAGTTTCTATGGATATCACTTCGAAGACGTCAAGAATATCAGAATCTATGAAAATTGGTTCCAATAATCAACACAACATTGTTAATAGTCGAATAGAGACACGCACAAATTCTCTCATTATCTGGTTCTAAATTGACATTCAAAATGAACGTTGGTTTAATGGTTTAGCAACAGAATTATTAATTATTCCGGGTAGAAATTGTTTGATTAGTTTGATAATACCAAAATAAACGAAGTAAGTAGGCGTTAAGGTGGGCCAAGAATGGAACGACCTACATTACCGCGATATTTCAACGCCTATACGAAGAATAATTGTGCAACCCTATTCATCCACGTCAGGGAAATGAAATGCCGGGAAAGGCAGCCAAATAAGGAAAATTTGCTTTTTGTATGGTTCACAAAGCTTTCGAAATTAATTTATTTCATCATCTGTGCTAACAAACGTACATAGTACATATATGTATATGTACATACATATACATAGATGTTCTTAATAAATTGGATGTTTTCTTCTTATTGTTGTGATTCAAAAATTCAATTTCCATTTCAAATAAATAAATTAAATTTAGTATTTTTGCTTAATTAATGCTGCATCTCTTCACTGCGACCTGTAAGATGTGCCCCGTCTAGGATTTTCTTGGGGACTTTGGTTCATAATGTGCTTCATTTTGCCCATCTTCTGTAGGTGATATCGCTACCTTTCCCAGCTTCAGCGAACCCCCAAATCGAATCATCACCATTGTCTTTGGTTCCCACTTAACTATCTCACTTGATATCGATATCTATTTAATCCAAGTGCATTTGTTTTGCAACATGCTCCTTATTGTTCCGCTTATGCCGTTTCGTTCAGTTGATTTCTTTCAAGGGTGTCAATTATTATCGGGATCCTACCTTTTAGTTCAAAGTTTTCTTGTATTCTTTCTAGGTTTTGCTTGGGGTGGGTCTCCAATATTTTCTGGTGATAGAAATCGGGATTGTTTTGGTGGTGTTGTTTCTTCATTGGAGATATCTTCTGGTGGAGCTGCTTGTTTATCAGAAATATGTTTATTTGCATGGGATGTACAGCCCCTTTCATTTATAATTGGTCTGTCTGTAACTTGTGATGATCAGAAATTTGATTTCTGAACTCCAAAGCTTCCGTTGGTCCATAAACATATGACTTTGTTCTCGATTTTTAATAAAGTGATCCAAAATTTTTACAAAAATATCTATGAGAGTAGATGAATACCCACATGACTTTCTTAATCTCATACTACCAGATAGAGCTTCTTTGAACATTTGAAGGTTGTAAAACTTCTGGCAAGACTCTTCCATTGGCAAAAATGATACCTCTTGTTGTCACCCACATTGTTTCCTATGCAGAGACAACATCTATTGGAACCTGGTACTGTGATGATACCAGTTCGACCTAAATTATAAATGCGTGAACCATGACTTAAATTAGGATTGCATTTTAACTAATATTTGAGCGCGTAATTTAATTTTTATAATGTTTGTTTCACTGTTTTATTTTCAACTTAAGAAAGAGTTAAAATCATCGATTAAGTACGTCTTGCCCTCGCCAATAACATTCCAAGGTTCAAGAACCCACTATATCTTTATATTCGTCTCAGATTTATAGCTGATGTTATACATGTATAGAATAGCAGCTTGAGGTTCTCGCTTTGTATCACATTCCCCATTGCTTTCTTCGAAGGATCTATTCCTTTCAGTACTGCCAAATGGTATAATAAATTTGCATGTCACGTAACCTTATCAGTACACGTTTAGCGTTTTAATAAGATGTATAATTCCAAGCTTTCAGCTTCAGTATATACTGAAGTTAATCCATAAAATTTAGTATTTGTTCTGAAAGAACACACTACATATATCTGTCTACATTTATAATACAACATTTGCAAGCTTTATAAAACCATATTCACTTCTAGGCTACGAAATTATATAAGCGGTGGAACTATATAATAGTATTAGAATTACCATCAAAAGGAACTAATTTCTAAGTTTGTGTGTATATCTCATAACCTGATTACACGCAAATTACATTTCTAGAAGTTCTAATTCAGGAAATATCACATCGGTCGTTCCATTTAAATAAGAGCTTGTACCTCGTATGATTCAATTCAATCAGCTTAAATGAACCATGAAAGCCGAGGAATTAGTCGTCAGTGAAGCGATATTGATATTACTTAAATTTTCCTTCACTCCGGCACATATTGTTTGCCTCTCCAGAATTCCACTCCATTTCCTTAAATAGACTGTATATGATACAACTTTCCCTATCTACATTTTGAAGGTTTCATTTTCAGTAAATTAATGTTTAAATCTGTAAGGCCGCCATATCTATTTATAAAGCTGGATTACAAGATGTCATTGGTAATTTTATGACGACATTTAAAACCATTCAAATATTTTGGAGGAGGACATTAAACATACTGCATGAAATGATCTACATAAGATTTTCGCCAAGAAAGAGGAGCAAGGTCTTGGCAACTGCCGCCAAAATTCAATACGGTTGAAGCAAAAAAAGAAGTTCATAAATTAGTTTTAATATCACTCATTTGTGCGCTCAAACTTCTCCTACAAGCCCTTGTGCGTCAAGAGGTTGGGGCCCAAATTATTTATTTCAATACCTTCACCTGGTTCAGCGTTGTAAGTCGCAGATCTAGAGGCTCAGTGATTTTCAGAACAGGGTACTGCGTATGATTGGGGCACCCTTGTTCGCAATCAATACCGATATCCACAGGGTTCTTGATTTCCAACTTGTTGGTTCAGCATCTCGAGGAGTGCGATCCAGAGAGGTCACCACCTCGAGTCAAGACGGGATGATTAATTGACTGGGCACCACGATTGGGCTACCTTATTTCAATCATTTGTAATATTTTTCCAAGCACTTCTCACTTCAAAAATTGTTTCTATTTAATCTTATCTTTTTGGCGATTACTCTATAAGTATACCTATAATATTTTCTACATCTTTCAGTATAACAACTTATTCTTTTTATTTCCATTTTAGTATCTTTAGATTTATTTTTAGCTAACAATAACATACGAAGAATCACAAAAGCTCATTCAGGATATATATTTTTGCCATTTTCCTACGTCGTGTATTTTGTGCTTTTCTTGCAAGATAAATAATAGAAAATTATTTCTAGAAAAGAAAGTAACGTCTGGAATAATATGAAGTAGGTTGCACTAAAGATAACACTGAGTAATGACCCTTTGTTTATTTTTGACAATGCGTTAGCTTTAGCTCTGATGAAGGTTTATATAAAAAAGTTTTCCTTAAGAAGACACCAACGATACAAAAATTATATTGATATAATTCACAAACAGGAAACGAATTCCTTCACGTTACACAATCTCTTCAGATGTACTATTTTATAAACTCATAGATACAAAAGAGAGTACATTGTATTATTAATAGCCTTTTCATCGCAATCTGATCCAATTACTTTCAAGAACTACAAGCGCTTCTAGTACGTGGTAAACTGAAAGTCTTTCGAAACTCAATCTTCGTTAAGTACAAAAGCGGTTATTCTTTGCAGAGTAGCTGAAATATATACACTCTCTCTATACTTCTCTTTACTCACTGTTATTATCTTACATTTGCACAATTGCGTAGGCAGGACGTGTAAAGCTAAATAATTCCACTCAAAATAGCCCTAGAAGCTCATTGAATATGCAATATCTTCAAAGGAGAGGGTGAAAGAGTTTATCCTGCGGACGTACATAAATTTCCCGATAATGTAATTTTCTTTAAAAGCATCGTTACTCCTAACGAAATCTCGTCTTAAAGATAATTTTTTCCTCTCCGGATCATCGCTCTTAACGACCTAAGACATGCAGTTGCTACTCGTGATTTCTTTCCATCATTATATGGTGGAGGCGCCTGAATGTCGTTTTGAGATGAGTTTTTTCATTCCTTGCAGATGGATATTTACATAATGTAATTGTTTACTTGCGAGATTTTAATTAAAAATTCGCTCATCCATTAATCGCTTTCTATATTTATTTTCATGTGCTAGAAAAATTGACTTGTTAATTAAGTGTAAGAATATGTCACGTAGATAATTTGAAGCAAAAGATTAAATTAATATCTTAGAATAGATGGTAAACGTGGGAGATATATCAAGTATCAAGGATTTGAAATTTCAATCTATAGTTAAGTTTGATATTTTCTTCACTAAAACTTTTTTTTGACTGAATACTTGAAGTTTATGAAATATATTCAACTGAGTTAAGATTAATTACTTATCGCCAGAGACTAATGAATATCTGTGGCAAATTTATTAATTTAGTTTTCTGGGTATTGAATGCTTTTTAGCTCCTGTACCAGTCCTTTAAGGATTTGCTAATGAAAATTTAATGTAAGCAAATTTTGTATCCACTTTATCGCTAATGCGTAGGCTATTTTAGAACAATAACATAACTCTATCATCAAATAAGGAATTTTTATTATACGCAATAAATTCACATAGAATGCATGTGGTTTACCATTAATGTCATTGTGTTGAGTGATTAACTGGTTGTGTACAGTCTGTTTCGAATTAGATAAATATCGGATAAGTCAAAGGTCTACCAAATTGTACAAGTCGAGTATATTTTATAGCTGCATTTGTGCGCGCTTCGTGACACCCTCTGACAGGTGATCAAAAAGATTGAAGAGTTCACCATTGCAAAGACATGTTAAAAATGTCCCCAAAAAAGCTGGCAAGCATGTCAGCCATTATAACTGGTGATGAAACGTGGTCTTTTCAATATGAACTAAAAAGAAAACGTCAGAGTGCGGTATGGAAGTTACCAGAAGAGTCGAAAGAGAAACAATTGTGCTTTAAGAAGAGCAAAATCAAGACTACGCTGACCATTTTTTTCGATTCAAAGAGCAATTGTTTACAGTGAATTCGTTCCAGTGCGGTGAACTCAGAATATTATCTGGAAGTTCTACTACGATTATGGGCCACAATTCGACGAGTTCGACTCGAATATCGAGAGCCAGACTGTTGGTTTGTGTTCCACGATAATGCACCATCGCACAAAGCCGTCATGGTACACGAATTTTTGGCCAAAAAAGGCGTCATTGTTAACGATCATCCATCTTATTCTCCTTGACTTCGACTGCCATATTAAAGATCATTCCAACCAATGAGTATAAAAAAAGTTTCGAAAAATTTGTTGAATATTTCTAGTACTGTATTGGCTCAGAAGGAGACTATTTTGAATAAACAAGAATAAAACATCAAAATAATGAACGCCTGATTTTTAATGTAATCCTAAGTAGCAAAATTTAAAAGAGCCAAGTCAGGAGACCGGATTGGCGAACGAAGCGGAACCGAATTGGATATCCATCATCAAAGATGTTGAGTAACAAGCTTAAAATTGTGCACGGGTGCTCTATTAGGTTGGTACATAGGTTTTTGAAATAACTCTTTTCCTTTTCCAAAAAAATTACTAAATATATGTAGTATGTGTGTTAGATAGATTTCTTCAGTTTGTTGTCCCCATGGCATATTACTAACTTCTTAATTTTCTGTGTTTTGGTTTTATTATCGAGCCCAGATATCGTCATAAAACGTTTAGTTAGTTCTTAAGGCATGAAATATAAATTTATCTGATGAACATTTGTAAATAAACAAACGACAAATAAATATACAAATGATAGATCTAAATCTTGTTTTGTCTTATATAACTTTTTTCGGAAAAACTATTTTACAAAGTGGTCTTTATCCTGTTACACCATATTATAGTTAGTTAATATTACGTTTGGACGAGTCTACAATCTGTGTGTTAGTCAAGTTTTGGGACAAATTTCAGTTTTTCCATATATGTATAGTTTTAAATATGTATTTACAGTGCAGACTGGTCTAATGGGAGCTCTTCAAGTTTTTTGGTTTTAGTTTAACCCGTAACGGATGATAAAAGAGGCTATTTGTTCTAATAAAGTTACCGTGCAGCAGTGGAAATTTCGTTACGCTTTAAACTAAATTGTATCCGAAAAAAGCATTCTCTGGTTGTAGTTAGTATAACACGTTTCTAAAATTAAATTACTTCAAAGTGGAGGCTCGCATTTTATTCGATAAAACTTTTTACTTGTTTAGAAGCAAAGCTATTGATGAAAAAAGGATCTAGTTTAAAGTATCTATACAATGTTCAAACTCTGATATCAGTTCCAGACAGTGGAGTTAGCGGCAATGAAGCAGCTAACCTATTAGCAAGGAAGGCCGTCACAACTTCGATTGTGGGATCGGAGTCGTTTTGCGATATAGGGATGAGCATCTACAAAAAAGAACTAAAAGATAAAGAGGGAAGGCTCGAAGCATCCCTCTGGGAGAATCTCCCTGGTTTGAGACACTGCAAGGTATTCCTTGAAACTATAACAAGCATAGAGCAAAACCTTGCTAGAACTAAGTAGAAACCGACTACGTATTCTCACAGAACATTGTCACATTGGCGAACACCTGATAAAGATAGGTTTGAAACAGAATAGCGACTGCAGGTTCTGCGACGTGGGGGATAAAAATCCTGAACACCTGACATTGACTAATTGCACCGCTATCACGGAAATTTGAGCCAACTATCTCGGCAAAAATGTCATAGACAAAGAGGAAGAAATACTTTCTCTGAAACCATCACATTTATTTCATTTCATTCATTGCCAGCTTTCTATGGACACAATACTCAACCAACAGCTCGACATACTCTTTTCTGTATTTGTATCAATTTTGCTACATTTTATACAAACATCTGCTGCAAATTCACCGATAAAAGTGTTTCTAAACATAAAATACGACGTACCTATCAAAAAATAGTTAAATTGGTTGATTGGTTTGCTCCAAAATATACTTTTGAAATGTAATTTTAAGGCGGATATAATTGATTTTTATCTGAAACACTTAAGTAGTCGATAGAAATAGAACCAACAAAATTTAGAACGAAACGAAAATTCTATGGTATTCAAATTTATTAAATCAATGCGTTTGAATTACAATTGACCACTCTGGGGAAACTAAATTCCGCCAAACTAAAACAGTACTTTCATTGATTATAAATGCAGCAGATTACAGAAAAACAATAAAAGAATGGTCTCATAAATCAGGAACAATAGGCCATTTTTTTCCGCGATAAATTATTAAGAAACAGTAAATACATATAAATAATAATTTGAAAATTCACCTGATTTATTGCGCCATACAATCACAATCATACGTAAGTCCTGCCAACTTGGAATTATAAAAACGCAATTTAATAAATTGTAAATTATGAAGCGAATATATCCAGTCGTATTAATAGCTTTCTTAATTCTACACGCTACTTTTGTGAATAGTACTACCATAATCAAGCAACGAAGTAGTGAATCTGATCAGTCCGATAACTCCAGATCAGGGCATAAAAAATGTGCCGATGGAATGGTTGTTAATGGATGTTTCTGTATTGGAATGAATGAATGGGGTTGTGGTAGGAGCAACTTGGATGTATTTATAAAGAAATAATTGAAAATAATTGTGGTAAGTCCTTGGTTGGTAGAGTTAGTTCACTAATAGTAGTAGTTTTCTGTACACTAGCCTAGTCAACATACGCTGAGCCACTTCAATTAAAAAAAAATAGACTTCATAGCATTCCAACGGAGTGAGATCTACCTACAAATTTAGATCACTCTGCATATAATGCCAGTTCCTTCAGGTTGTCTCATAATCATCACTATTCTATTACACATCGTTTTATGGTACAATTCCGAAAGGTTTTGCGAAGGAAAAACTTTTCTGTACAGGTTGACAAGATAGAACATAGAACCCAAAGTTTATTTTACATCTTCATAAAGCTCGGATAAGTTTATAGACTACGTTACTCAAATATTTACTTCATACATGACGTTATCGTTAGCTTTTATCTAGAGGAAGCTCTTCTTTGTGGTGTGCAAACGACATAATCTCTTTAAACAATTCAGATATGCATCTCAGGAGTGGAAGATGGCTTTTAAAAAAGAAACGTTAGAAGTAAACAATACAATTATTTCCAAGGTCTTTTACGACCACAAAGTATGACAAAATTTTACCAAGTAACGGAAAATGACTGGCAAAGATAACTAAAAAATACTGTTACTATAAATATATTGATACTTATTTATTTAATATTAATGTCTGTAATTTGATTTCAGAATCACATAAGATGGTTCGCAATTATTGGAAGAACAAAACGGAAAAGAATGTACGGATGGTGCCCTTTTCCTACTTTGTATTGTTATACATTTTATGCTATAATAAAATAAAAATATATTTCGTTATTTGCAATCTTCTTTTATCTGTTGTAATTCCATTTATATGTCAATCACATCAAGCAACGTTGTAATACATTACAACTGGAGTTTGGTGTGTCCAAAACTTTTATTGTTTCAGAGTTGGTTGTTGGAAGCCTATTGCTGGATATTGCTCTTTAAAGAGTACACTAAAACAAAGAGTAAGCAGCATGCTCAGTATTTTAATACCCGTTGTTTCATCCATCAATAATCATATATTAATATGACGACTGACGTTTAGAGTTCTGAAAATCTGTTCTGAATATTGATGTTGAAAAAAATGGTTGATTTGGTGGAAATTAAAATGTCATTACGTTAAAACTGCTTGATGCCAAAAAAAATAAATCAATTTATTTGAGAATTTGTCCAGGGATGACTTGTGGCATCATCTCAGGAAATTGCCAAACTCTCAAGCTATCATTCGGGTTGTGTAATACAATTAATATACGTATCAAAGTGTTTTTAGAAGATATCAAAAAGATTCTCCAGTAGATATTACTTCTCAATTAGAATAGGTTGCATTCTTCCCTCATAGAAGCACTACTGGTTCACAACCAATTATAATATATATAATATTGTATATATGTACTTTACTATGACGCGATCAAAACCCGGAAACCCTCATAACACAACACTTAACGATGTTTCATTCCATCGTAGGCAGATGTATGCGGATGATATAGTCGTATACACCACCTCCAGAGATCGGAATCCTACCACCCGTCCCCTCTTCACACCTTAACGAACATTATTATTAATTGCCAAAGGTTGTCTTGGGAAAACCGTGTCACAGAATAAACAGAAACGACAAAAGCCTTAAAATTGATGTCACGGTTTTTGTGCGCATGACTGGCAGACGCCATTTCTAAAATATGTCCAAATATTCCTGGAATATTTGTGGAATGTGAACTTTTCCAACATTCTTGGACATATTTTTTAAATGGCGTCAATAGCCTCAATGTTACACAGAATCGTCAATAAAACATCAGAGGTTTTGCCAAACTTGTCCCTTCTGTTTATTCTGTGCCCGTGTGAAGTATTTAGGTATCACTTAGGGTACAAAGATGACTTTTAATCAGCATTTTTCTACAATAGCTGCTAAATTCCTGGTCCTTGTTCCTCTCTTGTGTTGGAAGACCACTCTGAGCTTAAAGATGAAACCCATAATCTACGCGGTGTTTCTTCGACTTATTAACACCTATGGTATCCTGAGCTAGTCCAGCTCCAGTAGATTGCAAGTGAAACAAGTCGATATTCTTCAAAACCGAGTGTTGTGAATTTTATCATCATTCGTGAGCAACGCTCAGATCCATCGATATCTTAACTTTCCACGCTTATGCTCTAGTCAGGACAACTCTTCAAACGGCTAGGTTCCAATAGATCTCCACCCCACGTGCCAACGCAGAGAATCTTATCAATGGAGGATTCACACCCGACCATGATTTGATCGTCCTCTCGCAGATCTCGGATAAATACCCCCGACCGTAAAAATTCTGCGGTTATTTAGAGAGAAAAAGGCTAACGGACCTCTGTCCAGCTTTGAACAATACAGAAGCCCTACGTACGATCCTCTTCAAAGGTAGAAGTATAAGTTTTGGTGTATGGTGGTGGTGGAAAGACACAATTTTGTCACCAAATGTTTTTAGGTATGCTGGACTATTTTTTTTGTAAATTCTTTGTTGTCTCTTGTGATGTTATCAAAGCAAGAAGAATTGCTTTTGATGGTATCATAAAATACAGTTCTAAATTGTTACAATTCAAATCCCAGTTTATGTTCCACAATAAATCATTTAGAAGCTGTATTATATAGTCAGAGATATAAACAGTAATCGCTTCTTGCATGTGAACACTACATCAAAGCCCTCTTAACGTACTTTCTATAAAAAAGAATTATAGCAACATAAAGCAAATATTTGTTTCGTGCTCATGGGTATTGTTTTAGAATTAAATGATACGCTTTGCATTATTCCACATGAAAAATCAACCAGCATATGATCAAAGAAAATTGTAATAAACGCTGCTAAAGATAATAATAATCTTCACCATCGACATACATGCGGAGAATACATTTTTGAAACCACCGAATTCAATCCTGGTATCCTAATGAATCGCTTGTTCTTGTTTAGCATTCGCTAAAGCTGCTTTTGCAATTACAACAATTTTTTTTACAGAAAGATTTTAAATTGAGATTATGTTAATTTTTTTCTTTGAGATAATTTTATTTGGAATGATCAATAAGATTTAAATTGATCCCATTTTAAGGGGAAAATATTAAGCAAGTAATTTCGTGTATTAAGCTGGAGCAGTTGAAATGAACTTTTTGCTCCAATATTTGAGGTGAATCATAATCCGAAGGTATTATCCATTACCGAACAGAATTTAACATTTTAGTATTTAGTACTAATTTGTTTTAGAAGAGAATTTAATGGTTGACGTCCTACTCAATCATATAGGTCAGAAGTCATCCTGACGTTTTACAGTTATTCTTGGACAAGCAAATTTTTATCCACAATTTCTTAACTTGGATAAAGCTTTAATGACGATAACAACTGAATTATTAAATATTCTTTCGCGAAAGTTAGGTATTAAGTAACTTTGTTATGGGTACTACATTTCGAAAAGTGGACTTCAGTAATAAAATGTCGACGTGTCTCGCCATTATATTTTATTCATATTACCTTTCCTAAAGTTTACCCGACTTGAATCGCCTACGCATTATACCTGTTCGACTTTTTATACATAAAGCTTAAATCCCAAGAGCCAAAGAGCTGCGTATGAATTCACACTTCATTTCTAATTTATATCCAGCCGAGATAGATTTTTGTTAGGACACGATTTCGTAAGCTCAAGAAAGTTATATTGCAACTTACGCTTTTACGTGTTGTGTTGGCACTGACAGCCACTCTAGCGTCGAAGGCCGTGCTATGTTAATACAGGATGTATACAACTACATACATACTTGAAATTATATTAACTTCACCCTTCATATTAGGCTAAAGAAGTTTTCAAACTCTATTTTATTGTTATTCAAAGAAACTTCATCATCTACGTGTGGTAATCTTTGAACAATAAGAGAGTGAGTCATGTTCGCTCACTGCTGAGTCGACAATTCTCAACAAAGACAACTTAGGCTTAAATGCACCGGAAATTTATTCGATTCTGCATAATCATTTTCATGTGGAGAAACTTTATTGCCTTAAGGTGCCGTATAGACTAAGTGAAGAGCAGATGACACCATGTGTAACTTGGAGACACCGAAAATGTTTGCTAGGGGACAATCTCGATATGTCAACAACAGCGTGTTAGGTTACGAGACTTGGTTATACTATTATGATGTGCCGATCAAGATTTAAAACAAAATTTAAGTCTTTGATGATGAAGACACTTTCATAGCTGTCAGAAGAACCCGATCTGTAAATAATAAAATGATTTGATCGTATTTTTCAAATCGGCTCGAGAATGTCGTTTTGGATACACACAAGGCAGTCACAGCTAAGTGGTACACAGAACAGTGCCTGTCTGAAGTCATCAAATCGATGAAGAATCTGCAGCCAAAGTCAAGGATGGACACTGGATGGAAATTACTAATAAGCCTGTATTGCAAAACTTTCATAGTAAACTGTATTACTTGATTGAAAGAAAAATAATTGCGTTCATAATCTACATAAAATATTGACAAACAATGGTTGTATATCCTCACAAAATATATGTTGATTAACTACAAGAAGATTTGCAAACATTAAAAGCGAGAATCATTTTAAAAACCTTAATCAGTTTAAAAATTAAAACTGACAGAAAGCAGCATTAGAATTCAATTTACAACATTATGAGAACTGGTCGAAGTGGTTCCTCGTCAAAAGAATTTAAAAGGATATAAGAGGATTTTAACTGAATTTGGGCGTGAAAATGACAATAAAATATAAAACAGTCGAGATGAAATTAAACACAAATATTTACATCCTGTTTTTATTTTTTAACACATTTTATTGATTCATATGTCGTTATTATAAAGTGCGTATTTTAAAATTTATATTACATCATAGAGCTAAATTATGCTATTGAGTATAATTCTATTTAAGGTTTGGGTACATAAAATTAAGGTAGAACCTTGAAAATCCCTGTATTGACACCAATATCACGTTTGCAAGATACTTGTAGCTCTAACTGCTACAAAATTTACGGGTTGACAATTAATTAACTTTAGACATTGATGGCCTGTATGCTGAGGTGACCAACCGTTCACAATTTACAGGGATTAATGGCTTATCCTTGTTTATTAGATGCCCTGAGTTATTCAGTAGTATGTATAATTTAATTTAAATTTTATGCCGTTTTAGATTTAATTAAACGGCACCTGTATAATTTAGGGTATGTACATTTTCGGTTACACTTTATCCAAGAGGTGGCCTTACTTGAAGCAAAATATAAATAAAATTTGTGAATAAATTTTTAAAGAAAAGGGGTTAATAGGTGAGCACATTTACGAAGATGCTTAATACCTTTGGTGATCGATTCGAAAATGATGCAGACTTCTTAAGCCGAATTTTTAGTATGGATGGAATTTGGGTACATTTATATGATCCTGAAACAAAGCAGCAATCCATGCAATGAAGACATTCTGGTTCTCTAAGGCCTTAGAAGTTTCGTGGTCAAAAATTTGCTGAAAAAGTTCTTGCTTCAGCTTTTTGGGATTGCCATGGAGTAATCATGATTGATTTTCTGAATAAGGGTGGAACAATAACTGGGAATTATTATTCGACGTTACTTCAAATTAAGATCGCGAATTTAGCTCTTAATTTGCAAAATCTCGATGTTTTTGTTAGATATCTGCAACTTGGGTTTCCGAAGGAATACATTTGATTTCACCTTTTCAATTTGGTCCTTCACAAAATGCAACTTAACCTCGATATGTTGCAGTCCTATTTCCCGTTTAGCATCTGTGATTAATTTTATGCATGGTTGGTCATCTTCAATATCCTCTAAAATTGATTTAATCCAAATACTTTCCGCAATTACAGAAGATAGAGCTATGTATTCTGCTTCTGTGGATGAGAGTGCAACACACGACTTTTGTCTTGATGACCATGCAATAATAGCTCCTCTATATTTTATTATACAGCATGGGGATCTCGGAAACGGTAAGAGATACGGGGTCGATTAAATTAGGGAAAAGTAGCGCATTTACGTGGCTAATAATATGCCATTCAGAAAGTTTTAATATTCCGAGTAGTTCCGGAGATATCCGGAAAAAAACGAAATTTCGGAAAATCGATTAATTTTTTTTCTGGCTTTATTTTTGATCGAATTTCAAAACACATTGCACATTTCCCTTGCCATTTTTTCCGATCTATCCAACGGTGTCCACATTTTTGTAATCCGACGCTTCGTTTCTGAGTAATCACCATCAACTTAATTTTTTTAAATATGGACTAAAATTGTTTTAGACATTTTTTGAAATAAAAAAAATAAATAAAAGTTAAAAATTATCGGAGGTTGTATAAACGACGTTAGTAGCTTCTAGTTCGTTTTCCGAAATCTTCTTTCATTTCGTTGATCTCGTCTTTCAGTTCCAAGGTTATTTTTACATCATTATTCGAATTTACGTTTTCGTTCATAATGGTTCCTTCACTGTTTTCAAAATCCTTCGCAGAATTATGAATATTTGCATCTGTATTTTCTTCCAATTCATTCTCATAGAAATGATTTTCATCTGAAAAATTATCTTCGTCAAATACAATATCTTTACCACAAATAATCTTTTGTTCCAGTGGGCACCATAAACAATAACCATTTGCACATTAACCCACCAAAAAACACTTCTTCGTACGTGAAGTAAATTTATTTCGATTTAATTCTCTGCAAATAATATGTTGTACATCCAAAAACTCTCAGTTTCGAGATTTAGACTTTGAATTACTCAAACTCTCCTCCCTTCCTTTCCCCTTCCCTTTATTCACCAGATCTGTCTACGTCTTACAATCATGTCTTTCCTCAACTGAAAAAAAGTTTAAAAGGTCGTAAATTTGCTTCCAACGAAGAAGTGATAGAAGCTGTAGAGACCTGGTTTGCAGAGCAAGATAAAAATTTATTTTTGAAAGGTCTACAGGCGTTGCAGATTCGTTTAGCTTTCAAATTTTGTTTGCTTCTATATTAGGGTAAGAATTATTCAATATGCCCTCGTAAGTAATAAAACCTGCTTATTCTAAATCAATAAATTCTCGAGCTAATTATATGTATAGGAAGGATGTGAAGAGTTTGGGCAACAGGACTTTATTTAATATATTTCCATTTATATATTTACGTATGTATTACAGTTTGCTCCGAATATATGTTAAGATTCCTTTGTGTATTTCCAGTTTCTAAGGAAACGAATTTCGATCAGTATTCGATTTGTTGACGAATGTTCAATCCAGCAATTCTATTTACTCACGTGTTTGAAACAATAGCTATCGACTGACGAGAAACTAACAAACAACCTCGTAAAATATAATATGTTTGCATTTCACATTTCTGAGATTGCTTTTCAGTTACCTGTTGTGGCACATGTGTTATATTATTGTGTTTGTCTGTATACTATGTATCGTACAATAATTTTACAGGTAAATGCAAATATCTATGCTCTTATTATCGCTAAGATGAACAGCTTTAAGAGGTACTGCCACAGAATCTCTCGACATCCTCTTAAACACCCAATATTTTTTGTTGATCCATACTGCAATACTCTAGGATAACAATATCATCAGTTTCAAGTCTAGTCGTACCTGCCATATACAACGAGGCTGGAAAACTTTCAAATTGATAGAAGCAGTCTAGTAGTATATTAATGACGAGATAACTTGAACCTGAAGTCGATTGGTAGGTATGTATAAGTAGTTCAAAGTACTTCACAGTACTAAACAAGGTAATTGGATTCCCTTTAACTCAACTACAGTACACTAATAAATGCATAGTTTGTTAGGTATCAGTTTCGCGGACAATTAGGTTAAATGATACAGTTGTTGTTAGTTAGATATATATAATAGAGTTAATAACAAGAGTATACATATAGGTACGTTCAATAACGAGAAAATTAATATAAAGATCTTCAATTCGCTTTTCCTGCCTGCCCTATCCCCTTTATTTCGATTGTATGTTGGTTTGGTGGATATGCTGTTTCATAGTTAATCTGGAGTCTAACTTTATGCCTGAATACAGCAGAAAAGGGCCCCAAGTGCAATTGAGGGTAATCTTTTTGGAATCGAACTGCCACACTTTTTGTTTTGTTAATTTTCAGCCTCCAAGTGAGGATGTCATCCAGTCCTCAACATATCAGCGTCTGATCACTAGAAGATGTGTACATAGCTATGTCATCAGCATAAATTGTCAGTTTAACTCTTGCAGATTTTGGAAGATCCATAATAAGTATAAGAAATGGGCTTGGAATTAATAATACCTTCTGAGACAGACGACATTGTACTACATCATGTTCCTATATCCAAAAAGATACGCCCCCTGAGAGGCGAAATAGCTGCCATTTTGTGGATAATCTTTCACGTAACTCAAATTGTTCGTTTTGATTTAGATCGTGGATAAAGATTTCTTTCTTGAATCGACTCAAAAATGATTGCCTCTGCTAAATTTTACAAGACAGGATATTAGTATGAAACTTTGGGGATCCAATTTTTGAATGAACACAATTATGGTGTATTTAGCTTTTATAATGCAGTCGTGTCCTGAAAGTTTTTCAGGTTTGAAGAGCTTCATGAGCAGCTCAATTTCTTTAGGGTTAATTAGGGTAAGAGATTCTCCTTCAAATTTCGATGCCTTGTTCAAACCTTTATAGCAAGTTTGCTACTCATATTTATCCTCAATATAAATGGCACACACATACATATTAATAAGTGATTATTAATTTCTGATTTACCAATATTTTATTTCAAACGTAATCTAGTTTTAGTCCACCACAAAAAAGAACATCTCAGTATTTGAATTGTCAAGAACTGTTTTCCATTCCAGGTTGTGGTAAAGGGTAGCGTGTAGGTACTGGTCTGCATTTACGGCAAGCTGTAGTAATTAATCTTTTTCTTCAACCTAGACTCAATTCTCGCCTCGGGGCCAACGAAGAAGAATTAATGACCGATCATAAGGGAGAATTTCAACCGAAAGCAGCAGCAATGTGTCACGTTAAATGGAATGGAAGGAATGGAATGTTGCGAGCCAGTACATACATCGAACAACTTTTACTTATTACAATTATTGTTTATTGAATAAAACATTTCTTAATGATGTATTTACGATTATTATTGCTTTGAGCTTATTTATAATACTGGTTTGTCATAAAAATTTTTATCATGCAAGTATTATTTCGTTTCTAAATTTCAAAACACTTATCAGCAATAATGCGAATAATTGTTTATGTCGTTATAAGAAATAATTGTTAAAATATCTTAAAAATGTACTAAATTTTTTTTCAACTTAATTTACTTTAATATTACACAAGCAATGCGTGAACAGTATCAAATAAGTACATTATAACAATATTTACGCTATATTGTTTGGTAATAGTTTTATAATAGGTTTGAATAATTAATAAAAGGTCTCGCCATCCACTAGCAGGAAACAATAAATTATTTCAAATGTACCTATGCCTATATTACATTTGTGGTAATCTGCTATGTAAATTGAAAATTTTAATACAATTAATTTTGCCATTTATTCCTAAATACATACTTTCAAGCCAATGTTTTGAATTCCTCAATTTCTGTAAGGAAAGTAATTTAATATTTTAGAATTAAACAAACGCACACAATAAAAAATAATACCTAGAAGCGAAGGTTCCTAACTCAAACATACAAAAAAAAAATTAAATTTTGTGTGTTGGTAGTCCACCCTAGTAAATTTCTAACGATATTTTTTTAGTGAGCAAAAAATATGAGGAAGTAAAAACAACAACTTTCAAAATAGAATTTCAGAAGCTAACTTAGAATATAAAAGGTGTGCAAAAAATTTAGTCAAATTTGACAAAAAAAAAGAGAAAAGTCTCCTTTAATTCAAATGCAACACCCACCGAAATGTAGGTTTTATTATCATTAGGTTCTTATAGTAATAAAAGAAGAATAATCAAATCAACTAAATGGTGTCAGTTGTAATAAAACCTAAACATCAGTGGTCAAACTGGCGCTTTTCAAGAGTGTGGTGCGTAAATGATTGAAGACAAAAGCTTCACTCTTACCACTATGAGTACCCCCAATCTTAGATTTGGATATGCAAAATAGTTTGGAGTTTTAATAATGAGTTAAATATGCTGCTAATAAGTATTCTTACATGTGTTATTTATCGACGTTGCTTTCAACAGGATGGTACTCCGGCAATAGAGGTTCATTTCCATGGTCCCCATTAATATTATATTAAAGATATGGTGCATGTACTTAAGAGCCAACCCAATATTGAAGACCTGATTCAAAAAATTAGGAAAAATTCTTAAGAATAACCCCAAAAATTTAGAAGAGTGAAATGTGAAAAGAAATTTCCAACATTAAATAATTTATTTTAATTTCTTTTAGTTGTCGCTTTTTTTAATAAATTAAATTTGGAATGGAGCATGGCAGTAATAAATCCACTGAATATCATTCCCTTGTCGATGGAATGTCGAAGGAATGCTCTGTGTAGATGAAACAACAGTAACTATTACTTCAGATTATAAACAAAACGCTGTGGATTCTTGAAAAAGTAAAACGTTCATCTCTATCCATTGCAAAGACCAAATACTAGAAGGTCCAACTAGTCGCACTACTTTGTACATATTCCGACCCCATACAATTGCGAATTTTGTTGACTTGTTTAGCCTTGAGCCATTAAATTTAACACAGAAGACCTACTTGCATCGAAGACGTCGTTTCAAGAAGCAATTGTTTGCTATGTGTTCTCTGTGTTTGTAATAATATTCAAGTAATACATATAAGTTTCGAAGTACTTTAGTATATTTACAATGCGTAAATGCTCTTAAAATAACATCACAACACTATTGAAACTATATGGACTTTCGTATCAGTACTAATTTCTTACTTATTGTTAGTTGGTGACCACCTGAAATTTAAACGATACTATGTTATCGAATCCTTTACCAGAGTGAATTATCAACATCAGTTAAAACCGTCGTCAACTTCGTCGCATATAACTAATTAAATTTTGTGTACGGTCGATTCAGTATTGTGGAACATCTTCAGCTACCGAATATCTTACATAGACAGCCTTTTCAGCCGTTTCAATTGAAACAAAGTAATTAACATGTTATCTGGTGGATTGTCCTCATCATAACGAATACAAGATGGTGGAAATCATATACAAATAATTTAGGTATCTGTATTAAAATACTGTATATGATAAAGGGAATAATATTCTGAAATAGATATCTTCTGAACGTTGGCTTTTGTCGTATTGAGCGTTTTAATTAAATATTACTTCTATTAGCTTACGGATGTATACCTACACATATTCGATTCCATTATCAATATCCATTTCAAATTATACTATTTTTATGCTTTCAATAAATGAATGAGATTATTATTTATACTGGGCATTATTCATACTGGTCACTATTCATACTGGGTATCATTTATACTGGTCATTATTATTCGTACCGGTCAAATGACTTATTAAAAATCGGAAGATTTAATTTCTTAATGCTAATATTTTAATTTATGCTATGCCTACGTATATGTATGCGTTTATATAATGCAATGTTATTGTAAGAGCGAAACTACGGTTATACTCAGCAGGCAGTAAGCTGGCCCTCCGGCTCTTTGAAATAAAGTATTGAACGCAACGTATGTCTCTATCTAGTCGTGTCCGGCTATCACTGAAGATCACTGTACTCAAATTTTATATTTTATCCATTACTTTGCAATGTGTACTAAAAGTTATTTCTAGCTTTTTGATCTTCTCCTATATAATAGGAGATTTTGACATATCTTTTATAGACGGTAATAAAGTCTATTAAGTCGACGAAGGTGTAGGAAAGATAAAATATATTATTGTTTGCGTTTCATTCCTTCCTTTGTTTTCACATGCTAAAGAGCTTCGAAACCATTCGATCATTTTCGCGTCCTTTAACTGGAAGGAATTGATTACTTAAAAATAATACCTAATAATACCTAATCTAAAAAGACATAAATTTAAATTCTTGAGAATAATAAGTAAAATAGTTCTTGCTAACTTTGAATCAAAGTAAGATGGTTTTTATCGTAAAAAGTTATTTTTTACAGTTCATAAATTCTTGCTTCAGAGGAGACCACTACATCAAGTTGAAAACTTCTTTCCATTGCAAATACTTTTTATAACTTTCGCAGTGTGTTTAAGGTCGTTATCTTGATATATTTTAAGCTCAATACACACGCTAAAGATTTCATAATGGATATTACAAAGATATTATTAAAAAACAAGACTTGTACTAGAGTATATTATAAGATATTCAATATACGAGTGTATAGCCCTTTGAAGATGCTATCCTTCCTTTAATTTTGGACACATAAATACTAGTAACTATAGCGTCCTCCGAGAGAAGGGTACCTTTCAGACTCTAATCTATAGTTAGTTCTAGTAGACAACACTGTTAGTTAATCCTATAGAATATACAACCTCGGATATTACTTGGGCTTATTAAATTGTCTCTCTGTCTTTATATCAAGCGTAAATATTGCTTACTTTGGCAAAATTATTGTTGAGAGAAAGTATTTTAGTGGTACCGTAAAGAAGAAAGGAAGGTGTTCATATTTTTGCTTTGGATTTTGATAAAAAATGTTTACCATTAATTTAATTTATTTTAAAGATTATAATAAAATCAACTTTGTTTGATTTTTTTTAATATTTACCATCTTTAGTTGTGTGTTGACTAGATGTTAGGATTCATCTTATACTGACAATTAGTTATCAATGCCAATTTGGCAAGAGTGTCAATATCTATTGTTTCTAGAAATCGTATATAGAATAAGCCAAAAAATTGTTTGGACACGTTATAAACAGATTTAGACAGACTTAACATTGTGACAGAATATTGTTACCATTTAATGTAAAATAATTCCTTTCAGACAAAGAGTGTCCAAATTAATTGGTATAGGTTTCTTTTTTCATAGATAGCTGATTATGGAAGCTGAAGATACCACAACGGCCAGTCTTGGGGCCTGTTCTATGAAATGTGGCATACGACAGTGTGCAGAAGCTTGAACAGCCAGAGAGGGTCAAACTCATAGGGTTTGCGGCTCTACAAAGAATATTGGCCTGGATAGAGGAAAACGACCTCCACGTAGCACTGGAAAAAGCTGAAGCAGTGCTCTTAACTACAAAGAGAACTTGTCCAAATGGCACTCAACGTCCTAAGAATCTCCGTACGTCCAAGTAAAGCCACCAAGTACCTGGGGGTGTGGCTAGATATAAAACTCGCGTTTGCTGACCACGTGAATAAGACCATTGAAAAGGCAGAGATTACAATGTCGGCTCTGCTGTGCCTGATGTCTAATATCAGAGGCGTGAGAGCGTCAAAACGAAGAAAGCTGGTTAGTGTGATCCACTCGCTGGTGCTGTAAGGTGCCTCTGTTTGGCACGAAGCCATTAAGAACCAAAAGCTACAAAGGTAAACAGACTATAACGGACGGTTTGCATTATTGCTTATGCATTTGCAAATCATATTTCTGTGCGTCGTCGATCCGAACTGAAGGCCTTTAGAAAAAATCAGTGGTGGCTCAGCATGTTCACCGCCATACCCGACGATGGATCTCTATCGGGCCTTTCTAAGACCTTAGAGAGAGGAAAGGCGACATCCTTTGAAAATGTTCCTTAGGGGGTGGGGCTGGTTTAGCTCACTCTCCTGTTGGGCACCATTTAGAGACTGTGTTTCGTGGTGTGAAAGATCAACCTCAATACACCTCTTTACACCGTGAGATTGACCTCTTCATTATAAATCTTAACGACATGGATGGAGATCCGCTTCTTGAAATCAGTTAGGAAGAGGTGCTGAGTTCAATAAGTCGTCATAAGAATGATAAGGCTCCTGGAGATAATGGAATTGCTAACATTGTCCTCAAAAGACTTCCAATGAATACCATTCACATCTGAGTGCAGATTCTGAATGCTGTGCTGGATTTTCGCGCCTTTCCGAACGTTTGACGCTCTATAAACGCCGTAAAAATTCATCAAATCTGTCCAAAATCGCTGAGTCTGTAATTCGTTTTAGGTTGCGTGATTTAATCACTGAGGATAACTTGTTACCGGACGTACAGTTCGGATTTTGGAAAAGCTTATCGACCGATTGTCAGTTCATCCGCCTGACAAAGGAGATGAGGAGGACAAAAAGTCTAATGGACTTCGTCTCCAGCCTTAGGTCAAGCACAAATTGTACGCAAGATGAAACATATTTCAGATTTTATTCTCCTTGAAATATATTAGGAACGAATTTAAAAAAAATAAAAGTTGATCTTGCTTCAAAAATTGAACTCAATTATATTCTAATAAGTTATTGATTATTAATTTATATAAGCTTTCTGTTGTATTTTGGCGACTCTAGAGGCTCATCAGCAACGCAAATGTGCTGTATATACGTATCCTTGCTAACGAGATAAATTTCGTGGAATAACGTCGAAAACATCATAATCGAGAGAGAAAATTGAAAACAGGTTTTCCCCTCAAGCTACGTAAACCAGCCTTTTTTCTATGGATGAAACAAAAGTAGATTCAACTTCGTAATCGTATACATGAATTTATGTATGAGACTAAAGATGTTATTCTACCGAAACTTTTTGAAATATTTTAATAAAACATACACCAAGGGACTTCATGTGATCATTTTTAAGATGTAGTTTGTGTTGTGGGTTTTTAAATTAAAAAAAAAAATCGTAAAAGCATTCTTTCTTTTTTCGTAATTACGAATGTGTATAATGTCGTAAAACCGCAACAGAGGATTTATGTGGTGCGGATACACATATTTACGTATGTATGTACATACATACGTATTTGAAGATATTATTTTACGCAAAAGAGGTTGGAAAAATGAATATTTTATATTTAAATTTTTGATAATTTTTGCCATCTAGACGATATTGGCAATCCAACATTTAGTCCTCATCACTCTCTGAATTTGCAAGTGAAAATGATAAGAAATGTAACCTCATTGTCTTGTTGTCTGGGCATGTTATAGCAATTTTTTTACAAAGCTTTATTTAACAACCAACCAGTGAAATTTATTTAAAACATAAAAATATACAGTTAATCAATTGATGATAATTGAAGAAACGCAAGGTATCGAATCAAGAATTAAAGAAGACATTAAGAAAGTTGAAGAACGGATCTTAACAAATCGAAGAATGAAAGAACATCATTGCAGTGATGCGATGATTCACGAATAAGTGTTAAGACGATGAATTTCTACACAACCATGAATGATAAGACAAAAACCGTCTTTTCCAAGAGTTAACAGGTAATAAGAGGCCCAGTGGGACACAAAAACTCATCGATAAAACAGAAATTCAATGGATCTATAAAAGACCATTAAAAATGGGAAAAGACCAAGTTCGATAAATAATTAACGACTGTGGCTTTCTAGATATAGAATGCCCAGAATACAACCCTGAGTCAAATCACGGTAACTCGGCGTTTAAACCACGCTAAAAGCAAACACTTTCTGATAAGATAAAAGTGGACGTGAGGGGGTATATTTATATGTATACAACTGTCTAAGAAAACGGATCAGTGAGCACGGAGACGGATTTTCAAATACTGCAGAGTGGGGAGATGCTGAGGTAGTCTCTGGATCTTGATTGAATGTTTTGTTTCCGGAGAATTCTATCGATACGATCTGTAACGCCATGAATATAGGGGAGAACAATAGGACTTCGCTGATTACCAGATTCTAGTGTTACTTTTTTTCCCCTTATACCAGACCTAGACGATCTATGGTCACCGGTAAGGCACCGCAGCCTTTGCATATTCAAGTCACCCATTCTAACACGGTAGTCCCCTCCACTAATCTGTACAGGTCCCTAACCGAATGTGTACGGTATGTCTTTGGGTCTCCTTTCGTTCTCCCAAAATAGATTTTGCCTTCTGCGAGTATATCATCCTTCTGAGAGTATATCCCTTCACCAGTACCATTAGCATTCTTAGATCCGTTCCTGTACCAGGAGTCTGCTAAGTCTTGAAGGGATTCCCATACCTTATCGATATGTGGTCAGTCCGCATTTCCAAAACCCCCTTTCCCACATGCTCGGTTATCGACATATGTTGTGTTTTGCAACCTGCTTCCCCCTGCATAACCAGGTGCAACGGTGGCAAGCAGTGTTGCCAGATCTACCGATTTACCTACCGCTCTACCGTTTTCTAGTTGTCAATCTAACGCTTTTTCCAATTTTGTAAAAGATTACATATTCAATACTTTGATCCTATAATCATCCTGGCGACATCTACAAGTCTCGTGACTTACTGCAAGCATTATGAATGATTGAGCGATTACACATCAATCCCATACATAATCGGGGACTCTCCCGGTGAAGTCTTATTTACAATAGGCAACGTGTAAGGCACGAAATAAAATGTACATTATTGTATAAGGGTATTAATAATTATCAGAACGAAAATTGTTAACTGCAGGCTTTCTTTTACCTGTCAAAATTTATTCATAATTGGAGTATTCGTTCATGATCGTAAGGGCAAAATAAGTTCATTCTCAGTTAATTTTTATTGTTGTTTGAATCGATCATATTATATCTATGTATCTAAGAGATCGTATTACAGTTAGTCGTTGATTTAACTGCTTCATATTAGTGTTTGCTAAAATTAATTTTGTGCAGATATTTTAATAATTTATTATGAGGGGGTGAATAAGGGGGCGTTCGAGTAATTCGTCCTGCAAAAACAAAACATCTTTGGACAACTTTCCGCGTCTTCTTTCTACAATTTTTTCCAGTAGCGTGATCAGTAACGTCGAATAACAATTCCACCCTTATCCAAAAAATCAATCATAATTACTCCATGGCAATCCCAAAAAACTACAGCAGGAACTTTTCTAACAGATTTTTGATCACGAAACTTCTTAAGCTGTGGAGAACCTGAATGTCTCCATTCCATTGATTCTTGCTTTACTGCTGAGTCGTAAAAATGTACGCAAGTTTCATCCACACTAACAATACGGCTTAAGAAGTCTGCATAATTTTTAAATCGAGCACAGATCCAACACTCTTATATATTTCTGGTCAACTGCTTCATATTAGTGTTTGCTAAAATTAATTTTGTGCAGATATTTTAATAATTTATTATTAATTTTATATTTATTAATTATGTAGTTCAGAAAAAAAAGATTATAAAAGTTTATAATACTTATTTAAAGAATTAAAATCCTTTTGTTACTTTTTTTTGGTCTACCTAAAGTCACTAGATGTATAAAGTAGGTACCGAAATCCATTGGACCCGTGTATTAAAGAGAGAAAGCAATCTATTGGACCCGTGTATTGAAGAGAGAAAGTATTATTTTCGTACCGACATCTACCGTTTTTCTCGAGCAAATCTACTGCTAAACCAATTTACCATCTGGCAACACTGGTGGCAAGTCTAAGAGTGCCTGCACAGCTGCCGTCGGTGTCGACTGCAAGTGATACTTTAGGCAATCCCCAACTTATTAGTCGATATTTGTTGCGACTTGTAAGGTCTTAATTATCCTTAACCGTTAGTTAGTTTCTCTACTTATCAAATCGGTGTATCCTGTTGTCTAGTTTTACTTTTCTACTTACATTTCATAAATAAAAATTGATAAATAAAATTTTTTAAGGTCTTTTTCTCTAGTCTAGTTAAAATATTCTAGTACTTTTTCTTTTTTACTTACATTTCATAAATAAAAATTGATAAATAAAATTTTTTAAGGTCTAGCATTCTCTAGAAATTTGATAAAATATTCTTGATATGGTTTGAGACTTTATTTTAAGATTCTACTTTTTCCCAAAATTGTCTTAGAATGGAATTATGTGAGTTCGGGGAAAGGACTAGAGATCGAGTTATCTGAATTCAAAGTCCTTGAGTTCAAGTTTTCCGAATTCAAGGTTGTACCTATTCTTTTTAAATAAACTTTTTACAATGTTATAAAATATCCGTAAAAAGAAACGATAGAAGTCAGTATAAAAGGCGCGGATACACAAAGAAACAAAAAATGCCAAAATTGATTACTAAAACTTTAAATATTCATGAAATCGATCCTTCAGTTAAATAACAATTTTTTAACTACGTAGTTCCATCTATGAATTCTGTAATACCACGTATTTCGCAGGTAAGGCAATAGTTAAGAATCAACGTTGTACAACGTACAAAAATCAATGGGACGGAAGGTAGTACGTTGGCAGTAGCAACAAGTCCCTATACTCCACGACTCCTTATCGATTTCTAAATTTACCAACGCGAAATTCAAATATTAGCGTGACTCGCTATAATGCGTTCTGCTTTTCAACAATTACAAACCGGTGGTTGTCCTTTTTCATTCACCTGCGTCACATTAAATTAAATAAGATATATGGCGATATAGATACAGTAACAGGTTAAAATCTAATTGCATCGGTGGTAATGTAGTTTAGCCGAAGGTTGCTTTTATCGCAACAGGTCCTTCTGCTGCGAAATATGAATACACAACCACGCATGTGTATCTAATAAAGATAAATACGGAACTAATTCAAAATACATGATTCCATTTTTGGAGTATTTATACACAGAACACTTTCGGGTGTATTTGAATTGCTTCTCATTTTCAACGTTTGATTTAGACGGAATTTGTAAATCGTGTTACAAGGGAAGCTTCCTAACTCAAACAAGTCGACAGTAGTAGAAATAAAATATGAGTGTTGAATACGACGTTTCCAAATTGTAATGTTTCGCTTGAAATTCCTGGTCGGCGACGTTTTTATTAAAATTGTGTATCTTCATCGAAGCAGCTTTTGAAAAATATTTTTTACATCGATTTGCATAAAAAATTAGCGAATATCAACGTTATTGTTTTTCAAGGAAAACGTATCGAGTTTAATTTCCTTCTTGCGTAAGAGAATATAGTTTCCGGATTTCAAAGTATCGAATTGAAGAAACGTCGAAGGAGCAGCGGATATAGAAGTCCCTTTACATTACCTTTTCAAGCCTGTGACCATATATAGCAATTCTCATTTCCAGAAAATATTTTATTCATACGCATGTTCTCATACCCTTATGTTTTTTTCGCAGAAAATACCTTTTGTATATACCATTGCAATATAATATGTATGGGAAAGGAAAACATGTTTTTTCGTTTTAATTCGTTTACTTTATAGGTTGATGTTTAGTAAAAAACAATAAAAAAAGAACAAAAATAACAAGGTTTTAATAAGAGAAAATTGTTTGTTTTTTATAAATCATTTTTAGACCTTTTAAAAAGAAATTTGTATCTTGATCTGCAAATCATGCCTACGCAGCTTCTATCACCTCTTGGTTGGAAGAAAATTTACGACCTTTTAAACATTTTTCCAGTAGAGTGATCAATAACGTCGAACAATAATCAAAAATCAATCATCATGGCAATCCCAAAAACTAAAGGAGGAACTTTTTCCAACAGATTTTTAAGACGAAACTTCTTAAGCTGTGGAGAACCTGAATGTCTCCATTCCATCGATTCTTGCTTTATTGCTGAGTCGTAAAAATGTACTCAAGTTTCATCCACACTAACAATACGGCTTAAAAAGTTCTGCATCATTTTTAAATCGAGCACAGATCCAACACTCTTATACGCTCCTGGTCAACATTCAGACATTTGGGGATCCATTTTGCAACATTTTTTTCGTGTCTTAATCGACGTGAACTACAGTAGTCTGCATAAATTATCGATAACTTGTGTATAAAAATTAACTACATATATTTGTGATAAAGGAACTTTATTTTAAGATTGATTGGAAAGGAAATAGATAATAATGAAACCAAAATACAACTGATGTTTGCTGTATCCACATTTTGCTCGAATCACTTGTATAAGTCTGCTTGGCCTGCTATTTCCTAGGTTTTGGATAAAGTCCAATGAAATGTTTTCCCATTCTTCTTGCAATATGGCAAACGTAATTCGAAGTTGGTTTCCATTTCTAGGCGACTATCTATGTCTTTTGCAGTTGGTTTTATCGGTCCAAGTAATCCCACACGTGTTCAATGATGTTTTAAATCAGGACTTTGAGGTAGCCAAATTATTAATTTGCAAATGTTTTGTTTTTCCTGATCATCAAGATATTGTTTAACGATCCTAGCAGTATGTTTCGGATGGTTGTCCTCTTGTAAATTAAAATTTTGCGCAATCAGTCGACAACCTGCAGTTATCGCATGTTCCTGGAGAATATTGCAGTTAGGGCCCTACATCCCTAATTTGAATAGAGACAATCTTGTTTGATAGTAGTCTGTATACATGCTGGATTGTAATCTTCTCCGGATGCGTCTTCTCATATGCCACTCAATTGGAATTTGGAACTTGAATTAATCAATCCACAGCACGCGATTTCAATCTTCAATGGTCCAGTTTATATGGTTTTTGGCTTATATCAATCTTTTGTGCCTATTGCCATACCTAAGCAGTGATTTTCGACGAGCAATTTGACCATACAAGATGGCGCGTAATGTGGACGGATGTACTACTAAACCAGTTACTTGGAGATCTGCTGCTAAATGCGTCCATCTCCGTGTTCTGTGTTTTGGCAGTCACCCATAGAAACTGGTCAGATCGTGTTCTGTTATCTTTTTTGATCGTCCTGATTTAGGTTTGTCCGTTATATTGCCCGATTCTCGTTTTTAGCACACTTTTGACATTATTCAACAATAATTTGCCGTGGACTTTGTCCTTGTTCATGCAAAAATAGGATCTTATGCCTATTTTCTAAGTATACTTTTGGCATATTTATGATAAATTATCACTTATTGTTGATTCATATTGACACTAAATCTACTAAACTGGACATATCTGTTCTTTTCTCAGAATTAGCCACTTATCAGTAGATTTCTTCAGACTGTGGCTGTAATATATTTTTTATTTGAATAATATGCGTGCGATGGATAATTTATGCACATAAGTTATGACATGTATATGGTGTTCATCCTCAACAGAAAACTTACCCTCTTTTGAAGCTCCTTTTTCAAATTTTATTGGGCGTATACCATAATAATTTAAAACTCGAAATAAACACATGCTTGAGTAGTGTCCATTATTATTCGGTAACTGTTTTGTACATGTACAAATGAAATTGCTTTGTTTGTTTGCAAAACAAAACTTGTTTCGATGAATAATTTTTTTCTCTCTCTCAAAACAAAAATCAAATATTAATTTAAATTTAATCGACAGGGACGTGTACACTGTTTACAAGGTAGGTATGCAAATGCCCAAAAAAGAGGATTGAAACATGCACTTATTACATTACCTATAATTATTTAATCCAATAATATAATTATTTAATTAACTTATGTACTTTCAGCTGAGGATATGTGTGTTAGAGAGTCCTAAAATGTAATATAACATAAACTTAAGAGAAAATTTGCTCGAATAATATTTGGGAGAGAGCTTGTGTGGATTCTTTCAGTTAAAAGAGTGATTAAATTATATTCAATATGTATCATATTTACACCGTAAAATGATACATTATTATTCACTTCATATTAATATATAAAATAAATAAGGAAATTACCTCATTTTCTGCCCGTCGCTGCGTCTCTTCCTACGTTTATCATCGGCAACACCACCATAATATCTATACTGGTTAATGGAAGCTGGATCCCCGTAGAGCTCCGATTTCAAAACTGCATTTTCTAGCGCCTCGTCCAATTTGTCCTTATTAGTTCCGTATCGATAGCCCTTCGTACTCGGCGATGGATTTGTCATCCATTTGGTCGGTATCGTATAGAGACGATGGAATATCGGTGTTCTGGAATATACTTTGATCCTGATCCCATCCGCCGATTTGGTCATTGAAATTCGTCCCTGTTGACGAAGGTTAAGTAATTAACTAATGGCCTAAAGTTGGAATAGTACGACGATGTAGTTTACCTCGTTTTATTGCTGTTGGATTGCTGAAGTAGGGGGTGGAATCGCGGAGTTTTCTCTGATCGGCTTGAAGTGTCATGAGCTCGTTTTACTGGAAGTACAAAGTAGTATATTAGGTATTAGTTTAAAAAGTAAACACAATATATGGAGTAGAAGAAAGTAATAGGAAACTTATTTCATTGTGAAATTTTGCATCTTTTTATCATATATCCCAATTTCTATTACATACTCAATAATCTATTCATGATATCCGGGATTTTATTAGAGTCATCTTTTGTGGGTCCAATAATAAAATCAAACGAAACGAATCGACCTTTACATAAATTGGTTTCTTTTTTATCTGCTGTCAAGGTAAGGGCTTTTAAGATTAGGCAAATCATATATTGGTGTCTTTCTTTGCTCTTTCTACAGAAGGGGAACATTTTATTGTGCTGAATAAGGTGAATGGGATTTACAAGATAACGAAATAATATTGTATGATTTTTATTCTTTAACGAAAATTTTAGATCCCATTTGTCCCATTTAAGAAAGCGGAAAATGAAGATTAGTACCTAAAATGTTCATATTAAGAATCGGATAAAACCTATTGGACTAAAGCAATGTTCCTAAGAAGAGCTATTATCGATTAGAGCTATATTGTATCCTAGCTAGCTACTGAGGACCTTGTTTAGACGGGTGAACAAACAAGGAAGGCTTCAACATTGATTGAACAGAACACTCCAGAAAATGAATCTTCTATGACTGCCATACATCAGTTAAAATTGTGGCATCGACTTGAAAAGGACGACCTAAACGGGGATCTAAGGATTTTAGGACTATGAAGTACCTACAATGGTGACGTCACTTCTGGGCTGACAGAATTATTTCTGGGCTTAACATTATGTGATTCTTGTAGAAATGACTTTAAAAAATCTAGAAATCATAATAATTTTCAAGTTAATTGTATCTATAAATTAAATTTTAATCTGTTTGTTTTATAAATTAAAGAGGTATTGTTATTATTAAAGTTCTGTACTAAAATTTGAAAATGAGTCATTTATCTGGTCTGCAAATTTAAGAACTAAAAAGGTAAAGGCAATTTAGCCAAAAATGTCTGCATCAAAAGGAAATCTGAGCTAAGGCCTGCAAAAGAAGCAAACATTTTTCTTTAGTGATCCTAACAACCAATTTAGGAGACAAGTCTAACAGCAATAGGAAAAGCAAATCAAAAAAATTTTCTTAAGAATGTTACACAAAATCGACAAATTACTAAACTAACACAAACCAGTGTCCTACAATACAATGTAGTGAGTACATAGGACGATCAAAAATATCCTCTGCCGTGGATTATATTGATCAGTGGAGTTGGTAAATAGCGCCAAGAGTTACATCGTTTCTAATTAGTACAACACAAAAGCTATAGCAGCTAGAACAATGTTTTTTGTTTTCTCATAGTCCAACAAATTTTTTGATACCTTGCACCATTAAAGCTCAGCAGGGAAGAGAAGAAAATTTTGAAGGTAAAGCCAAGCTTTAGGGACATATTTATAGTTCATGCTTGTCTGATAAGCATCAACTACAAATCTCTGGGCCTAAGCTAAAGCTCAGAATTATAGTTTATGCTTGGTTGGGTAATGCTTTTAAATACACAATTTTGACACGAATATCATTACAAATGTCATCAAAAGCCGTGAACTATAAATTTTGGCTCCACTAACGTGACAAAAATTATTGACTTTTTCTATAGCTTAAAGCCGTGAAATCTATAAAAGGGGGGATCATCTAATTTTGATGCTTCCACACGTTGGTTCTGGATGAGTCCAGTTCTACAAGTGCTGTGATGTTCTACCACGAACCTGTTTACTATTGACGCTATTTGCTAGCTCTGTTAATCTGATTGCAGTGCATTTTTCCGTGCGAAATATTTCATAATAAAAGAGATACAAAAATTCAATTCAACGAGACTAGTATAAAACTTTATAGAATATACTCTAATTTAAATTTCATGATTTCGAAGAATTACAAGCAGTAAGGGAAAACAAAATTTCCAACTTCACCAACGATATATTTGAAACCTTAGGCAATGTATATCAATATTTGCTGAAACAATAACGAACGAAGCATATGGAATATTTTTTTACAATATTATGCGAGAGAAATTTCACGTCTCAAATATTGTTTTTATTACGTTTGCTTAAGATGTATATTTATATCTTTGTTCAATACATGAATTTCATTCATTTCATATTTTTACGTAAAATATCTTATTCTGAAAAATCTAAATTTTCTGCTTTTATATTTATTGAAGTGGTACTATTTGCGCAAGGTAATATCGTTAGTTTACTGCAGTTAGTTGACTTGTACTGATGTATTTGCGACCCATAACAGAATTAAGTCGGAAATAAGATTTTTCGAAAGCGATCCCCAACTACTTCAATAAAATTACAGAAGCACAGGAATTGGTTCACTCGCTACCTCGAGATGATTTCTATATTCCATTTGGTAGGTAGCCACGTTGCATAAATTATTCAAGGAAAGAAATTCATGGACATCAAAAAGAAGTAGAAAAGACGATGTAGAAAACCCAATTTATTATTAATTGAATTAGCATTTTACATTACGGGCCAATAGTTATTGAAAACTAACTATTCCAATAACTATATCTGTAACGATAGCTGTTAAGGCTCCTGTACACCAAACTAATGGTATGTACTAGTGTATTAAAAGCCTTTTTTCTGTTTTAAAAATTTATTGTTTAACTTGGAAAAGGTAAAAGGTTTTTTCATGTAGGTAGGCAATTGTGTATTTAAGGGTTGTTAGGAAAAAATGTTTTCCCTTTGTGTTTTGTTTTTTTTTATTACATAGAAACATTATTATATACTTTCTATACGCTCCCTGTTTCGCAAAAGTAATATTTGATCTTGCTATTTTAGATTTATATGTAGGTATGTGAGTGCCAGTTTTGACTCCACATAAAACTCTTCTTGTATATCTCTGGTCGTTACGTTCGATTTTTAAAGGGGCATCCTTTTCAAGCCTTGTTAAACTTCTCGCCCTCTACCACTTTCAGGAATGTGATATAACGTAGGTACACCTAATTTTTTTCTACTACTCTATAAAAAGTGAAGCTTCTATCCCAAGCAATACGTCAGAAATCGAAAGTAAACGTTTGAGTTCCTTGGTTGTTATAGAAGAAACAACATTTCATATGTTTTATTTGCAACTATCTTTGTTGTTATCTATTGAAATTTGATACTTTACAAGCATTAAAGGTTACGTTGACAATTTATCGCAACTGCCACGTAACTATATATAAAAACTGAGGTAAAAATTTTTTATAGAATTTATTTGAAATATCAAAATATTTTGTCAGGATATTCAATTTTAATTCCATAATACCAAAGATTATTAAAAAAACAAAAATACATTACATATCGTGTAATTGTGTTTTGAATAGCCTCGGCTTCGCCTCGGTATCCAACTACTTTCTCACCCTGAAAAGTTAACTTTCGTTTCTTGTAATGTAAATAACTATAAGTAAAAATGATAAATATTAGTTTTTTAATTCCATAATATCAAAGAATAGACGAAATAATTTAATACATCATATGATAGAAAAGTTCTTCGCAAGTTCGGAAGTTTTGAGAAGCCTCGGCTTCGGCCTCGGCATTCAAATGCTCTCCACATCGAAAAGTAAGCTGTCGTAGTTTATAATATAAAGAACCGTTTAAATTTTATTGAAATTACCTTGTTTTGGACTTATTAATACAGAAGTACTGTCAATGTGCTTGTGATCAATTCTTTTTGCCGGTTGTAGAGGTAGTAGTATTAACATTTTAAAATTAGGAACTGAGACTCATCAGGGCGAATTTTTTATAACAAGCGCTTTCATATTCATCGAATTGGGCAAGATATGTAACTAACAACATAAACAAATGAATATCGACTGCGTCAATCGTACACAATCACACAATTAGATACGCAACTCTAACTAGTTATTTTTAAGGAAAGTTACTCACATCGGTAAAGGGGTGCTGTGGGTTATGCAACACAAATCACTAGCTTCGTAATATGGGCTGTCAATACTGTCTCACTATCTTTTTTTAATGTGTGGTGGGTGCTTAGTTGCAGTGACTCGTAAGCTGTATCGCTTGTCTGGCTATGTGTAAGTTATGTTCAATGGCTTTGTGACAGCACCATATCGCCTTTTATGATGCCGCACCGTTAATCACTTTGCCCCAACAGCGAATGGTAAGTCGATCCGGAATTAAACTCTGGAAAAAATGTCACCGTGCCTCCAGAGAATTGAACCTCGGCACCTATCGTCCTCCCACAACGATAGTCAGCCGCCTAACCACCACGGCAATCGACCCTGTTCTTCAGTTGTATTAATGTTAAATTTTATTGCCCAATATGTAATTTTTAAAGTTGATAAATCAAGGTGTAAAAGCTATCGATATTCATCATACTTCATAAATAGTATGAACACAAGCGTTTACCACTCAGACTATTATTTGATTTTGGAGGAATATGCGAATATCTGCGAAGAAAATTGTTGGGATTGTAAACACATTATTGTCCACGACAAGTTTTTAATTTTGTGAAATTACCGCCAAGAGGGTTCCCAATAAATTTGGCTGAACAACAGCAGAAATGACTTCACATTTGCTACGAGTATGAAAAGATTAACCACCGATGAAATCTGTGGTCCTCATTATATGTCAAAGAGCAAGAATATTAGCATGAATAGGGTCACTCAAGCTCATCACCTATCAAAGCATTTCAAACCCAACGAAGTGATACCAACTGTATTCTGTCTTCTGCACGATAACGTTCGCTCAAATTAGCCAAACTGGCTTGCCTCCCATATAGTCTGGACTTGGCCTTAAGCAATTTACAAACATATTTCTAGTATATGTATATCGACCAGAAAAAATGCAAAATGTGAACCACCCTCCAAGAAAACATCTTAAGAAAACTAGTCCAATACCTAACGAAAGAAACAAAAAAAAAAATCAAATTTAAGTATTTGGGGATGCAGGCACAATCCACTCAATAGCAAATCTATAAGTTTGTCAATTTAAAATATCTACATATTATATAACACGCTTTACAAAATTCAAACAGCTGGCACTAAAACACAGTACTACAAGAATTTAACAGCGATAACTTTAAACAGAGAAACGAATATAGGTTAGAATATGTTGAAAAGATGTAGGTAATGAAGATTGTCGTTTCGGCAAACCATGTTATTTTTTTCTGACAAAGCTTTGTTTGATCTACTTAAATGGAATAGTTGATAAACAAAATTGCAAGCCCACGTCCAAAATCATGTAACGGTTAATATTTGGACGAATCTCTTACGTCTTACTAGACACTTTAATTTTAATTTTTGATACCAGTACATAAGTATCGTACATAGATAGCCTTCACCAGCAGATTTAGTAATGCAAAAACGATATCTGATAACACCTAATATTTAATCCAAAATCAATTATATACAATACACACACGAGAAAGCCTTCAAACTTCGACAATAAATATGTAATCGTATCTGCCTGGGATAGAACAGGAATACCTGTCTCCAGAGTATATACTATTGAACCTATTTATAAATTAATACCCGGTTTGGGAAGTTCCAACATACTAATATTAATATCGATTAAATAAAATGAATAAATAAATCAGAATTGTTGTTGACACTCAATATTCAAGCACGTAGAACACGTAGACCATAAATACTTTACCAAAATATAGGTTCTGGATAACATTGACTGTGAGTAGGTGTGTATAAACCAGCTAGATACATACATATGTTCCGAACCCCACATGACGTTGTATATCACGTAGCTGTAGCGATAAAATGTGAATGGAAACCGTTCACCAATGTAAGGTTGACGCATTTTGCAAGTGCCCATAATAAATCTTCTCATCTTATCCAACGACCCATATAATTTTATATTGGCGTCGTTGATCAATATATGACGTTGCCTTATCACGTGCACACAAAGAAAGTGACAAGGTAACTAAAAGGTAAAGCCCTATATTAAAGTAAGTGTTAGTTTAGCGATAAGCAAAAATATCAATGTTGTTATGGAATATTGAAATATCTAAATGTGTAGTCAATCATAAAAGGTAATGCAAACTTGTTGAATAAAATTGATAGCGTTAGCAAAAAATGTTGTGAAACAATGAATAATTTATTGCCAATTTTTTTCGATTTAATTGGAAAGCAGGACGTTCATGAAAGTTATCGGATCAAAACTTGAAGCTTCACAAGTACTGGTTGAATCTCCATCTTCATATCAGATAGTGAAGAACAGGGATTTGAAAACTTGGTTGTTTGCAAAGAAAACATTAACCCAATTAGGTCTTAAAAAGGTGGCTGCATGATGGTCACTTCAGAGACGAATTTGGCCATCATTAAGGGAGATCCTAGCAAGATTCGTTACTGTGGATGAAACCTGGAAAGTTTCGTGCAACAAAATTTGGAGGGAAGATTGTGGGCACAGTTTTTTGGGATGACTTTTTACCACGTTATCAGACTATAATTAGGCAAAGAATATTGGCCTGATAGAGGAAACGACCTCCCATATCGCAGCACTCGAAAAAGCTAGCTAAGTGCTCTTAATTATAAAGAGAACTTGTCCAAATGGCACTCAACGTCCTAAGAATCTCCGTACGTCCAAGTTAGGCCACTAAGTACCTGTACAGATATAAAACTCGCAAGCTCAAGGACCCACGAATAAGACCATTGAAAAGGCAGAGATTACAATGTCGGCTCTGCTGTGCCTGATGTCTAATATCAGAGGCGTGAGAGTGTCAAACGCAAGAAAGCGTTAGTGTGATCCACTGGTGCTGTAAGGTGTCTGTTTGGCACGAAGCCATTGTAGAACCAAAGCTACAAAGGCTAAACAGACACACGGATTGGTTTGCATTATTGCTTATGCATTTGCAAATCATATTTCGGTGCGTCGTCGATCCGAACTGAAGGCCTTTAGAAAAACCGTGGCTCAGCATGTTCAATGCCATACCAGACGATGATCCTCATCGGCCCTTTTCAAAACTCCCGAGAGAGGAAAGGCGACATCCTTTTGAAAAATGTTCCTTAGGGGTGCGGACTGGTTTAGGGCCTACCTCCTGTTAAATTACTTATAGATTGTGTTTCGTAAAAGAAAGATCAACCTCAATACCTCTTACACCGTGAGATTGACCTCTTCATTATAAATCTTACCGACATGAATGGAGATCCGCTTCTTGAAATCAAAGAAAGAGGCAAAATATCTAATAAGTCGTCATAAGAATGATAAGGCCCGGAGATAATGCAATTACAACATTGTCCTCAAAAGACTTCCAATGAATACCATTCACATCTGAGGCAGATTCTGAATGCTGTGCTGGATTTTCGCGCCTTTCCGAACGTTTGGACGCCTCTATAAACGCCGTAAAATTCACATCAAATCTGTCCAGCATCGCCGAGTCTGTAATTCGTTTTGAGGCCGTAAGCCGGATTTAATCACTGAGGATAACTTGTTACCGAATGCATAGTTCGGATTTTGAAAAGTTGGTATCGACCGATTGTCAGTTCATCCGCCTGACAAGGAGATGAGGAGGACAAAGTCTAATGGACTTCGTCTCAGCCTTAGGTCAAGCACAAATTGTAATGCGCAAGATGAAGATATTTCGATTTTATCTTCTAAATATATTAGAACGAATTAAAAAATAAAGTTGAGATCTTGCTTCAAAATTGAACTCACTGGTATTCCTGACCAAGTTATTGATTATTAATGAGCATAAGCTTTCGTTGCATTTTATTAATTCTAGAGGCTAATCAAAGCAACACAAATGTGCTTATATAATAGTATCCTTGCTTAACGATAAATTTCGTATAACGTCGAAAACATCATAACCTATATAAAAATTGAACAGGTTTTCCCCCAAGTCACGCAAAACAGCCTTTTTCTGTGGATGAAACAAAGTACATCCAACTTCTGCACTGACATACATGAATTTATGACATGAGTAGATTTAAAGACGTTATTCTACCTAAAACTTTTTGAATATTTTAATAAAACACACTGGTGGACTTATGATTATTTTTAAGATGTAGTTTGTGTTGTGGCTTTTTAAATTAAAAAAATCGTAAAAGTATTCTTTTTTTTTTCGTAATTACGAATGTGTAATGTCATAAAACCGCAACAGAGGATTTATGTGGCAAAGGATATTATGATACGTACAAAAAGGTACATACGTATTTGAAGATATTATTTTACGCAAAAGAGGTTGGAAAAATGAATATTTTATATTTAAATTTTTGATAATTTTTGCCATCTAGACGATATTGGCAACCCAACATTTAGTCCTCATCACTCTCTGAATTTAAAAGTGAAAATGATAAGAAATGTAACCTCATTGTCTTGTTGTCTGGGCATGTTATAGCAATTTTTTTACAAAGCTTTATTTAACAACTAACCAGTGAAATTTATTTAAAATATAAAATATACATTAATTAATTGATGATAATTGGAAGAAACGCAATATCGAATCAAGAACAAATAAAATATATTAAGAAAGTTGAAGAACGGATCTTAACAAATCGAAGAATGAAAGAACATCATTGCAGTGATGCGATGATTCACTTAACAAGTGCTAAGACGATGAATTTTCTACACAACCATGAATGATAAGACAAACCGTCTTTTTCCAAGAGTTAACAGGTAACAGAGGCCTAGTGGTTGGGCACTATCGATAAAACAGAAATTCAATGGATCTATAAAGACTACTAAAAATGGAAAAGACCAAGTTCGATAACACTAACGACTGTGGCTTTAGATACAGAATGCCCAGAATAAGGAACCCTGAGTCAAGTCACGGTAATCGTCGTTTAAACCACGCTATGGCAAACACTTTCTGATAAGATGGTAGCGACGAGGGGGACAAGAGTATATACAACTGTCTAAGAAAATTTGACTGTGGAGCACGAGACGGATTTTCAAATACTGCAGAGTGGGGAGATGCTGTAGTCTCTGGATCTTTGATTGTCGGTTTGCTCCGGACACCTTATCGATACGATCCAACATATGAATATAGGTGAGAAACAATAGACGTAGCTGATTACCAGATTCTAGTGTTACCTTTTTTCTTCCTCATACCAGACCTGGCCGATCTAGCAGTCACCGTAAGACACTGCAGCTTTCAGGCTTATTGTGCCACGTCTGCATATTCAAGTCACTCATCTCTCAAACACTTGCAGTCCCTTCCACTAATCTGCCCGCATGCACAGGTCCCAACTGAATGTGTACGGCGTTCTGGGTCTCTTCGCTTTCCTAAACAGATTCTCGGTTTTCATGTGAGTACATCATCTTCCTGAGAAAGTATATCCTCACCAGTACCCATTAGCATTCTTAGATCCGTTCCTGTACCAGGAGTCTGCTAAGTCTTCCAAACCCCTTTCCACATGCTCGGTTATCGATGTTTTTGAGCCGGACCTTCTGAGTCGCTGTTGTGTTTTGCAACCTGCTTCCCTGCATAACCAGGTGCAACGGCAAGCAGTGTTGCCAGATCTACCGTTTTACCTACCGCTCTACCGTTTTAGTTGTCAATCTAACGCTTTTTCCAATTGCAAAGATTGCACATTCAATACTTTGATCCTATAATCATCCCGGCGACATCTACAAGTCTCGTGACTTACTGCAAGCATTGAGGAAATGATTGTCGATTTCATCAACCTCTACATAATCGGGACTCTCCCGGTGAAGTTTTAGTTTGATGAAGTAGGCAACGTGTAAGGCACGAATAAAATGCACATTATTGTATAAGGGGCATTAATAACTCATCAGAACGAAAATTGTTAACCGCAGGCTTTTTTTACCTGTCAAAATTTATCTACAATTCGAGTATTCGTTCATGATCGTAAGGGCAAAATAAGTTCATTCTCACACTTTTTATTGTTGTTTGAATCGACTCATATTATATCTATGTATCTAAGAGATCATTTCATGAGTTATCGTTGATTTAACTGTTTGTATTAGTGTTTATAAATTAATTTTGTGCAGATATTTAATAATTTATTATGAGGGTGAATATGGGGCGTTCAAGTAATTCGTCCTGCAAAAACAAAACATCTTTACAACTTTCCGCGTGTTCTTTCTACATAATTTTTTCCAGAAGCGTGATCAAAGTAACGCGTCGAATAATCGGCGTTATTGTTCCACCCTTATCCAAAAATCAATCATAATTACCTACGGTAATCCCAAAAAATCCAGCAGGAACATTTAACAGATTTGATCACGAAACCTAAGCCGTGGAGAACCTGAATGTCTCCATTCCATTGATTCTTGCTTTATTGCCGAGTCAAAAAATGCAGGCCGCAAGTTTCATATCCACACTAACAATAGCGGCTTTAAGAAGTCTGGTATCATTTTTAAATCGACACAGATCCAACACTCTTATATGCTTCCTTGGTCAACTGCTTTATTAGTGCTTTATAAATTAATTTTGTGCAGATATTTTAATAATTTATTATTAATTATATTTATTAATTTGAGGGTTCATGAAAAAGACTATAAAAAGTTTATAATACTTATTAAAGAATTAAAATCCTTTTTGTTACTTTTTTTGGTCTACCTAAAGTCACTAGATGTATGTGCCACTGAAATCCATTGACCTGTGTATTAAAAAGAGGAGAAAGCAATCTATTGGACCCGTGTATTGAAGAGAGAAAGTATTATTTTCGTACCGACATCTACCGTTTTTCTCGAGCAAATCTACTAAGCAAACCAATTTACCATCTGGCAACACTGGTGGCAAGTCTAAGAGTGCCTGCACAGCTGCCGTCGGTGTCGACTGCAAGTGATACTTTAGGCAATCCCCAACTTATTAGTCGATATTTGTTGCGACTTGTAAGGTCTTAATTATCCTTAACCGTTAGTTAGTTTCTCTACTTTAGTTTTATCAAATCGGTGTCACGATTCCGTGCGTGTCTCTAGTCTAGTTCTTGATTAATTTAGTACTTTTTCCTTTTTTATGCTTACATTTAACAATTTGTGTGTATTATTGCAATTTATCGTAAAAGTATAAACTTCGTGCGTGAAAAAAATTGATAAATAAAATTTTTAAGGTCTAGCATTCTCTAGAAATTTGATAAAATATTCTTGATATGGTTTGAGACTTTATTCTTTAAGATTTCTACTTTTTTTCCCAAAATTGTCTTAGAATGGAATTGTGAGTTCAGGAAAGGACTAGAGATCGAGTTATCTGAATTCAAAGTCCTTGAGTTCAAGTTTTCCGAATTCAAGGTTGTACCTATTCTTTTTAAATAAACTTTTTACAATGTTATAAAATATCCGTAAAAAGAAACGATAGAAGTCAGTATAAAAAGGCGCGGATACACAAAGAAACAAAAAATGCCAAAATTGGATTACTAAAACTTTAAATATTCATGAAATCGATCCTTCAGTTAAATAACAATTTTTTAACTACGTAGTTCCATCTATGAATTCTGTAATACCACGTATTTCGCAGGTAAGGCAATAGTTAAGAATCAACGTTGTACAACGTACAAAAATCAATGGGACGGAAGGTAGTACGTTACAGTAGCAACAAGTCCCTATACTCCACGACTCCTTATCGATTTCTAAATTTACCAACGCGAAATTCAAATATTAGCGTGACTCGCTATAATGCGTTCTTTTTCAACAATTACAAACCGGTGGTTGTCCTTTTTCATTCACCTGCGTCACATTAAATTAAATAAGATATATGGCGATATAGATACAGTAACAGGTTAAAATCTAATTGCATCGGTGGTAATGTAGTTTAGCCGAGAAGGTTGCTTTTATCGCAACAGGTCCTTCTGCTGCGAAATATGAATACACAACCACGCATGTGTATCTAATAAAGATAAATACGGAACTAATTCAAAATACATGATTCCATTTGGAGTATTTATACACAGAACACTTTCGGGTGTATTTGAATTGCTTCTCATTTTCAACGTTTGATTTAGACGGAATTTGTAAATCGTGTTACAAGGAAGCTTCCTAACTCAAACAAGTCGACAGTAGTAGAAATAAAATGAGTGTTGAATACGACGTTTCCAAATTGTAATGTTTCGCTTGAAATTCCTGGTCGGCGACGTTTTTATTAAAATTGTGTATCTTCATGAAGCAGCTTTTGAAAAATATTTTTTTACATCGATTTGCATAAAAAATTAGCGAATATCAACGTTATTGTTTTTCAAGGAAAACGTATCGAGTTTAATTTCCTTCTTGCGTAAGAGAATATAGTTTCGGATTTCAAAGTATCGAATTGAAGAAACGTCGAAGGAGCAGCGGATATAGAAGTCCCTTTACATTACCTTTTCAAGCCTGTGACCATATATAGCAATTCTCATTTCCAGAAAATATTTTATTCATACGCATGTTCTCATACCCTTATGTTTTTTTTCGCAGAAAATACCTTTTGTATATACCATTGCAATATAATATGTATGGGAAAGGAAAACATGTTTTTTCGTTTTAATTCGTTTACTTTATAGGTTGATGTTTAGTAAAAAACAATAAAAAAAGAACAAAAATAACAAAGGTTTTAATAAGAGAAAATTGTTTGTTTTATAAATCATTTAGACCTTTTAAAAAAAGAAATTTGTATCTTGATCTGCAAATCATGCCTACGCAGCTTCTATCACCTCTGGTTGGAAGAAAATTTACGACCTTTTAAACATTTTTCCAGTAGAGTGATCAATAACGTCGAACAATAATCAAAAATCAATCATCATGGCAATCCCAAAAACTAAAGGAGGAACTTTTCCAACAGATTTTTAAGACGAAACTTCTTAAGCTGTGGAGAACCTGCATGTCTCCATTCCATCGATTCTTGCTTTATTGCTGAGTCGTAAAAATGTACTCAAGTTTCATCCACACTAACAATACGGCTTAAAAAGTTCTGCATCATTTTAAATCGAGCACAGATCCAACACTCTTATACGCTCCTGGTCAACATTCAGAATTTGGGGATCCATTTTTGCAACATTTTTTTCGTGTCTTAATCGACGTGAACTACAGTAGTCTGCATAAATTATCGATAACTTGTGTATAAAAATTAACTACATATATTTGTGATAAAGGAACTTTATTTTAAGATTGATTGAAAGGAAATAGATAATAATGAAACCAAAATACAACTGATGTTTGCTGTATCCACATTTTGCTCGAATCACTTGTATAAGTCTGCTTGGCCTGCTATTTCCTAGGTTTTGGATAAAGTCCAATGAAATGTTTTCCCATTCTTCTTGCAATATGGCAAACAGTTGGTTTCCATTTCTAGGCGACTATCTATGTCTTGCTCGGTCCAAGTAATCCCACACGTGTTCAATGATGTTTAAATCAGGACTTTGAGGTAGCCAAATTATTAATTTGCAAATGTTTTGTTTTTCCTGATCATCAAGATATTGTTTAACGATCCTAGCAGTATGTTTCGGATGGTTGTCCTCTTGTAAATTAAAATTTTGCGCAATTAGTCGACAACCTGCAGTTATCGCATGTTCCTGGAGAATATTGCAGTTAGGGGCCCTACATCCCCTAATTTGAATAGAGACACCATCTTGTTTGATAGTAGTCTGTATACATGCTGGATTGTAATCTTCTCCGATGCGTCTTCTCACATACTGGTGCCTCTTACTGCCCAATTGGAATTTGGAACTTGAATTAATCAATCCACAGCACGCGATTTCAATCTTCAATGGTCCAGTTTATATGGTTTTTGGCTTATATCAATCTTTTGTGCCTATTGCCATACCTAAGCAGTGATTTTCGACGAGCAATTTGACCATACAAGATGGCGCCGTAATGTGGACGGATGTACTGCTAAACCAGTTACTTCTTGGAGATCTGCTGCTAAATGCGTCCATCTCCGTGTTCTGTGTCTTGGCAGTCACCCATAGAAACTGGTCAGATCTTTCTGTTATCTTTTTTGATCGTCCTGATTTAGGTTTGTCCGTTATATTGCCCGATTCTCGTTTTTAGCACACTTTTGACATTATTCAACAATAATTTGCCGTGGACTTTGTCCTTGTTCATGCAAAAATAGGATCTTATGCCTATTTTCTAAGTATACTCTTGGCATATTTATGATAAATTATCACTTATTGTTGATTCATATTGACACTAAATCTACTAAACTGGACATATCTGTTCTTTTCTCAGAATTAGCCACTTATCAGTAGATTTCTTCAGACTGTGGCTGTAATATATTTTTATTTGAATAATATGCGTGCGATGGATAATTTATGCACATAAGTTATGACATGTATATGGTGTTCATCCTCAACAGAAAACTTACCTCTTTTGAAGCTCCTTTTTTTCAAATTTTATTGGGCGTATACCATAATAATTTAAAACTCCGAAATAAACACATGCTTGAGTAGTGTCCATTATTATTCGGTAACTGTTTTGTACATGTACAAATGAAATTGCTTTGTTTGTTTGCAAAAAAAACTTGTTTCGATGAATAATTTTTTCTCTCTCTCAAAACAAAAATCAAATATTAATTTAAATTTAATCGACAGGGACGTGTACACTGTTTACAAGGTAGGTATGCAAATGCCCAAAAAAGAGGATTGAAACATGCACTTATTACATTACCTATAATTATTTAATCCAATAATATAATTATTTAATTAACTTATGTACTTTCAGCTGAGGATATGTGTGTTAGAGAGTCCTAAAATGTAATATAACATAAACTTAAAGAAAATTTGCTCGAATAATATTTGGGAGAGAGCTTGTGTGGATTCTTTCAGTTAAAAGAGTGATTAAATTATATTCAATATGTATCATATTTACACCGTAAAATGATACATTATTATTCACTTCATATTAATATATAAAATAAATAAGGAAATTACCTCATTTTCTGCCCGTCGCGTCTCTTCCTACGTTTATCATCGGCAACACCACCATAATATCTATACTGGTTAATGGAAGCTGGATCCCCGTAGAGCTCCGATTTCAAAACTGCATTTTCTAGCGCCTCGTCCAATTTGTCCTTATTAGTTCCGTATCGATAGCCCTTCTCGTACTCGGCGATGGATTTGTCATCCATTTGGTCGGTATCGTATAGAGACGATGGAATATCGGTGTTCTGGAATATACTTTGATCCTGATCCCATCCGCCGATTTGGTCATTGAAATTCGTCCCTGTTGACGAAGGTTAAGTAATTAACTAATGGCCTAAAGTTGGAATAGTACGACGATGTAGTTTACCTCGTTTTATTGCTGTTGGATTGCTGAAGTAGGGGGTGGAATCGTGCGGAGTTTTCTCTGATCGGCTTGAAGTGTCATGAGCTCGTTTTACTGGAAGTACAAAGTAGTATATTAGGTATTAGTTTAAAAAGTAAACACAATATATGGAGTAGAAGAAAGTAATAGGAAACTTATTTCATTGTGAAATTTTGCATCTTTTTATCATATATCCCAATTTCTATTACATACTCAATAATCTATTCATGATATCCGGGATTTTATTAGAGTCATCTTTTGTGGGTCCAATAATAAAATCAAACGAAACGAATCGACCTTTACATAAATTGGTTTCTTTTATCTGCTGTCAAGGTAAGGGCTTTTAAGATTAGGCAAATCATATATTGGTGTCTTTTCTTTGCTCTTTCTACAGAAGGGGAACATTTTATTGTGCTGAATAAGGTGAATGGGATTTACAAGATAACTCGAAATAATATTGTATGATTTTTATTCTTTAACGAAAATTTTTTAGATCCCATTTGTCCCATTTAAGAAAGCGGAAAATGAAGATTAATACCTAAAATGTTCTATTAAGAATCGGATAAAACCTATTACGGACTAAAGCAATGTTCCTAAGAAGAGCTATTATCGATTAGAGCTATATTGTATCCTAGCTAGCTACTGAGGACCTTGTTTAGACGGGTGAACAAACAAGGAAGGCTTCAACATTGATTGAACAGAACACTCCAGAAAATGAATCTTCTATGACTGCCATACATCAGTTAAAATTGTGGCATCGACTTGAAAAGGACGACCTAAACGGGGATCTAAGGATTTTAGGACTATGAAGTACCTACAATGGTGACGTCACTTCGGGCTGACAGAATTATTTCTGGCTTAACATTATGTGATTCTTGTAGAAATGCCTTTAAAAATCTATAAATCATAATAATTTTCAAGTTAATTGTATCTATAAATTAAATTTGAATATGTTTGTTTTATAAATTAAAGAGGTATTGTTATTATTAAAGTTCTGGTAAACTAAAATTTGAAAATGAGTCATTTATCTGGTCTGCAAATTGAACTAAGACACCTAAAAAGGTAAAGGCAATTTAGCCAAAAATGTCTGCATCAAAGGAAATCTGAGCTAAGGCCTGCAAGAAGCAAACATTTTTCTTTAGTGATCCTAACAACCAATTTAGGAGACAAGTCTAACAGCAATAGGAAACAAATCAAAAAAAAAATCCTTCTTAAGAATGTTACACAAGATCGACAAATTACTTAATATCACTAAACTAACACAAACCAGTGTCCTACAATACAATGTAGTGAGTACATAGGACGATCAAAAATATCCTCTGCCGTGGATTATATTGATCAGTGGAGCTGGTAAATAGCGCCAAGAGTTACACGTTTCTAATTAGTACAACACAAAAGCTATAGCAGCTAGAACAATGTTTTTTGCTTTCATAGTCCAACAAATTTTTTGATACCTTGCACCATTAAAGCTCAGCAGGGAAGAGAAGAAAAATTTTGAAGGTAAAGCCAAGCTTTAGGGACATATTTATAGTTCATGCTTGTTCGATAAGCATCAACTACAAATCTCTGGGCCTAAGCTAAAGCTCAGAATTATAGTTTATGCTTAAGGTTGTGGTAATGCTTAAATACGCAATTTTGACACGAATATCATTACAAATGTGTCAAAATCGCGTTCTCCAACATCAAACCTTAAGCCGTGAACTATAAATTTCTGTTCATGTTCTGCAACAAATCTGCTTACTATTGACGCTATTTGCTAGCTCTGTTAATCTGATTGCAGTGCATTTTTCCGTGCGAAATATTTCAAGAGATACAAAAATTCAATAACGAGACTAGTATGAAACTTTATAGAATATACTCTAATTTAAATTTCGTGATTTCGAAGAATTACAAGCAGTAAGGGAAAACAAAATTTCCAACTTCACCAACGATATATTTGAAACCTTAGGCAATGTATATCAATATTTGCTGAAACAATAACGAACTAAGCATATGGAACATTTTTTACAATATTATGCGAGAGAAATTTCACGTCTCAATATTGCTTTTATTACGTTTGCTTGAGATGTGTATTTATATCTTTGTTCAATACATGAATTTCATTCATTTCATATTTTTACGTAAAATATCTTATTCCTGAAACATCTAAATTTTCTGCTTTTATATTTATTGAAGTGGTACTATTTGCGCAAGGTAATATCGTTAGTTTACTGCAGTTAGTTGACTTGTACTGATGTATTTGCGACCCATAACAAAATTAAGTCGGAAATAAGATTTTTCGAAAGCGATCCCCAACTACCTCAATAAAATTACAGAAGCACAGGAATTGGTTCACTCGCTACCTCGAGATGATTTCATATTCCATTTGGTAGCGTAGCCACGTTGCATAAATTATTCAAGGAAAGAAATTCATGGACATCAAAAAGAAGTAGAAAGACGATATAGAAAACCCAATTTATTATTAATTGAATTAGCATTTTACATTACGGGCCAATAGTTATTGAAAACTAACTATTCCAATAACTATATCTTGTAACGATAGCCGTTAAGGCTCCTGTACACCAAACTAATGGTATGTACTAAGTGTATTAAAGCCTTTTTTCTGTTTAAAAATTTATTGTTTAACTTGGAAAAGGTAAAAGGTTTTTTTTTAATGTAGGTAGGCAATTGTGTATTTAAGGGTTGTTAGGAAAAAAAAATGTTTTCCCTTTGTGTTTTGTTTTTTTTTATTACATAGAAACATTATTATATACTTTCTATACGCTCCCCTGTTTCGCAAAAGTAATATTTGATCTTACTATTTTAGATTTATATGTAGGTATGTGAGTGCCAGTTTTGACTCCACATAAAACTCTTCTTGTATATCTCTGGTCGTTACGTTCGATTTTTAAAGGGGCATCCTTTTCAAGCCTTGTTAAACTTCTCGCCCTCTGCCACTCTCAGGAATGTGATATAACGTAGGTACCTAATTCTTTTTTCTACTACTCTATAAAAAAGTGAAGCTTCTAACCCAAGCAATACGTCAGAAATCGAAAGTAAACGTTTGAGTTTCTTGGTTGTTATAGAAGAAACAACATTTCATATGTTTTATTTGCACCTATCTTTGTTGTTATCTATTGAAATTTGATACTTCTTACAAGCATTAAAGGTTACGTTGACAATTTATCGTAACTGCCACGTAACTATATATAAAAACTGAGGTAAAAATTTTTATAGAATTTATTTGAAATATCAAAATATTTTGTCAGGATATTCAATTTTAATTCCATAATACCAAAGATTATTAAAACAAAAAAATACATTACATATCGTGTAATTGTGTGTTTCGAATAGCCTCGGCTTCGCCTCGGTATCCAACTACTTTCTCACCCTAAAAAGTTAACTTTCGTTTCTTGTAATGTAAATAACTATAAGTAAAAATGATAAATATTCAATTTTAATTCCATAATATCAAAGAATAGACGAAATAATTTAATACATCACATGATACAAAAGTTCTTTTCGGTGTTCGGAAGTTTTGCGTAGCCTCGGCTTCGCCTCGGCATTCAAATGCTCTCCCACATCGAAAAGTAAACTGTCGTAGTTTATAATATAAAGAACCGTTGAAATTTTATTGAAACTACCTTGTTTTGGACTTGCTAATACAGAAGTACTGTGATCAATTCTTTTGCCGGTTGTAGAGGCATTAGTATTAACATTTTAAAATTAGGAACTGAGACTCATCAGGTGTGAATTTTTTATAACAAGCGCTTTCATATTCATCGAATTGGGCAAGATATGTAACTAACAACATAAACAAATGAATATCGACTGCGTCAATCGTACACAATCACACAATTAGATACGCAACTCTAACTAGTTATTTTTAAGGAAAGTTGGTCACAATATCGGTAAAGGGGGTGCTGTGGGTTATGCAACACAATCACTAGCTTCGTAATATGGGTTGTCAATACTGTCTCACTATCTTTTTTTTAATGTGTGGTGGGTGCTTAGTTGCAGTGACTCCGTAAGCTGTATCGCTTGTCTGGCTATGTGTGTAAGTTATGTTCAATGGCTTTGTGACAGCACCATATCGCCTTTTATGATGCCGCACTGTTAATCACTTTGCTCCCAACAGCGAATGGTAAGTCGATCCGGAATTAAACTCTCTGAAAAAATGTCACCGTGCCTCCAGAGAATTGAACCCGGCACCTATCGTCCTCCCACAACGATAGTCAGCCGCCTAACCACCACGGCAATCGACCCTGTTCTTCAGTTGTATTAATGTTAAATTTTATTGCCCAATATGTAATTTTTAAAGTTGATAAATCAAGGTGTAAAAGCCATCGATATTCATCATACTTCATAAATAGTATGAACATAAGCGTTTACCACTCAGACTATTATTTGATTTTGGAGGAATATGCGAATATCTGCGAAGAAAATTGTTGGGATTGTAAACACATTATTGTCCACGACAAGCTTTAATTTTGTGAAATTACCGCCAAGAGGGTTCCCAAATAAATTTCGGCTGAACAACAGCAGAAATGACTTCACATTTGCTACGAGTATGAAAGATTAACCACCGATGAAATCTGTGGTCCTCATTATATGTCAAAGAGCAAGAATATTAGCATGGAATAGGGTCACTCAAGCTCATCACCTATCAAAGCATTTCAAACCCAACGAAGTGATACCAACTGTATTCTGTCTTCTGCACGATAACGTTCGCTCAAATTAGCCAAACTGGCTTGCCTCCCATATAGTCTGGACTTGGCCTTAAGCAATTTACAAACATATTTCTAGTATATGTATATCGACCAGAAAAAATGCAAAATGTGAACCACCCTCCAAGAAACATCTTAAGAAAACTAGTCCAATACCTAACGAAAGAAAAAAAAAAATCAAATTTAAGTATTTGGGGATGCAGGCACAATCCACTCAATAGCAAATCTATAAGTTTGTCAATTTAAAATATCTACATATTATATAACACGCTTTACAAAATTCAAACAGCTGGCACTAAAACACAGTACTACAAGAATTTAACAGCGATAACTTTAAACAGAGAAACGAATATAGGTTAGAATATGTTGAAAAGATGTAGGTAATGAAGATTGTCGTTTCGGCAACCATGTTATTTTTTTCTGACAAAGCTTTGTTTGATCTACTTAAATGGAATAGTTGATAAACAAAATTGCAAGCCCACGTCCAAAATCATGTAACGGTTAATATTTGGACGAATCTCTTACGTCTTACTAGACACTTTTAATTTTAATTTTTGGATACCAGTACATAAGTATCGTACATAGATAGCCTCTTCACCAGCAGATTTAGTAATGCAAAAACGATATCTGATAACACCTAATATTTAATCCAAAATCAATTATATACAATACACATACGAGGAAGCTCAAACTTCGACAATAAATATGTAATCGTATCTGCCTGGATAGAACAGAATACCTGTCTCTAGAGTATATACTATTGAACCTATTTATAAATTAATACCCGGTTTGGGAAGTTCCAACATACTAATATTAATATCGATTAAATAAATGAATAAATAAATTCAGAATTGTTGTTGACACTCAATATTCAAGCACGTAGAACACGTAGACCATAAATACTTTACCAAAATATAGGTTCTGGATAACATTGACTGTGAGTAGGTGTGTATAAACCAGCTAGATACATACATATGTTCCTAACCCCACATGACGTTGTATATCACGTAGCTGAAGCGATAAAATGTGAATGGAAACCGTTCACCAATGTAAGGTTGACGCATTTTGCAAGTGCCCATAATAAATCTTCTCATCTTATCCAACGACCCATATAATTTTATATTGGCGTCGTTGATCAATATATGACGTTGCCTTATCACGTGCACACAAAGAAAGTGACAAGGTAACTAAAAGGTAAAGCCCTATATTAAAGTAGGTAAGTGTTAGTTTAGCGATAAGCAAAAATATCAATGTTGTTATGGAATATTGAAATATCTAAATGTGTAGTCAATCATAAAAGGTAATGCAAACTTGTTGAATAAAATTGATAGCGTTAGCAAAAAATGTTGTGAAACAATGAATAATTTATTGCCAATTTTTTTCGATTTAATTGGAAAGCAGGACGTTCATGAAAGTTATCGGATCAAAACTTGAAGCTTCGGATCAAAAGTAAGTTGAATCTCCATCTTCATATCAGATAGTGAAGAACAGGGATTTGAAAACTTGGTTGTTTGCAAAGAAAACATTAACCCAATTAGGTCTTAAAAAGGTGGCTGCATGATGGTCACTTCAGAGACGAATTTGGCCATCATTAAGGGAGATCCTAGCAAGATTCGTTACTGTGGATGAAACCTGGAAAGTTTCGTGCAACAAAATTTGGAGGGAAGATTGTGGGCACAGTTTTTTGGGATGACTTTTTACCACGTTATCAGACTATAATTAGGCAATATTATGCTGCTTTAATTTCAACGTTTTTATATAATTCAAACTTTAGTTATATAACAACAATAATAATATAGGAGTAATAAACTTTAACCCAATTTAAGCCCAATCTGAACATTAATATATTCCATTAGACAGTAGCTAATTTATTGATTTTAGCGTGAGAGGGAGCTGTACTTTACGAATTTACTAAAGCAGCGAGGTTGAAGATTTCGGATTAGAATAGCGCCTCTGCTAAACTTGCGAAGATAACGCGATTAATAAGAGGAATCCTGTACATGTTTGTTTTGAAAATGGTAAGAATTTACTAGATTCGAACTTTCTCTAAAGCTCACGTAACAGAGACGTATCTGCGATATCGCTTCGTCAATATTCTTTGAAATAAATTAATTGAAAGATGAACACGCACTAAAGGCAATTTGGCTTCTTGAAATCTTAATCTGATTGGATCTTGTCTTGCTTTGCAGCAAGTAATAGCGGATGGAATTGCTAATTTTGGTTACAAATTAAACCTCTAATGCTTCACAACGATATCAAGGACGATGTTAAGCTGCTTTAAGACTCAATTGGAAATGTTAAATATTGGAAATTTATTTCGTAAATTTTAATAACTATTGGGTGGATTAAAGTTAAAAATTTCATTAAATAAAGCTTTTTGAAAAGATTTCTTGTAAAAGTTCAATCCAACTACGTCAGAAGTTTATGTGAAAGTTTCTGTTTAGTTTTTATTAACTTACAAAAATAGAACTTTGTTTATTTTTATTTTACCTATTCAATCGTATCATTAACGCAAGATTGACTTTGATACTTGGTTAGAGAAGTGATCTATTTTAAACTGATATTGATTTGGTCTAATGAACGTAAGCCTGTGTTCATTCATATACCGAAATATGAATAGAAGATTAAATGATGATATAGACACCATAAACATGCTTTTATTAAATATACATAGCTGTGTTGCTATATACAATTGTAAGTATATAAAGTATTACAATTTTTCTGTGTTAGATAAATCAATTAAGTACCTTATTTTTTGAATATAAAGCAAACCCGTTTTGGGTCCCTCAACTCAAAAACCTGCTTGTTAATTTTCTTGCTTGTATATGTGTGCTCTAGAGTGAAATCAAAGTGTAACAATAACCAATAATGGAAGAAAGATAGATGAAATACAAGCGCAAACAGTAACTGCAAACAGTGCATATTAAACGGATAAAAAAAACTCCTAGAAAATAAATCAATCTCCAATAAAATAAAGATCAAGATCTGCAAAACACTAATAAGACCCATAATAATGTATGCCGAGGAGACTATATCGTTAACAGTCAAAGAAAAGTACAACGTAAAATATTGGAACCAATTAGAACAGATGGAAACAAAATAAGAAGAATTACCACGAAATTGCAGCAGCTTTGAAAGATGAAGATATAATCTAGAACAAAATGGTTAGAACATGTTTGGAGATCAAGACCCAAATGCAACATATCAGAGATACTAAAATAGCAACAGGAAAGCGATAGAATTGGAGAAGTCCTTAAAACTAAATGCCAGAATGGAGTTAAAGGAGATTTAAGAAGCTTGGACATAATAGAATGTAAAAAAAATGTAATAGAAATGTAAAACAGAAAATAAAATTTTATATACAGTGTCTTTCAGTTTAGATCAAGACAACCAAATAAATTGTTTATTAGCTACGCAATTATTATTAAACTTTTATCAGTGATACTGGCCATTAAGGTTAGTAATTTTGTATGAACGAAATCTCTTCGGTACAACACTCAGGGCGATGAGTACAATCTTTTCCACCTCTCGGAGATCGAAAATTCGACAAATGCCCGGCTAGAAATCTTTCGGTTTTTTTTTTAAATATCTCGGCCATTAAAAGAGATTAGACCGAAATCAAAGGCGTCAATGTGCCTTGCTGGGAGTTTGCCCTCTCGTTTAGATTAACAAGGTGAACCTACTTGCCCAGAGCGAAGCAGATTCATCAAACGGTTCTCGAGAAAATATCGATGAAAATTTAGCTCTATAAGGCGTTAATGCGCCCTGCTGGGCGTTTGGCCACTCGCTTAGATTAACAAGGTGAACCTACTTGGCGAGGAGGAAGCAGATCCATCAAACGGTTATTGAGCTAGATAATATTTATATGATGAAAATGTTGTCCAGAAAAATTTATGAAAATGTAACGGTCACAGCGCTCAAACGAGTTAATGTGCCTTCCTGGGAGTTTGCCCTCTCGTTTAGATTAACAAGATGAACCAACTTGCCCAGAGCGAAGCAGATTCATCAAACGGTTCTCGAGAAAATATCGATGAAAATTTAGCCCTATAAGGCGTTAATGTGCCCTGCTGGGCGTTTTCCCACTCATTTAGATTAACAAGGTGAACCTACTTGCCGAGGAGGAAGCAGATCCATCAAACGGTTATTGAGCTAGATAATATTTATATCATGAAAATTTTGTCCAGAAAAATGTATGAAAATGTAACGGTCACAGCGCTCAAACGAGTTAATGTGCCTTCCTGGGAGTTTGTCCTCTCGTTTAGATTAACAAGATGAACCAACTTGCCCAGAGCGAAGCAGATTCATCAAACGGTTCTCGAGAAAATATCGATGAAAATTTAGCCCTATAAGGCGTTAATGTGCCCTCCTGGGCGTTTGGCCACTCATTTAGATTAACAAGGTGAACCTACTTGCCGAGGAGGAAGCAGATCCATCAAACGGTTATTGAGCTAGGTAATATTTATATGATGAAAATGTTGTCCAGAAAAATTTATGAAAATGTAACGGTCACAGCGCTCAAACGAGTTAATGTGCCTTCCTGGGAGTTTGTCCTCTCGTTTAGATTAACAAGATGAACCAACTTGCCCAGAGCGAAGCAGATTCATCAAACGGTTCTCGAGAAAATATCGATGAAAATTTAGCCCTATAAGGCGTTAATGTGCCCTGCTGGGCGTTTGGCCACTCATTTAGATTAACAAGGTGAACCTACTTGCCGAGGAGGAAGCAGATCCATCAAACGGTTATTGAGCTAGGTAATATTTATATGATGAAAATGTTGTCCAGAAAAATTTATGAAAATGTAACGGTCACAGCGCTCAAACGAGTTAATGTGCCTTCCTGGGAGTTTGTCCTCTCGTTTAGATTAACAAGATGAACCAACTTGCCCAGAGCGAAGCAGATTCATCAAACGGCTCTCGAGAAAATATCGATGAAAAAAGTCTTTTTCTTGCTTTTTCGTACTTGGTACTCATTGTAAGAGAGCTTTCCGTCTGGTTCAGATTTTTTGCAATCAGTAACTGCCCTTGTGCTTTAATATTTTTGAATTTCCAACACTAATTTGTCAATTAATGCTTGATCGTAATAACCTCCGTTATTACGATCCTTTTCCTGCTGGAGTTTTCCTGCTGGTCATTAGGAAGCAAATATTTGACGCGTCACTTCAATGATGAATTTGGCCATCACTAACCGAGATCCTAAACACATCCTAACAAGATTTGTTACTGTGGATGAAACCTGAGTTTACCATTATAATTCTGAATTAAAAAGGCAAAGCATTGGAGCATGGAAGCATTGGAAGCACAAGGGTTCACCACCCCCTCGAAAGTTTCATACAGCAGCATCTGCGAGGAAGATCATGGTCACAATTTTTTGGGATGCTAAAGGAATCATTCTTATAGACATTTTACCACGTGATCAGACTATAACTGGGCGATATTATGCTGCTTTAATTTAAAAAGATGATTCAATCAAAAAAAAGACGTGGTTTGCTATTTCATCAGGATGGTCGCAATTTATAAAGCAGGCTGTGAAATTTTCCAACATGACGTCCATGTATTCCCTAAACAGAAAGAACACCTTTCTGGGATTTACTTTCAGGACTATGAGACGCTGATGATAGAAGGTGTACTTCTCTCTTTATTCGGCAGAAATATGACTGTATAGAGAGTACTCCTATTCATTAGAAATCATTATTATCAAACTAGCAATATTGTTTTTCCAAGAGTTAATAAAGGCATAAAAATAACAGTTCATGTTCTAATTATTTAACAAAAAATCGGATTATATCCGAAATATTTTAAGATTAAATAGGCATTGCAGATGAAATTAAACAATAAGAAAATCTTCAACTTGATCGTTAAAAATTTAATAAAACTCAAGATTAAGCATCGTAATTTTAATATTAGATTCCAGCAGAAAGATAAGCTCATGATATTCTTAATTACAAGAGTTTCCTCGGCAAATTTAAATTAAATATGTCCTGTATTTTACTTCAGGGACGTGATAAAACCCATTAAGTTTAGATTAATATTTGATATTGCGGAAAATAAATACAAACGCCCTGTTTTTGTTTGTATCTCAAATTGACATTTTCAAACTATTACGTTTTGTATATTCTGCTATTTCATCGATTGAAGGAATTACAGAAAAACCAATCTACGTTTTATGTGTGTTTACTTTCTTGTCTGATCGTTACTTAGGGGGGGGGGGGGAGATTTTATGATTGAGTTTTCGTTTGTAATAAATATTAAATTTTGAACTTTATTAAAATTCCATACATGAATTTTACGTACGATGGAACTCCACCCTTGACGCACAAAAGCAATTATTCCGAAATTATAATTTAACTTTTTAAAATATGTATACACAAACGAATTATGTTGTAGGTACTTAAATTTTATATTCCGGGAATATAGTTCATCATGTAATTGAACTGAAAAAAAGTGTTTGAAACTCAATATTTTGGCTCCAAATAGAAGACTTTTAACCACACACCACAGGTTACAGAGACGGGTGTGGTCATCATTAAGCAAGATCCTGGACATTTCCTAGCAAAATTCGTTACTGTGGATGAAACCTGGGTTCGTCATTATGATCCTGAATCAAAATGGCAGAGCATGGAATGGAGACACAAGGATTCACCACCCGCTTGAAGGTTTTGTGCAACAGCATCTGCGGGGAAGATGACGACCACAGTTTTTTTTTTTTGGGACGCCGAAGGAATCATCTTTACAAATTTTTGACCATGGTCGTCAAACTATAACTGGACAATATTATGCTGTTTTAATTAATTTCAAAATTGCGTGATTATATCAAAGAAAAAAGGATGTGGTGTACTGTTTCATCAGGACGATGCGCCTGCCTAGAGGAGCTGTGTTTCAGCGGCCGTAATTCATAATGCAGGCTTTGAAATTTTCAAACAGCCACCCTATTCTCCAGATTTGGCCCGTAGTGACTTCCATGTATTCCCCAAACTCACAGAACACCTTCGATGGCAGAGGTGAACAAATGATTTGCAGCACAAGACAAAACTTTTTCTTCTGAGGGCGTTAAAGCTCTCGTTATACCAAGTGTGTCAACGTCTTAAGGGACTATGTTGAAAAATAAAAAAAATTCTTTCTTTCCAAGTCGTTTTATTGTAAATCAGGGGCAATGATATCTGAATTGGTCTCGTGTATGGCAAACAGATAGGAAGACATTATTTAAATTTGATATGATAAAAAATTGTGGTAAATCATCCGAAAAAATGCACTAATAAGGCCTATGACTTGGGATAACACAAAATATTTTGAATGTTTCTTTAGATGAACACGTTTTGCAATTGTGGTTTAGTCAGTTATAAAAATGAAATTTTAAATTGCTTTGGGACTTATGAAGCATTGGCTGCATCGAAATTTTGTACAAAAATTTTGCAAATATCTGAACTAAATATAGGAGCAAAATTGTGCAGTAAGTTTGAAGCCAGAAGACAAGGTGCTATTATGGTTGGATATAGTACATATCGTAATTAGTCGACAACTATGATGGGGTGGGACCTAGAAAGGTGAAAAATATTACGAGCACGTAATGTTGAATTCTTGAAAAACAAAAGTATTGAAGATTTAGAAAAAAAAAACTACCAGTTGAAGAGAAATACAAAATGAATCAGATGATATTGAAAAAGGGACTCAAAGTGAGAAAGCAATTGAACAGGAAGAAATGAAAGGCGAATGAACAGATAAAGTTGTTCAGAAAAGGAAGGCAAATCGAGATGAATTGTGGGGAAGCTGATTTGTGGCGATAAAAATTTACTCTCTTTAGAAGAGAACATAGAACGAAAGAAGAGTGAGGGCTTTAAATATAGCCTCTGAGTGGACGAATGAAAATGATGTTCAGCCTGCAGAAATAACGGTTTTGCAGGGAGACTTCAATAGAAGACATTTTTCATGAAAAGTATCCAATTGTATCAAATAAAACGACAATCTAGTTCTAGTTAACAAGGTATTACTGCATCTGTTTTCCTTTGGTATTATATATGTATATAATAGATAACTAAATATGCGACTTAAAACATATTCGATACTTTCCGATAAAACAAAATAAATAATTACATTGTAAAGTGCCCAGCATTAATCCATATTATGTATGTATACATATGTTTGTGATTAGATAAGATTTTTTGGATGTAATATTAGTTGTATTAACACCACAAAAAACGCAATAAAACTTATTGATCTCCACAATCGAGATTGTTGAAATTGTGATTTTAAGGATGTGTGGGTTGACCATTATAAAAAGCAATTACCTCGTCTGGTGAAGTACCTACTACGGCTTGATAGTTAATATTATAATACTGCTTTAACTTAATTCTGCAGATAACACCTTTCAGTACTTTCGTTGGAAAAACGAGAACAATTCAAATTATAATAATTTGATGAAGATACATCCCTCAGCAATGATAGGAATGTTAAAAAGGGATCACAAATGAGATGTTATGTTTGTGAACTGTCATATTCAGAAGATTTGCAAGGTTTTCATCGGGCAACTTATTATGGAAGAAAAACTCAAGAAACTAGAATAAAATTAGAGGAATAGGTTTTATTCGTTACTAGCATGCGTCATAAATTTTAAACTGATTCCTAAGCTATACGACACAAGCCAACTTTATTGCCAAATTTACTAAAACATTAATCTTCTAGTATTTCTTTCAAGAGGTCTTCATTTTAACAACTAAATTTAAATTAAATTTTTTAGCACAAACATCTATTCATATAATTCAATGAGTAAACATTATGCTTCAGTTTAAAATAGAAGAATATAAAAATTTAATGCGTAATTGAAATAAATTTGATTCGACTATTCTCGTATAGCATTTATATAGAAAAAAAGAATCAATAGTACACAAATACTCTGACAAATTGTCACATTATTTTAACTTAAACTTAGCAAAATAAATCATTACCTTTAATATTCCTGACTTCATTGTCTTTCACATCTTCAACCAACGATGTGGGCAAACCAGATATCAGTAGTATGCAAGAGAATACTGTCAGCAGAGGAAGATGTAGTCTATAAAACGTCATTTCTGTGCGATGTCCTGCAAGCGACTGAAATTCAGGCTCTGCTGAAAAAGGTTTTAGTACGGGGTACGTGTTGCTGGCATGCCTGGAGTGGTGGGGGTAAATTTACTCCATCTATCCTATTCGTCTGGAAAAATTTAGCATAACGATGTTCATTTTCAGTATAATTTCAGCTTTTATTTAATATGGAATGTCTCGGACGTCTTGCTATATTGCTAAATTATGTACAAGAATCATATATCGTCGCCCGACAAGCTAAAAATAACGAGGTTTAGTTATGCTGAATGCCGTCATTACGCGAGCTGGAAAACCTACTTAAAAAAAAAAGATATTTTCATTTAGTGAAGAAAGCAGAGACCTTATTCTCGATGCTACACGAGTACGAATTTAAACGACGGAAAGTGGTAAATTAGAACGCAATTTTCTCTATTCTAGAATTTGGGGAATATTTTGAATTGACGTCTGCGAATTCGGTGTGGTTTCTTTTAGTTCAGTATTAATGAAATTTCCTCTCTTCTGTTAGAACATGGTATTTTTATTTTCTCTCTAAATTGCTTATTTCATTATAAATCAACATACTTTGACATTTTGAGATTATTGATTTAAAATTGGACCACACGATTCTATAAAAATACATTTCTAATTTTTCATTTTTTTTTGATATATTGTTCTGTTAAAAATCATTATATGAAAAAATAAAGGAGAGAAGGAAGATATAAAAACATTACTAATTTCTTTAATTGAACATACAAACTCTAGCTACACATACAGAAATATAATGTAGAAAGCAGTAAGTCAGCTTTTCCATTAAACAATTTTCCAATTTCGCGGGCACCACCTTAAAATGACCGCAAAATTAAAAAATTGTTCATCAATTTCAACCAGCACTTATTTTTTAAATTAATTTCCGTTTGCACTCAATTGGTAAGTGCCATCCGGTTGTTTATTGTATTAATTAATTTATTGGGGTTTAAAGACCGTTGCATATCAATATTCAAACCGTAGATTGATAATTGCAGGAGTTTGATTTATCTCAGTAATAATATAAGGGTTTCTACAAAAGTAGATATTGTAGAGTACTTTGACAAGTAATTAAAATCTACTCTTATTACTAAATTATAGAGGACGCCACCTAGCGTGCTCTGATTTGCTCTGACTCTGCATCTATTCAATTTGTTTGCCTCCATATATTAAATTTATCCTAATTAAAGGTACATTAGAATTGAATAATTCACACTTAAAGTAATACGTTTTAAACAGAAGCATTTACAACAACTTCATAATATACTTTGGCACAAAATTCGAAGTGAAATTCACTTGGTCTGTTCAAAATGGAATTGAAAATCACCTAATTGGCTGTTGCGATTGGTTGATACGCATAGGCGGATATTTACGTTATGTTGCTTACTTCTCGCGATAGACTGTCAAATTAAAAGTAGGTTTGTTTTTTTGTATTGCTCTAAAGTACGCCAGATCCAAAAGATGATCATCTGGAGGATTAGAGCATCTATAAGCAATGACCTAAATTTCGTTAACAATAGTGTAAACTTTATTTTAATTATTTATCAAACACTGTTTGTTTTATTTGTTGAAACTTGAAACCGCATATTAGAAATCAGTAGACCCTTACCAACAATCTTTGAAATCACTACATATATGTTGCGGTGAATTCAACCTTCAGCTTGCTTCAATAGCAAATAATGTTTAATATGTTTGCTAAGCGAAAGCAGTGTGGTTGATGGGTTTATCGAATACCTATACGTATAGTAACTACCTTATCATTATTTTGGTTTTGCTATTGTTTAATGCAATTTACCATGGTTACCATGGTAAGCAGAGATGAAGCAAAAATCCGAGCATATGGGTATGTTCGACATATTCAAAAAATCTATACCTGATTTCAAAAAGGGAGAGACAACATTCTGAACAGACCCCCAGCCCAACTTACAATATATAATTTGCAAAATTAAATTTATGTGATATTCTCCAATAAGTAAGGTAAAAGAGAACTAATCTACACCGAAATATAGATCAACTAATGTAATAATTATAGTAAAACTTTAAATACAGCTGTGGTATAAACAATGTCAGAATGTTTGACAATGAACAGAAACATAACGAAACATAACAGAATAAACAGAACGTTGCATAATATGATTTTGTCCTGCTTTCAGCAGAAACAAGTGTCATTCGGGTCTGTTCAGAAATGTGTCTCTTTCTTTTTGAGATAAGGTATAGTCGAATCTCAATAAATAAGATAAATGAGTTTAAAGTGTTGTTAATAATACAAGATAATGCTTAAGTCGTAATTACGGAAACTGCTTTTAATGTTAATTTGCAGCGATCTATTGTTCATAAAGTATTGAAATTAATATGAAAAATACACAAAAAGTGAACGTATGATGCGGTATAGTTGATTGAAGAATTTTAGGTCCTTACTTCGTTGAAAAGACTGTCACAGGTACAAGATGTTTGGACTTTCTGCAATATGAACTCATCCCTACTCGAATAACTCTGAATTTAGAAGTCGATCTGTACCAGCGTGACCTTCTTGTCTAACGAGATGGAGCGCCACCACACTACGCTTTATCTGTTTGCAGTTATTTGAATTAAGTTTCTCCAAATCATTGGATAGGTAGGCAGAGAGACGATTGAGTGACTACTTAGATCACCAGATTTAACTCCTCTCAATTATTCCTTGCGGGGATATTAAATAGTATATCGTGATTGGACTAGCGAATTTAGAATATTTAAAAGCACGACAACGTTTAAACAGAATCTCTCAATCGTCTTGGCTATTGGCAGATTGTTAATGGTGTTCAATTCAAACATTTAATTTAGATAAATATTTTTCGCATTTAATTTCTACAATCTTTTTAAAAGTTTGTTTATGTAAGCATCATCCGTACTTATCTTATCATATGTAGAAATCTACCCTCTCAATCTACCTACAGTAAAGAAAATAGTTTTAAAAAAGAAAGTTATATTAAGTTTCGAAATATTAGAAACGTATCGACAATGTATCTTAAAAATTAAAAGAGAATTAACAAGACTAGCATGAAAATTTTCGACTGAGTACTACAGGATGCATCAATCTCATTCTATATTAAAATACTATTCTTACTAAAAAATTATTTATTTTATCTTTTTCGTTATTATAAAACTAAAGATAAAACTTAGACTGATAAAGAGAAGTTAACAAGCGTTGTATTTTTTTGTAGTTCTTTCTATATAGTACCAATTTCTTTATTGATAACTTATTCTATAGGTACCAATGTATGCAAAAAAATACCAAAGAAACAATTATAAATCAGCTCTCCTCACTACTATCGCTATATTTTTTCTTTTTAGATTTATTCTTCTTTTTAATCTTTCTACTCTTACGCTCTTCCATAGCTGGGCTCTCACTGCGCTTCTCTTTATGTTTCTTTTTACTTACTAAAGCCTCAGAAGAACTGTCGCTTTCATCTTCCGTTGAAGAGCTTTCACTAGAGGACTTACATCGTTTCTTCTTCTGTTTCGAGTGCTTGAATGACTCGATTTTGCTTTCTTAGGCTCATACTTTTCTCTTTTACTTCTAGTGTAATCTTCCTTTTTATCTTTATATTTATCATACGAATGACTTCTACTTCGTTGAGATAACCCTTTAGTATCTTTCTTGTCGAATTTTTCGAATGAACGACTACTATATCGTGTTTTGTTATAATCATCTCTTTCCTTGGATCTCTCATCTTGCCTAATACCAGATTTATACTTATCATACTTCCTGGAATACGTTTGTCCGGTATCATATTTTTTATATTCATTAAATTGTTCTCTCCTGTCATACGATCTATTTCGAGAATGACTTCGATAATCCCCTCTATCTTCTCTACTATATTTTTTGTCTTCCACATATCTATTTCGTTGGTAATTTTCTTGTTTATCAGAGTTATTCGGAGCTCTTTTATATCTCCCGTTACCTATATCATTCTTACTATCGGCAATTTTTTTACCTTTATCATTATAAGTTGTAACTCCTCTGCCTTTCCCGTGCCACTTTACCTTAGCTACCGATTGCGAGAAATCAACATGGATTCTACGATCATCTATCAAAACATTATCCATTTTAAAATACGCATCTTCGCAAGCTTTGCGGTCATCAAACTCAACAAAAGCATATTGTAACGATTCGTCCGTTTTCTTATCTCGTATAACTTCGCAGGAGTTGATTTTTCCAAATCGACTAAATATAATTTCAAGATCATCATCCGTAGTGACGGGATTTAATTTGCATACGAATAACACATTTTCAGGAGGGGCCATCTCAGCATCGGGTATATCGCCTATCATTTCCAAGATTGTTGCTCTCGCTTTCGCTTCTTTAAATGCAACGATTTCATTAACTTCTTCAAGACTTTTGCCTTGAGATTCATCAATTTCTTCATCTGGGGCAATTCTACCACCTTGCAGGCGTTCAGCATTTGGTGATGGAGATCGTGGCGGTACACGCAGATATTCCGGATCGGGAAAAGGATCATCTAACACCACTGTATGCGTTATACGAACATCTTGGTAAGGCCTATTATCTTGATCGCATATAACTTCATTAAGCAATTCTAATACGTCTAAACCTTCCATGACTTCGCCAAAGACACAATGTTGCTCGTCCAAATATGTTAATTCGGTTCCTAACGTTATAAAAACTGCGACCCAATCATATGATCTTCAGTACCTACAAATGAAACTAATCCCATTGTAGTATGTTTCATACGTGGATTTCGTTCTCCTTCAAAATACCTCTTCAGCGGTCCTTCTAGTACACCAAATATTGACTCGCCACCATTTCTCGTACCGGTAGGATCTCCAGTTTGTGCGATAAAGCCACGACTTATTGTATGGAATAGATTGTAGTTGAAATACTTTATTTTGCATAGTTTTAAGAAATTTAAACTCGCACGGGGTCTCTCTTTAACGAACAAGTCTATAGTTATGTCTCCTAGGGTTGTTTCTACCACAACAGACATTTCTTTTAGAAATTCACAATCTGCAACAATAATACAGTAGTATTATAAATAAATGTCAAAGATAAGGAGGGGGAATAACAGATTTACCTCAAATGTATATAGTTTATAAAACTGTTTGTATCAAGTTTTGTAAATAAAATTTAATTTTATACATAACCTATATTTACTTTACGATCAAAATGTCAAACGATCGTTTCATCGATTATAGTTCCATCTATTAGAACAACTTCAAATTACGCCTGAAATAAACAAAGATAATACAGAAAATTATTAAATAGATACAGATTTCCTTATTTTCAGATGACATTCCGACAATTACCGAAGCTACTAAATTATAGATGTCGCGATGAGTATTAAAATTACATTTTAAAGAGCTCGATTGCTGTTATTAAAATAAATACATATTAATGAAAATTTGGTTTTATCCAGAATAGTTAAATCTCTTTAAATTATATTAGAAAATGTTTATTATTAAATTATTCCACATAAAATAAATTAAAACATTATAAATGCCTCACATTTGTCTCGCATTGTTTCCAGTTTTCCAGTTTATTTATCTTCGAAACTACTTCGTAAGCTTGATTTCCACACTTGGAGAGGCTTGAAGACGATATAGCTGAATTGGAAGTACTTACTGTTCATTCGAATTTAGTTTGATTTGTAGAAATTGTGCCTACATCAGTTCCTATTTCTCAAATATACTTATAATATAATGAATTTTATTTGTCTTTAGTTGACATTTAAACCTATACTTGAAGCTTGAATTGAAATTTCTTGGTATACATATATTATATACATATAAACATGGTTACTCAAAAATAATTCAAGTAGGGACTTTTAAAAATATCTGGCGTTAAACAAATATTTTTTTTTCGTGGAATCTCATAGCTGCTATCAGCATTCCTACATTAGACGCAAAGAAAATATAAAATTCCCTTTTCCAAGGGAGTAGGAAAAAAGTAATTGATGGGAAGGATTTTAAGTAAACATCAAGGGACATAAAAGCCATTTGAATTCATTTAAAATTCTTTTTTTAAAAATCCGTTTTAAAAAGACGCACTGAATTTTTTATTACCTTCTGGTACACCAATCTTTATCCGAGCCCGTTTTATTTCCTCGCGGCGCAAACGGGAAATGGAAACGCGTAAACATGCATACATATACTACATAATATTTAGATAACGTTCCACATACTCGAAGCTACAGCGTAAACCTTCAAAAATTATTAATTTATCGCGTACACGTAAATGTAAGTCGGCGGTGAAAAAGTATATACGTTCGAAACTCGGTGGTATAGAAACGACACAAGTTCAACGTCGCATTCCCCGGGGGTTTGTCACCCCAACTTAAGTTTTCAAAACTTAATTTACCGTCAAAGTCAAATACAGGACTACAAGACACCTTCTGTGTCAAATACAATTACTGACAATTAACTGAGTTAGTCTATACCATGCTCGATCTGAAAGGGACTCGGGCGTTTGTTTCAATTTAATATTTATTGCGTGAATTGTGAACGATCTTAAAACCATTTAAAATTCTACCGAAGAAGCGGTATTTCTTAATATCGATCTATATTTAATGATTTTCAGGTATTATATAGAAGTTATTTTCGAGATATTTAAGGTAAATACACCCTACGCTAGTAATTGAGGGTTTAAAGAAAAAATTGTGAAAATAGGTCACATAGGCGGACAAAATAATTTCAAAATTAGCGTAAGTTTATATTAGAGATCTCTGGTAACCAGCAATACAACTACGTAGGATACCAATGGTTTGAAATGCAAATGGTGGAATGCTAATTGTTAAGGATTACTAATGTGATGAGAAGAGAATTGTCTTGGTGTCTCTTTATCCACCATCATGCCACTATATTCTTCAGCCAATGGATGTTTTTGGTTTTTTGGGCGTCAAAGAAAGGACGGAAGAAAAGGAACAACCAATATTAAAAAAACAAAGATGCTGCGAAACTTTTGAAAGAGATTGTAGAACGTGTAAAATACCTTGAGCAAGGGTATCAAATTTTGAATCCAAATATTGAGGAAGAGAAACTAAAAATGTCTTGTACCTCTTCAGGAAAATCGCAAGGAGACTCATTCGATCAATTATTTTTCCCAAGATGACAGAAAATTGAAACAGAATTTCTGAGACTTGTTAGAAAATTAAATAATAATTATTTTCAAAGGAAGTTGGGTAGTCTAACTTCTACAACACTTCGTATAAACAACATTGCAGAAGAGATAATTGCTGGAATGCTGTTAATGATGAGATATCCCTCTAGCAGAACCATTAAATGATCTTAACGCATCTGTAATTTTATGTCCACTAGTAAAAACATCCTAACCTCATTTAAAAGATAGCTGTTTGGTCCAAATACAGAAATTAATAAGAAAAAGATACAGAAAGAGTGAATGCCATCAGTTACTTCTGGTAAGCAGGGTTAGCAATATTGAAATGCAAGATTAAGAAAATTTAGAAAGAAGATTGAAAAGGAAAGAGTTGCCAACATAGAAAGAAGAATGAAAAGAAAACGAAGGAGATGGAAATACGTTGGTATGTCTGCTATTATACATGATATATAAAATTGAATTAACGATACTGCCTTGAGGAACGCTTAAAGATTCAAATTCTTGTTTCCCAAAATTTTGTCTATCGGTTATATAGATTTTTGGAAGCTGAAAATGAAGGTGAGATACAAGTTTTTTCAGTTTGAATTGTAGTCCAGCGTGCCATATTTTTTGTTGAAGGTCTGTGACATATCGGGCAAACCAGTTGCACAATTTTTATCTATCAATGATTTGTGATGTTTATTTTGGAAGCCTTCTATTTTCCAATTGACATTTTCCAGAACCAATCTGCTTTATGGAGCTGCTCTAGTGATCATTTCCTACGCTGCTAATCTTTATTATAAAGACACGACTTACTTTGATTTAACATGTGGCCGAAATCTGCTTCATCTACATTTTAAGTTTAGTGTTCAAACTGAAAATACCGTTTTGATCTTTATAAAATTTTAATAAAAATTAGAATAGTAGGTTGCCCATACACTGGATGGCAGATATCTTCACTGAATGGTTTAATAAATATTTCATCCCAGAAGTTAGATGCTATATCAATGTCAAAGGTTTCGAATTTAAAGTTCTTTCATTTCTGAATTAATGCACACATGAGCATCCGGTCATTGAACATCGAACAATGAAATTTTGTTTTGCCGTCCAATACTGCATCTTTTGATATCGCCGTTAGATCAGGTGTAATTTACAACATTGGAACACACTATCTACAAGCAAACATTTCAATATATTTTGGACAAACTGAACGATGAAACGCAAAAGTCTCATTATTGATGTGTGGAAGCAATTTTCAATGATGGCTTGTATCAATCACATTGAATTAGTACTAGCTGAATTAAGACCATCAGCTTTAAATGCGATGTTTCTAACATCATAACAATGGCACGTACAATTGGCGGAAGAGTTCAGTAGTCTATCGTTTGAAGATATCAATGAAGTGTTAGTTGATAAAGTCCTAAGTGAAGATGAAATAATAGAGATTGTCTTTGAAACTCCTGCTCCCAAGGAATATAGTGACAAAGAGGAAGAATATCATGTTCTAATTGCAGATTTAATTAAAGAAAGGCTTGAACTAGCCAGTAAATTGGCTGAGTTTCAACACGATCTAAAATTAATAATGTCCTCTTACAGAGAATTATACAAAGACCAAGCCAAGACACAAACACAACAATTAATTACTGAATTCGTTCCGAAATCCACTGAAACATCGACATCACAGGAGGCTAGTTTTAATTTTAATCCAGAGATTACAAAAAGAATTTCACCAATGCAGCACAAAGACAGTAATCAAGACATTTCTAGTGACAGCAGCAAATCATTATATTGAATAATACATGTGCAATATTTACGAAATAAAATGTTTAAGATAATAACATAAAATCTCATGGA
>CM043022.1:41049312-41100245 GCA_023690525.1 Holotrichia oblita
CAGATCTTGATCTTTATTTTATTGGAGATTGATTTATTTTCTAGGAGTTTTTTTATCCGTTTAATATGCACTGTTTGCAGTTACTGTTTGCGCTTGTATTTCATCTATCTTTCTTCCATTATTGGTTATTGTTACACTTTGATTTCACTCTAGAGCACACATATACAAGCAAGAAAAATTAACAAGCAGGTTTTTGAGTTGAGGGACCCAAAAAACGGGTTTACTATTTATATTCAAAAATAAGGTACTTAATTGATTTATCTAACACAGAAAAATTGTAATACTTTATATACTTACAATTGTATATAGCAACACAGCTATGTATATTTAATAAAAGCATGTTTATGGTGTCTATATCATCATTTAATCTTCTATTCATATTTCGGTATATGAATGAACACAGGCTTACGTTCATTAGACCAAATCAATATCAGTTTAAAATAGATCACTTCTCTAACCAAGTATCAAAGTCAATCTTGCGTTAATGATACGATTGAATAGGTAAAATAAAAATAAACAAAGTTCTATTTTTGTAAGTTAATAAAAACTAAACAGAAACTTTCACATAAACTTCTGACGTAGTTGGATTGAACTTTTACAAGAAATCTTTTCAAAAAGCTTTATTTAATGAAATTTTTAATCCACCCAATAGTTATTAAAATTTACGAAATAATTTTCCAATATTTAACATTTCCAATTGAGTCTTAAAGCAGCTTAACATCGTCCTTGATATCGTTGTGAAGCATTAGAGGTTTAATTTGTAACCAAAATTAGCAATTCCATCCGCTATTACTTGCTGCAAAGCAAGACAAGATCAATCAGATTAAGATTTCAAGAAGCCAAATTGCCTTTAGTGCGTGTTCATCTTTCAATTAATTTATTTCAAAGAATATTGACGAAGCGATATCGCAGATACGTCTCTGTTACGTGAGCTTTAGAGAAAGTTCGAATCTAGTAAATTCTTACCATTTTCAAAACAAACATGTACAGGATTCCTCTTATTAATCGCGTTATCTTCGCAAGTTTAGCAGAGGCGCTATTCTAATCCGAAATCTTCAACCTCGCTGCTTTAGTAAATTCGTAAAGTACAGCTCCCTCTCACGCTAAAATCAATAAATTAGCTACTGTCTAATGGAATATATTAATGTTCAGATTGGGCTTAAATTGGGTTAAAGTTTATTACTCCTATATTATTATTGTTGTTATATAACTAAAGTTTGAATTATATAAAAACGTTGAAATTAAAGCAGCATAATATTGCCTAATTATAGTCTGATAACGTGGTAAAAAGTCATCCCAAAAAACTGTGCCCACAATCTTCCCTCAAATTTTGTTGCACGAAACTTTCCAGGTTTCATCCACAGTAACGAATCTTGCTAGGATCTCCCTTAATGATGGCCAAATTCGTCTCTGAAGTGACCATCATGCAGCCACCTTTTTAAGACCTAATTGGGTTAATGTTTTCTTTGCAAACAACCAAGTTTTCAAATCCCTGTTCTTCACTATCTGATATGAAGATGGAGATTCAACCAGTACTTGTGAAGCTTCAAGTTTTGATCCGATAACTTTCATGAACGTCCTGCTTTCCAATTAAATCGAAAAAAATTGGCAATAAATTATTCATTGTTTCACAACATTTTTTGCTAACGCTATCAATTTTATTCAACAAGTTTGCATTACCTTTTATGATTGACTACACATTTAGATATTTCAATATTCCATAACAACATTGATATTTTTGCTTATCGCTAAACTAACACTTACCTACTTTAATATAGGGCTTTACCTTTTAGTTACCTTGTCACTTTCTTTGTGTGCACGTGATAAGGCAACGTCATATATTGATCAACGACGCCAATATAAAATTATATGGGTCGTTGGATAAGATGAGAAGATTTATTATGGGCACTTGCAAAATGCGTCAACCTTACATTGGTGAACGGTTTCCATTCACATTTTATCGCTTCAGCTACGTGATATACAACGTCATGTGGGGTTCGGAACATATGTATCTAGCTGGTTTATACACACCTACTCACAGTCAATGTTATCCAGAACCTATATTTTGGTAAAGTATTTATGGTCTACGTGTTCTACGTGCTTGAATATTGAGTGTCAACAACAATTCTGAATTTATTTATTCATTTATTTAATCGATATTAATATTAGTATGTTGGAACTTCCCAAACCGGGTATTAATTTATAAATAGGTTCAATAGTATATACTCTAGAGACAGGTATTCTGTTCTATCCAGGCAGATACGATTACATATTTATTGTCGAAGTTTGAGCTTCCTCGTATGTGTATTGTATATAATTGATTTTGGATTAAATATTAGGTGTTATCAGATATCGTTTTTGCATTACTAAATCTGCTGGTGAAGAGGCTATCTATGTACGATACTTATGTACTGGTATCCAAAAATTAAAATTAAAAGTGTCTAGTAAGACGTAAGAGATTCGTCCAAATATTAACCGTTACATGATTTTGGACGTGGGCTTGCAATTTTGTTTATCAACTATTCCATTTAAGTAGATCAAACAAAGCTTTGTCAGAAAAAAATAACATGGTTGCCGAAACGACAATCTTCATTACCTACATCTTTTCAACATATTCTAACCTATATTCGTTTCTCTGTTTAAAGTTATCGCTGTTAAATTCTTGTAGTACTGTGTTTTAGTGCCAGCTGTTTGAATTTTGTAAAGCGTGTTATATAATATGTAGATATTTTAAATTGACAAACTTATAGATTTGCTATTGAGTGGATTGTGCCTGCATCCCCAAATACTTAAATTTGATTTTTTTTTGTTTCTTTCGTTAGGTATTGGACTAGTTTTCTTAAGATGTTTCTTGGAGGGTGGTTCACATTTTGCATTTTTTCTGGTCGATATACATATACTAGAAATATGTTTGTAAATTGCTTAAGGCCAAGTCCAGACTATATGGGAGGCAAGCCAGTTTGGCTAATTTGAGCGAACGTTATCGTGCAGAAGACAGAATACAGTTGGTATCACTTCGTTGGGTTTGAAATGCTTTGATAGGTGATGAGCTTGAGTGACCCTATTCCATGCTAATATTCTTGCTCTTTGACATATAATGAGGACCACAGATTTCATCGGTGGTTAATCTTTCATACTCGTAGCAAATGTGAAGTCATTTCTGCTGTTGTTCAGCCGAAATTTATTTGGGAACCCTCTTGGCGGTAATTTCACAAAATTAAAGCTTGTCGTGGACAATAATGTGTTTACAATCCCAACAATTTTCTTCGCAGATATTCGCATATTCCTCCAAAATCAAATAATAGTCTGAGTGGTAAACGCTTATGTTCATACTATTTATGAAGTATGATGAATATCGATGGCTTTTACACCTTGATTTATCAACTTTAAAAATTACATATTGGGCAATAAAATTTAACATTAATACAACTGAAGAACAGGGTCGATTGCCGTGGTGGTTAGGCGGCTGACTATCGTTGTGGGAGGACGATAGGTGCCGGGGTTCAATTCTCTGGAGGCACGGTGACATTTTTTCAGAGAGTTTAATTCCGGATCGACTTGCCATTCGCTGTTGGGAGCAAAGTGATTAACAGTGCGGCATCATAAAAGGCGATATGGTGCTGTCACAAAGCCATTGAACATAACTTACACACATAGCCAGACAAGCGATACAGCTTACGGAGTCACTGCAACTAAGCACCCACCACACATTAAAAAAAAGATAGTGAGACAGTATTGACAACCCATATTACGAAGCTAGTGATTGTGTTGCATAACCCACAGCACCCCCTTTACCGATATTGTGACCAACTTTCCTTAAAAATAGCTAGTTAGAGTTGCGTATCTAATTGTGTGATTGTGTACGATTGACGCAGTCGATATTCATTTGTTTATGTTGTTAGTTACATATCTTGCCCAATTCGATGAATATGAAAGCGCTTGTTATAAAAAATTCACACCTGATGCAGTCTCAGTTCCTAATTTTAAAATGTTAATACTAATACCTCTACAACCGGCAAAAGAATTGATCACAAGCACCTATTGACGAGTACTTCTGTATTAGCAAGTCCAAAACAAGGTAGTTTCAATAAAATTTAAACGGTTCTTTATATTATAAACTACGACAGCTTACTTTTCGATGTGGGAGAGCATTTGAATGCCGAGGCGAAGCCGAGGCTTTTCCGAACACCGAAAAGAACTTTTCTATCATGTGATGTATTAAATTATTTCGTCTATTCTTTGATATTATGGAATTAAAACTGAATATTTATCATTTTTAGTTATTGTTATTTACATTACAAGAAAAGAACTACTTAATTTTAGCGCGAGAAAGTAGTTGGATACCGAGGCCAAGCCGAGGCTATTCGAAACACACAATTACACGATATGTAATATGTTCTTGTTTTATTTTTTATTATGGAATTTTAATATCAAAAACACTTTGATATTTCAAATAAATTCCATAAAATTTTTTACCTTCGTTTTTATATATAGTTACGTGGCTGTTACGATAAATTGTCAACGTAACCTTTAATGCTTGTAAGAAGTATCAAATTTCAATAGATAACAACAAAGATAGGTGCAAATAAAACATATGAAATGTTGTTTCTTCTATAACAACCAAGAAACTCAAACGTTTACTTTCGATTTCTGACGTATTGCTTGGGTTAGAAGCTTCACTTTTTTATAGAGTAGTAGAAAAAAAGAATTAGGTGTACCTACGTTATATCACATTCCTGAGAGTGGTAGAGGGCGAGAAGTTTAACAAGGCTTGAAAAGGATGCCCCTTTAAAAATCGAAGGTAACGACCAGAGATATATACAAGAAGAGTTTTATGTGGAGTCAAAACTGGCACTCACATACCTACATATAAATCTAAAATAGTAAGATCAAATATTACTTTTGCGAAACAGGGGAGCGTATAGAGAGTATATAATAATGTTTCTATGTAATAAAAAAAAAACAAAACACAAAGGGAAAACATTTTTTTTTCCTAACATACCTTCAATACACAATTGCGTACCTACATGAAAAAAAAAACCTTTTACCTTTTCCAAGTTAAACAATAAATTTTTAAACAGAAAAAAGGCTTTAATACACTTAGTACATACCATTAGTTTGGTGTACAGGAGCCTTAACGGCTATCGTTACAAGATATAGTTATTGGAATAGTTAGTTTTCAATAACTTTTGGCCCGTAATGTAAAATGCTAATTCAATTAATAATAAATTGGGTTTTCTACATCGTCTTTCTACTTCTTTTTGATGTCCATGAATTTCTTTCCTTGAATAATTTATGCAACGTGGCTACGCTACCAAATGGAATATGAAATCATCTCGAGGTAGCGAGTGAACCAATTCCTGTGCTTCTGTAATTTTATTGAAGTAGTTGGGGATCGCTTTCGAAAAATCTTATTTCCGACTTAATTCTGTTATGGGTCGCAAATACATCAGTACAAGTCAACTAACTGCAGTAAACTAACGATATTACCTTGCGCAAATAGTACCACTTCAATAAATATAAAAGCAGAAAATTTAGATTTTTCAGGAATAAGATATTTTACGTAAAAATATGAAATGAATGAAATTCATGTATTGAACAAAGATATAAATACACATCTCAAGCAAACGTAAAAAAGCAATATTTGAGACGTGAAATTTCTCTCGCATAATATTGTAAAAAATGTTCCATATGCTTCGTTCGTTATTGTTTCAGCAAATATTGATATACATTGCCTAAGGTTTCAAATATATCGTTGGTGAAGTTGGAAATTTTGTTTTCCCTTACTGCTTGTAATTCTTCGAAATCATGAAGTTTAAATTAGAGTATATTCTATAAAGTTTTATACTAGTCTCGTTATTGAATTTTGAATTTGTATTCTGCTTTTATTATGTTTGCTAGTACAATTTTTGTATCTCTTGAAATATTTCGCACGGAAAAATGCACTGCAATCAGATTAACAGAGCTAGCAAATAGCGTCAATAGTAAACAGGTTCGTGGTAGAACATCACAGCACTATGCTAGAACTGGACTCATCCAGAACCAACGTGTGGAAGCATCAAAATTAGATGATCCCCCCTTTGTCTTGAGGGTTGCAATGTGATTGAGAGGAAGGGGAATTTTGGCCAAGTTAAAAAGTTATACCAGCTATAGAAAAAGTCAATAATTTTTGCCACGTTAATTAAGGCCAAAATTTATAGTTCACGCTTAAAGTTTGATGTTGGAAAACGCGATTTTGACACATTTGTAATGATATTTGTGTCAAAATTGTGTATTTAAGCATTACCACAACCTTAAGCATAAACTATAATTCTGAGCTTTAGCTTAGGCCCAGAGATTTGTAGTTGATGCTTATCGAACAAGCATGAACTATAAATATGTCCCTAAAGCTTGGCTTTACCTTCAAAATTTTTCTTCTCTTCCTTGCTGAGCTTTAATGGTGCAAGATATCAAAAAATTTGTTGGACCATGAAAGCAAAAAACATTGTTCTGGCTGCTATAGCTTTTGTGTTGTACTAATTAGAAACGTGTAACTCTTGGCGCTATTTACCAGCTCCACTGATCAATATAATCCACGGCAGAGGATATTTTTGATCGTCCTATGTACTCACTAGGAATCTCAAGTAATTTGTCGATTTTGTGTAACATTCTTAAGAAGGATTTTTTTTTGATTTGCTTCCTATTGCTGTTAGACTTGTCTCCTAAATTGGTTGTTAGGGTCACTCAAGAAAAAAGTTTGCTTCTTGCAGGCCTTAGCTCAGATTTGCTTTTGATGCAGACATTTTTGGCTAAATTGCATTACCTTTTTAGCTGTCTTAGTTCAATTTGCAGACCAGATAAATGACTCATTTTCAAATTTTAGTTTACCAGAACTTTAATAATAACAATACCTCTTTAATTTATAAAACAAACAGATTAAAATTTTATTTATAGATACAATTAACTTGAAAATTATTATTATTTCTAGATTTTTAAAGTCATTTCTACAAGAATCACATAATGTTAAGCCAGAAATAATTCTGTCAGCCCGAAGTGACGTCACCATTGTAGGTACTTCATAGTCCTAAAATCCTTAGATCCCCGTTTAGGTCGTCCTTTTCAGGTCGATGCCACAATTTTAACTGATGTATGGCAGTCATAGAAGATTCATTTTCTGGAGTGTTCTGTTCAATCAATGTTGAAGCCTTTCTTGTTTGTTCACCCGTCTAAACAAGGTCCTCAGTGTTAGGATACAATATAGCTCTAATCGATAATAGCTCTTCTTAGGAACATTGCTTTAGTCCGCAATAGGATTCTTAATAGAACATTTTAATATTAATCTTCATTTTCCGCTTTCTTAAATGGGACAAATGGGATCTAAAAAATTTTCCTTAAAGAATAAAAATCATACAATATTATTTCGAGTTATCTTGTAAATCCCATTCACCTTATTCAGCACAATAAAATGTTCCCCTTCTGTAGAAAGAGCAAAGAAAAGACACCAATATATGATTTGCCTAATCTTAAAAGCCCTTACCTTGACAGCAGATAAAAGAAACCAATTTATGTAAAGGTCGATTCGTTTCGTTTGATTTTATTATTGGACCCACAAAAGATGACTCTAATAAAATCCCGGATATCATGAATAGATTATTGAGTATATAATAGAAATTGGGATATATGATAAAAAGATGCAAAATTTCACAATGAAATAAGTTTCCTATTACTTTCTTCTACTCCATATATTGTGTTTACTTTTTAAACTAATACCTAATATACTCCTTTGTATTTCCAGTAAAACGAGCTCATGACACTTCAAGCCGATCAGAGAAAACTCCGCACGATTCCACCCCTACTTCAGCAATCCAACAGCAATAAAACGAGGTAAACTACATCGTCGTACTATTCCAACTTTAGGCCATTAGTTAATTACTTAACCTTCGTCAACAGGGACGAATTTCAATGACCAAATCGGCGGATGGGATCAGGATCAAAGTATATTCCAGAACACCGATATTCCATCGTCTCTATACGATACCGACCAAATGGATGACAAATCCATCGCCGAGTACGAGAAGGGCTATCGATACGGAACTAATAAGGACAAATTGGACGAGGCGCTAGAAAATGCAGTTTTGAAATCGGAGCTCTACGGGGATCCAGCTTCCATTAACCAGTATAGATATTATGGTGGTGTTGCCGATGATAAACGTAGGAAGAGACGCAGCGACGGGCAGAAAATGAGGTAATTTCCTTATTTATTTTATATATTAATATGAAGTGAATAATAATGTATCATTTTACGGTGTAAATATGATACATATTGAATATAATTTAATCACTCTTTTAACTGAAAGAATCCACACAAGCTCTCTCCCAAATATTATTCGAGCAAATTTTCTCTTAAGTTTATGTTATATTACATTTTAGGTCTCTCTAACACACATATCCTCAGCTGAAAGTACATAAGTTAATTAAATAATTATATTATTGGTAATGTAATAAGTGCATGTTTCAATCCTCTTTTTTGGGCATTTGCATACCTACCTTGTAAACAGTGTACACGTCCCTGTCGATTAAATTTAAATTAATATTTGTTTTTTGTTTTGAGAGAGAGAAAAAATTATTCATCAAAACAAGTTTTTTTTGCAAACAAACAAAGCAATTTCATTTGTACATGTACAAAACAGTTACCGAATAATAATGGACACTACTCAAACATGTGTTTATTTCGGAGTTTTAAATTATTATGGTATACGCCCAATAAAATTTGAAAAAAGGAGCTTCAAAAGAGGTAAGTTTTCTGTTGAGGATGAACACCATATACATGTGATAACTTATGTGCATAAATTATCCATCGCACGCATATTATTCAAATAAAAATATATTACAGCCACAGTCTGAAGAAATCTACTGATAAGTGGCTAATTCTGAGAAAAGAACAGATATGTCCAGTTTAGTAGATTTAGTGTAAATATGAATCAACAATAAGTGATAATTTATCATAAATATGCCAAGAGTATACTTAGAAAATAGGCATAAGATCCTATTTTTGCATGAACAAGTGACAAAGTGGGCAAATTGTTCGCCGAGTAATGTCAAAAGTGTGCTAAAAACGAGAATCGGGCAATATAACGGACAAACCTAAATCAGGACGATCAAAAAAGATAACAGAAAGATCTGACCAGTTTCTATGGGCGACTGCCAAAACACAGAACACGGGGATGGACGCACTTAGCAGCAGATCTCCAAGAAGTAACTGCTGTAGCAGTACAAGGTTTGCATGGTCGAGTTATTCGTCGAAAATCACTGCTTAGGCATGGAAATAGGGAAAAAGATTGACATAAGCCAAAACCATATAAACTGGACCATTGAAGATTGAAATCGCGTGCTGTGCATGCTGTGGATTGAAGACGCATCGGAGAAGATTACAATCCAGCATGTATACAGACTACTCTCTGTTCAAGTTTGGGGTGTATACCAGCTGCTGGTGTAGGGCCCTTAACTGCGATATTCTCCAGGAACATGCGATACCTGCAGGTTGTCGACTGATTGGGCAAAATTTTAATTTACAAGAGGACAACCATCCGAAACATACTGCTAGGATCGTTAAACAATATCTTGATGATCAGGAAAAACAAAACATTTGCAAATTAATAATTTGGCTACCTCAAAGTCCTGATTTAAACATCATTGAACACGTGTGGGATTACTTGGACCGAGCAAGACATAGATAGTCGCCTAGAAATGGAAACCAACTGTTTGCCATATTGCAAGAAGAATGGAAAAATTTTTTGCTGGAACTTCCGGCAAGTTTCATTTCATTGGACTTTATCCAAAACCTAGGAAATAGCAGGCCAAGCAGACTTATACAAGTGATTCGAGCAAAATGTGGATACAGCAAACATCAGTTGTATTTTGGTTTCATTATTATCTATTTCCTTTCCAATCAATCTTAAAATAAAGTTCCTTTATCACAAATATATGTAGTTAATTTTTATACACAAGTTATCGATAATTTATGCAGACTACTGTAGTTCACGTCGATTAGGACACGAAAAAAATTTTGCAAAATGGATCCCCAAATGTCTGAATGTTGACCAGGAGCGTATAAGAGTGTTGGATCTGTGCTCGATTTAAAAATGATGCAGAACTTTTTAAGCCGTATTGTTAGTGTGGATGAAACTTGAGTACATTTTTACGACTCAGCAATAAAGCAAGAATCGATGGAATGGAGACATTCAGGTTCTCCACAGCTTAAGAAGTTTCGTCTTAAAAATCTGTTGGAAAAGTTCCTCCTTTAGTTTTTTGGGATTGCCATGATGATTGATTTTTGATTATTGTTCGACGTTATTGATCACTCTACTGGAAAAATGTTTAAAAGGTCGTAAATTTTCTTCCAACCAAGAGGTGATAGAAGCTGCGTAGGCATGATTTGCAGATCAAGATACAAATTTCTTTTTAAAAGGTCTAAAAATGATTTATAAAAAACAAACAATTTTCTCTTATTAAAACCTTGTTATTTTTGTTCTTTTTTTTATTGTTTTTTACTAAACATCAACCTATAAAGTAAACGAATTAAAACGAAAAAACATGTTTTCCTTTCCCATACATATTATATTGCAATGGTATATACAAAAGGTATTTTCTGCGAAAAAAACATAAGGGTATGAGAACATGCGTATGAATAAAATATTTTCTGGAAATGAGAATTGCTATATATGGTCACAGGCTTGAAAAGGTAATGTAAAGGGACTTCTATTTCCGCTGCTCCTTCGACGTTTCTTCAATTCGATACTTTGAAATCCGGAAACTATATTCTCTTACGCAAGAAGGAAATTAAACTCGATACGTTTTCCTTGAAAAACAATAACGTTGATATTCGCTAATTTTTTATGCAAATCGATGTAAAAAAATATTTTTCAAAAGCTGCTTCGATGAAGATACACAATTTTAATAAAAACATCGCCGACCAGGAATTTCAAGCGAAACATTACAATTTGGAAACGTCGTATTCAACACTCATATTTTATTTCTACTACTGTCGACTTGTTTGAGTTAGGAAGCTTCCCTTGTAACACGATTTACAAATTCCGTCTAAATCAAACGTTGAAAATGAGAAGCAATTCAAATACACCCGAAACTGTTCTGTGTATAAATACTCCAAAATGGAATCATGTATTTTGAATTAGTTCCGTATTTATCTTTATTAGATACACATGCGTGGTTGTGTATTCATATTTCGCAGCAGAAGGACCTGTTGCGATAAAAGCAACCTTCGGCTAAACTACATTACCACCGATGCAATTAGATTTTAACCTATTACTGTATCTATATCGCCATATATCTTATTTAATTTAATGTGACGCAGGTGAATGAAAAAGGACAACCACCGGTTTGTAATTGTTGAAAAGCAGAACGTATTATAGCGAGTCACGCTAATATTTGAATTTCGCGTTGGTAAATTTAGAAATCGATAAGGAGTCGTGGAGTATAGGGACTTGTTGCTACTGCCAACGTACTACCTTCCGTCCCATTGATTTTTGTACGTTGTACAACGTTGATTCTTAACTATTGCCTTACCTGCGAAATACGTGATGTTACAGAATTCATAGATGGAACTACGTAGTTAAAAAATTGTTATTTAACGGAAGGATCGATTTCATGAATATTTGAAGTTTTAGTAACCAATTTTGGCATTTTTTGTTTCTTTGTGTATCCGCGCCTTTTATACTGACTTCTATCGTTTCTTGCTACGGATATTTTATAACATTTTAAAAAGTTTAAACAAAAAGAATACAACCTTGAATTCGGAAAACTTGAACTCAAGGACTTTGAATTCAGATAACTCGATCTATAGTCCTTTCCCTGTATTCATATAATTCCATTCTAAGACAATTTTGGGAAAAAGTAGAAATCTATCTTAGAATAAAGTCTCAAACCATATCAAGAATATTTTATCAAATTTCTAGAGAATGCTAGACCTTCATAGTTATTTACAAACCAAGTGCGTGAAATCATATTTCGCGAATGAGTGACCAGTTTAAAGCGCGAGCCGAAGGCGAGCGCTTTATGGACAGGAATTCGCGAAATGTTTCACGCACGAAGTTTGTACAATACTTTTTGTACGAGAACTATAATAATAATACACACAAATTGTTAAATACGTTAGCGTTTATGAGCATATTATTAAGGTTAGGGATTTATAATTTCAAAATGTCACTAAATTAATCAAGTTTCAGGAAGTACCAACTTTACTTTTACGCACTCGTGCTTAAAGTGACTTTTTACGCACGCAAATCGAATCGTGAAATAACAGGTTTTGATAAGCGAGTACAAAAAAATTTTATTTATCTATTTTTATTTATGAAATGTAAGTAAAAAAGAAAAAGTACTAGAAACTAGACAACAGGATACACCGATTTGATAAGTAGAGAAACTAACTAACGGTTAAGGATAATTAAGACCTTACAAGTCGCAACAAATATCGACTAATAAGTTGGGGATTGCCTAAAGTAACACTTGCAGTCGACACCGACGGCAGCTGTGCAGGCACTCTTAAACTTGCCACCAGTGTTGCCAGATGGTAAATTGGTTTAGCAGTAGATTTGCTCGAGAAAAACGGTAGATGTCGGTACGAAAATAATACTTTCTCTCTTCAATACACGGGTCCAATAGATTGCTTTCTCTCTTTAATACACGGGTCCAATGGATTTCAGTACTTTATACATCTAGTGACTTTAGGTAGACCAAAAAAAAAACAAAAAGGATTTTAATTCTTTAAATAAGTATTATAAACTTTTATAATCTTTTTTTTCTGAACTACATAATTAATAAATATAAAATTAATAATAAATTATTAAAATATCTGCACAAAATTAATTTTAGCAAACACTAATATGAAGCAGTTGACCAGAAATATATAAGAGTGTTGGATCTGTGCTCGATTTAAAAATGATGCAGACTTCTTAAGCCGTATTGTTAGTGTGGATGAAACTTGCGTACATTTTTACGACTCAGCAATAAAGCAAGAATCAATGGAATGGAGACATTCAGGTTCTCCACAGCTTAAGAAGTTTCGTGATCAAAAATCTGTTAGAAAAGTTCCTGCTGTAGTTTTTTGGGATTGCCATGGAGTAATTATGATTGATTTTTTGGATAAGGGTGGAACAATAACTGGGAATTGCAATTTCTGGTTCTCTAAGGCCTTAGAAGTTTCTGGTCAAAAATTTGCGACGTTACTGATCACATGATTGATTTTCTACTGGAAAAAACTGATGTAGAAAGAACACGCGGAAAGTTGTCCAAAGATGTTTTGTTTTTGCAGGACGAATTACTCGAACGCCCCCTTATTCACCCCCTCATAATAAATTATTAAAATATCTGCACAAAATTAATTTTAGCAAACACTAATATGAAGCAGTTAAATCAACGACTAACTGTAATGCGATCTCTTAGATACATAGATATAATATGATCGATTCAAACAACAATAAAAATTAACTGAGAATGAACTTATTTTGCCCTTACGATCATGAACGAATACTCCAATTATGAATAAATTTTGACAGGTAAAAGAAAGCCTGCAGTTAACAATTTTCGTTCTGATAATTATTAATACCCTTATACAATAATGTACATTTTATTTCGTGCCTTACACGTTGCCTATTGTAAATAAGACTTCACCGGGAGAGTCCCCGATTATGTATGGGATTGATGTGTAATCGCTCAATCATTCATAATGCTTGCAGTAAGTCACGAGACTTGTAGATGTCGCCAGGATGATTATAGGATCAAAGTATTGAATATGTAATCTTTTACAAAATTGGAAAAAGCGTTAGATTGACAACTAGAAAACGGTAGAGCGGTAGGTAAAACGGTAGATCTGGCAACACTGCTTGCCACCGTTGCACCTGGTTATGCAGGGGGAAGCAGGTTGCAAAACACAACGACTCGGAAAGGGGTCAAAACAAAACATATGTCGATAACCGAGCATGTGGGAAAGGGGGTTTTGGAAATGCAGACTGACCACATATCGATAAGTTATGGGAATCCCTTCAAGACTTAGCAGACTCCTGGTACAGGAACGGATCTAAGAATGCTAATGGTACTGGTGAAGGGATATACTCTCAGAAGGATGATATACTCGCAGAAGGCAAAATCTATTTTGGGAGAACGAAAGGAGACCCAAAGACATACCGTACACATTCGGTTAGGGACCTGTACAGATTAGTGGAAGGGACTACCGTGTTAGAATGGGTGACTTGAATATGCAGACGTGGCACAATAAGCCTGAAGGCTGCAGTGTCTTACTGGTGACCATAGATCGGCCAGGTCTGGTATAAGGGGGAAAAAAAGGTAACACTAGAATCTGGTAATCAGCTAAGTCCTATTGTTCTCCCCTATATTCATGGCGTTACGGATCGTATCGATAGAATTCTCCGGAAACAAACCATTCAATCAAGATCCAGAGACTACCTCAGCATCTCCCCACTCTGCAGTATTTGAAAATCCGTCTCCGTGCTCACTGATCCGTTTTCTTAGACAGTTGTATACATATAAATATACCCCCTCACGTCCACTTTTATCTTATCAGAAAGTGTTTGCTTTTAGCGTGGTTTAAACGCCGAGTTACCGTGACTTGACTCAGGGTTGTATTCTGGGCATTCTATATCTAGAAAGCCACAGTCGTTAATTATTTATCGAACTTGGTCTTTTCCATTTTTAATGGTCTTTTATAGATCCATTGAATTTCTGTTTTATCGATGAGTTTTTGTGTCCCACTGGGCCTCTTATTACCTGTTAACTCTTGGAAAAGACGGTTTTTGTCTTATCATTCATGGTTGTGTAGAAATTCATCGTCTTAACACTTATTCGTGAATCATCGCATCACTGCAATGATGTTCTTTCATTCTTCGATTTGTTAAGATCCGTTCTTCAACTTTCTTAATGTCTTCTTTAATTCTTGATTCGATACCTTGCGTTTCTTCAATTATCATCAATTGATTAAATGTATATTTTTATGTTTTAAATAAATTTCACTGGTTGGTTGTTAAATAAAGCTTTGTAAAAAAATTGCTATAACATGCCCAGACAACAAGACAATGAGGTTACATTTCTTATCATTTTCACTTGCAAATTCAGAGAGTGATGAGGACTAAATGTTGGGTTGCCAATATCGTCTAGATGGCAAAAATTATCAAAAATTTAAATATAAAATATTCATTTTTCCAACCTCTTTTGCGTAAAATAATATCTTCAAATACGTATGTACATACATACGTAAATATGTGTATCCGCACCACATAAATCCTCTGTTGCGGTTTTACGACATTATACACATTCGTAATTACGAAAAAAAAAGAATGCTTTTACGATTTTTTTTTAATTTAAAAAACCCACAACACAAACTACATCTTAAAAATAATCACATGAAGTCCCTTGGTGTATGTTTTATTAAAATATTTCAAAAAGTTTCGGTAGAATAACATCTTTAGTCTCATACATAAATTCATGTATACGATTACGAAGTTGAATCTACTTTTGTTTCATCCATAGAAAAAAGGCTGGTTTACGTAGCTTGAGGGGAAAACCTGTTTTCAATTTTCTCTCTCGATTATGATGTTTTCGACGTTATTCCACGAAATTTATCTCGTTAGCAAGGATACGTATATACAGCACATTTGTGTTGCTGATTAGCCTCTAGAGTCGCCAAAATACAACAGAAAGCTTATATAAATTAATAATCAATAACTTATTAGAATATAATTGAGTTCAATTTTTGAAGCAAGATCAACTTTTATTTTTTTTAAATTCGTTCCTAATATATTTCAAGGAGAATAAAATCTGAAATATGTTTCATCTTGCGTACAATTTGTGCTTGACCTAAGGCTGGAGACGAAGTCCATTAGACTTTTTGTCCTCCTCATCTCCTTTGTCAGGCGGATGAACTGACAATCGGTCGATAAGCTTTTCCAAAATCCGAACTGTACGTCCGGTAACAAGTTATCCTCAGTGATTAAATCATGCAACCTAAAACGAATTACAGACTCAGCGATGCTGGACAGATTTGATGAATTTTTACGGCGTTTATAGAGCGTCAAACGTTCGGAAAGGCGCGAAAATCCAGCACAGCATTCAGAATCTGCACTCAGATGTGAATGGTATTCATTGGAAGTCTTTTGAGGACAATGTTAGCAATTGCATTATCTCCAGGAGCCTTATCATTCTTATGACGACTTATTGAACTCAGCACCTCTTCCTAACTGATTTCAAGAAGCGGATCTCCATCCATGTCGTTAAGATTTATAATGAAGAGGTCAATCTCACGGTGTAAAGAGGTGTATTGAGGTTGATCTTTCACACCACGAAACACAGTCTCTAAATGGTGCCCAACAGGAGAGTGAGCTAAACCAGTCCCACCCCCTAAGGAACATTTTCAAAGGATGTCGCCTTTCCTCTCTCTAAGGTCTTAGAAAGGCCCGATAGAGATCCATCGTCGGGTATGGCGGTGGACATGCTGAGCCACCACTGATTTTTTCTAAAGGCCTTCAGTTCGGATCGACGACGCACAGAAATATGATTTGCAATTTTATAATCAATAATGCAAACCGTCCGTTATAGTCTGTTTAACTGCGTAGCTTTTGGTTCTTAATGGCTTCGTGCCAAACAGAGGCAGCCTACAGCACCAGCGAGTGGATCACACTAACCAGCTTTCTTCGTTTTGACGCTCTCACGCCTCTGATATTAGACATCAGGCACAGCAGAGCCGACATTGTAATCTCTGCCTTTTCAATGGTCTTATTCACGTGGTCAGCAAACGCGAGTTTTATATCTAGCCACACCCCCAGGTACTTGGTGGCTTTACTTGGACGTACGGAGATTCTTAGGACGTTGAGTGCCATTTGAACAAGTTCTCTTTGTAGTTAAGAGCACTGCTTCAGCTTTTTCCAGTGCTACGTGGAGGTCGTTTTCCTCTATCCAGGCCAATATTCTTTGTAGAGCCGCAAACCCTATGAGTTTGACCCTCTCTGGCTGTTCAAGCTTCTGCACACTGTCGTATGCCACATTTCATAGAACAGGCCCCAAGACTGGCCGTTGTGGTATCTTCAGCTTCCATAATCAGCTATCTATGAAAAAAAAACCTATACCAATTAATTTGGACACTCTTTGTCTGAAAGGAATTATTTTACATTAAATGGTAACAATATTCTGTCACAATGTTAAGTCTGTCTAAATCTGTTTATAACGTGTCCAAACAATTTTTTGGCTTATTCTATATACGATTTCTAGAAACAATAGATATTGACACTCTTGCCAAATTGGCATTGATAGCTAATTGTCAGTATAATATGAATCCTAACATCTAGTCAACACACAACTAAAGATGGTAAATGTTAAAAAAAATCAAACAAAGTTGATTTTATTATAATTTTTAAAATAAATTAAATTAATGGTAAACATTTTTTATCAAAATCCAAAGCAAAAATATGAACATCTTCCTTTTTCTTTACGGTACCACTAAAATACTTTCTCTCAACAATAATTTTGCCAAAGTAAGCAATATTTACGCTTGATATAAAGACAGAGAGACAATTTAATAAGCCCAAGTAATATCCGAGGTTGTATATTCTATAGGATTAACTAACAGTGTTGTCTACTAGAACTAACTATAGATTAGAATCTGAAAGGTACCCTTCTCTCGGAGGACGCTATAGTTACTAGTATTTATGTGTCCAAAATTAAAGGAAGGATAGCATCTTCAGAGGGCTATACACTCGTATATTGAATATCTTATAATATACTCTAGTACAAGTCTTGTTTTTTAATAATATCTTTGTAATATCCATTATGAAATCTTTAGCGTGTGTATTGAGCTTAAAATATATCAAGATAACGACCTTAAACACACTGCGAAAGTTATAAAAAGTATTTGCAATGGAAAGAAGTTTTCAACTTGATGTAGTGGTCTCCTCTGAAGCAAGAATTTATGAACTGTAAAAAATAACTTTTTACGATAAAAACCATCTTACTTTGATTCAAAGTTAGCAAGAACTATTTTGCTTATTATTCTCAAGAATTTAAATTTATTTCTTTTTAGATTAGGTATTATTAGGTATTATTTTTAAGTAATCAATTCCTTCCAGTTAAAGGACGCGAAAATGATCGAATGGTTTCGAAGCTCTTTAGCATGTGAAAACAAAGGAAGGAATGAAACGCAAACAATAATATCTTTTATCTTTCCTACACCTTCGTCGACTTAATAGACTTTATTACCGTCTATAAAAGATATGTCAAAATCTCCTATTATATAGGAGAAGATCAAAAAGCTAGAAATAACTTTTAGTACACATTGCAAAGTAATGGATAAAATATAAAATTTGAGTACAGTGACCTTCAGTGATAGCCGGACACGACTAGATAGAGACATACGTTGCGTTCAATACTTTATTTCAAAGAGCCGGAGGGCCAGCTTACTGCCTGCTGAGTATAACCGTAGTTTCGCTCTTACAATAACATTGCATTATATAAACGCATACATATACGTAGACATAGCATAAATTAAAATATTAGCATTAAGGAATTAAATCTTCCGATTTTTAATAAGTCATTTGACCGGTACGAATAATAATGACCAGTATAAATGATACCCAGTTTGAATAGTGACCAGTATGAATAATGCCCAGTATAAATAATAATCTCATTCATTTATTGAAAGCATAAAAATAGTATAATTTGAAATGGATATTGATAATGGAATCGAAGATGTGTAGGTATACATCCGTAAGCTAATAGGAGTAATATTTAATTAAAACGCTCAATACGACAAAAGCCAACGTTCAGAAGATATCTATTTCAGAATATTATTCCCTTTATCATATACAGTATTTTAATACAGATACCTAAATTATTTGTATATGATTTCCACCATCTTGTATTCGTTATGATGAGGACAATCCACCAGATAACATGTTAATTAACTTGTTTCAATTGAAACGGCTGAAAAGGCTGTCTATGTAAGATATTCGGTAGCTGAAGATGTTCCACAATACTGAATCGACCGTACACAAAATTTAATTAGTTATATGCGACGAAGTTGACGACGGTTTTGACTGATGTTGATAATTCACTCTGGTAAAGGATTCGATAACATAGTATCGTTTAAATTTCAGGTGGTCACCAACTAACAATAAGTAAGAAATTAGTACTGATACGAAAGTCCATATAGTTTCAATAGTGTTGTGATGTTATTTTAACAGCATTTATCGCATTGTAAATATACTAAAGTACTTCGAAACTTATATGTATTACTTGAATATTATTACAAACACAGAGAACACATAGCAAACAATTGCTTCTTGAAACGACGTCTTCGATGCAAGTAGGTCTTCTGTGTTAAATTTGATGGCTCAAGGCTAAACAAGTCAACAAAACTCGCAATTGTATGGGGTCGGAATATGTACAAAGTAGTGCGACTAGTTGGACCTTCTAGTATTTGGTCTTTGCAATGGATAGAGATGAACGTTCCACTTTTTCAAGAATCCACAGCGTTTTGTTTATAATCTGAAGTAATAGTTACTGTTGTTTCATCTACACAGAGCATTCCTTCGACATTCCATCGACAAGGGAATGATATTCAGTGGATTTATTATTACCATGCTCCATTCCAAATTTAATTTATTAAAAAAAGGGACAACTAAAAGAAATTAAAATAAATTATTTAATGTTGGAAATTTCTTTTCACATTTCACTCTTCTAAATTTTTGGGGTTATTCTTAAGAATTTTTCCTAATTTTTTGAATCAGGTCTTCAATATTGGGTTGGCTCTTAAGTACATGCACCATATCTTTAATATAACCCCACATATTATATTAATGGGGACCATGGAAATGAACCTCTATTGCCGGAGTACCATCCTGTTGAAACCAACGTCGATCAATAACACATGTAAGAATACTTATTAGCAGCATATTTAACTCATTATTAAAACTCGAAACTATTTTGCATATCCAAATCTAAGAGTGATTGGGGGTACTCATAGTGGTAAGAGTGAAGCTTTTGTCTTCAATAATTTACGCACCACACTCTTGAAAAGCGCCAGTTTGACCACTGATGTTTAGGTTTTATTACAACTGACACCATTTAGTTGATTTGATTATTCTTCTTTTATTATTATAAGAACCTAATGATAATAAAACCTACATTTCGGTGGGTGTTGCATTTGAATTAAAGGAGACTTTTCTCTTTTTTTTTGTCAAATTTGACTAAATTTTTTGCACACCTTTTATATTCTAAGTTAGCTTCTGAAATTCTATTTTGAAAGTTGTTGTTTTTACTTCCTCATATTTTTTGCTCACTAAAAAATATCGTTAGAAATTTACTAGGGTGGACTACCAACACACAAAATTTAATTTTTTTTTGTATGTTTGGATTAGGAACCTTCGCTTCTGGGTATTATTTTTTATTGTGTGCGTTTGTTTAATTCTAAAATATTAAATTACTTTCCTTACAGAAATTGAGGAATTCAAAACATTGGCTTGAAAGTATGTATTTAGGAATAAATGGCAAAATTAATTGTATTAAAATTTTCAATTTACATAGCAGATTACCACAAATGTAATATAGGCATAGGTACATTTGAAATAATTTATTGTTTCCTGCTAGTGGATGGCGAGACCTTTTATTAATTATTCAAACCTATTATAAAACTATTACCAAACAATATAGCGTAAATATTGTTATAATGTACTTATTTGATACTGTTCACGCATTGCTTGTGTAATATTAAAGTAAATTAAGTTGAAAAAAAATTTAGTACATTTTTAAGATATTTTAACAATTATTTCTTATAACGACATAAACAATTATTCGCATTATTGCTGATTAAGTGAAATTTAGAAACGAAATAATACTTGCATGATAAAAATGTTTATGACAAACCAGTATTATAAATAAGATCAAAGCAATAATAATCGTAAATACATCATTAAGAAATGTTTTATTTAATAAACAATAATTGTAATAAGTAAAAGTTGTTCGATTTATGTACTGGCTCGCAACATTCCATTCCTTCCATTCCATTTAACGTGACACATTGCTGCTGCTTTCGGTTGAAATTCTCCCTTATGATCGGTCATTAATTCTTCTTCGTTGGCCCCGAGGCGAGAATTGAGTCTAGGTTGAAGAAAAAGATTAATTACTAACAGCTTGCCGCAAATGCAGACCAGTACCTACACGCTACCCTTTACCACAACCTGGAATGGAAAACAGTTCTTGACAATTCAAATACTGAGATGTTTTTTTTTTGGGGGTGGACTAAAACTAGATTACGTTTGAAATAAAATATTGGTAAATCAGAAATTAATAATCACTTATTAATACGTATGTGTGTGCCATTTATATTGAGGATAAATATGAGTAGCAGACTTGCTATAAATGTTTGGACAAGGCATCGAAATTTGAATTTGCCCTAATTAACCATAAAGAAATTGAGCTGCTCATGAAGCTCTTCAAACCTGAAAAACTTTCAGGACACGACTGCATTATAAAACCCCCCTTCAGCAACTATTGACTACCAGATCAACACCGCTTTCGAGATTACCAAAACACCTAAATACACCATAATTGTGTTCATTCCAAAATTGGATCCCTAAAGTTTCATACCAATCCCCCATCCTGTCTTGTAAAATTTGGCCGAGGCAATCATTTTTGAGTCGATTCAAGAAAGAAAACTTCATCCACGATCTGAATCAAAACAAACAATTTGAGTTACGTGAAAGATTATCCACAAAATGGCAGCTATTTCGCCTCTCAGGGGCTGTATCTTTTTGGATATAGTTAGGACATCTAACATGATGTAGTAGTCGTCTGTCTCAGGAGGTATTATTAACTCCAAGTCCATTTCTTATACTTATTATGGATCTTCCAAAATCTGCAATAGTTAAACTGACAATTTATGCTGATGACACAACTATGTACACATCTTCTAGTGATGAGACGCTGATATGTTGAGGACTGGATGACATCCTCACTTGGAGGCTGAAAATTAACAAAACAAAAAGTGTGGCAGTTCGATTCCAAAAAGATTACCCTCAATTGCACTTGGGACCTTTTTCTGCTGTATTCAGGCATAAAGTTAGACTCCAGATTAGCTATGAAACAGCATATCCACCAAACCAACATACAATCGAAATAAAGGGGATAGGGCAGGCAGGAAAAGCGAATTGAAGATCTTTATATTAATTTTCTCGTTATTGAACGTACCTATATGTATACTCTTGTTATTAACTCTATTATATATATCTAACTAACAACAACTGTATCATTTAACCTAATTGTCCGCGAAACTGATACCTAACAAACTATGCATTTATTAGTGTACTGTAGTTGAGTTAAAGGGAATCCAATTACCTTGTTTAGTACTGTGAAGTACTTTGAACTACTTATACATACCTACCAATCGACTTCAGGTTCAAGTTATCTCGTCATTAATATACTACTAGACTGCTTCTATCAATTTGAAAGTTTTCCAGCCTCGTTGTATATGGCAGGTACGACTAGACTTGAAACTGATGATATTGTTATCCTAGAGTATTGCAGTATGGATCAACAAAAAATATTGGGTGTTTAAGAGGATGTCGAGAGATTCTGTGGCAGTACCTCTTAAAGCTGTTCATCTTAGCGATAATAAGAGCATAGATATTTGCATTTACCTGTATAATTATTGTACGATACATAGTATACAGACAAACACAATAATATAACACATGTGCCACAACAGGTAACTGAAAAGCAATCTCAGAAATGTGAAATGCAAACATATTATATTTTACGAGGTTGTTTGTTAGTTTCTCGTCAGTCGATAGCTATTGTTTCAAACACGTGAGTAAATAGAATTGCTGGATTGAACATTCGTCAACAAATCGAATACTGATCGAAATTCGTTTCCTTAGAAACTGGAAATACACAAAGGAATCTTAACATATATTCGGAGCAAACTGTAATACATACGTAAATATATAAATGGAAATATATTAAATAAAGTCCTGTTGCCCAAACTCTTCACATCCTTCCTATACATATAATTAGCTCGAGAATTTATTGATTTAGAATAGCAGGTTTTATTACTTACGAGGACATATTGAATAATTCTTACCCTACTATAGAAGCAAACAAAATTTGAAAGCTAAACGAATCTGCAACGCCTCTAGACCTTTCAAAAATAAATTTTTATCTTGCTCTGCAAACCAGATCTCTACAGCTTCTATCACCTCTTCGTTGGAAGCAAATTTACGACCTTTTAAACTTTTTTTGCAGTTGAGGAAAGACATGATTGTAAGACGTAGACAGATCTGGTGAATAAAGGGAAGGGGAAGGGAAGGGAGGAGAGTTTGAGTAATTCAAAGTCTAAATCTCGAAACTGAGAGTTTTTGGATGTACAACATATTATTTGCATGCAGAGAATTAAATCGAAATAAATTTACTTCACGTACGAAGAAGTGTTTTTTGGTGGGTTAATGTGCAAATGGTTATTGTTTATGGTGCCCACTGGAACAAAAGATTATTTGTGGTAAAGATATTGTATTTGACGAAGATCATTTTTCGGATGAAAATCATTTCTATGAGAATGAATTGGAAGAAAATACAGATGCAAATATTCATAATTCTGCGAAGGGTTTTGAAAGCAGTGAAGGAACCATGATGAACGAGAACGTAAATTCGAATAATGATATAAAAATAACCTTGGAACTGAAAGACGAGATCAACGAAATGAAAGAAGATTTCGGAAAACGAACTAGAAGAAAACCTACTAACGTCGTTTTTAAATACAACCTCTACGTCGTTTAATTTTTTTAACTTTTATTTATTTTTTTTATTTCAAAAAATGTCTAAAACAATTTTAGTCCATATTTAAAAAAATTAAGTTGATGGTGATTACTCAGAAACGAAGCGTCGGATTACCAAAATTTGGACACCGTTGGATAGATCGGAAAAAAATGGCAAGGGAAATGTGCAATGTGTTTTGAAATTCGATCAAAAATAAAGCCAGACAAAAAATTAATCGATTTTCCGAAATTTCGTTTTTTCTCGGATATCTCCGGAACTACCCGGAATATTAAAACTTTCTGAATGGCATATTATTAGCCACGTAAATGCGCTACTTTTCCATAATTTAATCGACCCCGTATCTCTTACCGTTTCCGAGATCCCCATGCTGTATAATAAAATATAGAGGAGCTATTATTGCATGGTCATCAAGACAAGAGTCGTGTGTTGCACTCTCATCCACAGAAGCAGAATATATAGCTCTATCTTCTGTAATTGCGGAAAGTATTTGGATTAAATCAATTTTAGAGGATATTGAAGATGACCAACCATGCATAAAATTAATCACAGATGCTAAACGGGAAATAGGACTGAAACATATCGAGGTTAAGTTGCATTTTGTGAAGGACCAAATTGAAAAGGTGAAATCAAATATATTCCTTCGGAAAACCAAGTTGCAGATATCTAACAAAAACATCGAGATTTTGCAAATTAAGAGCTAAATTCGCGATCTTAATTTGAAGTAACGTCGAATAATAATTCCCAGTTATTGTTCCACCCTTATTCAGAAAATCAATCATGATTACTCCATGGCAATCCCAAAAAGCTGAAGCAAGAACTTTTTCGGCAAATTTTTGACCACGAAACTTCTAAGGCCTTGGAGAACCAGAATGTCTCCATTGCATGGATTGTTGCTTTGTTTCAGGATCATATAAATGTACCCAAGTTCCATCCATACTAAAAATTCGGCTTAAGAAGTCTGCATCATTTTCGAATCGATCACCAAAGGCATTAAGCATCTTCGTAAATGTGCTCACCTATTAACCCCTTTTCTTTAAAAATTTATTTACAAATCTTATTTATATTTTGCTTCAAGTAAGGCCACCTCTTGGATAAAGTGTAACCGAAAATGTACATACCCTAAATTATACAGGTGCCGTTTAATTAAATCTAAAACGGCGTAAAATTTAAATTAAATTATACATACTACTGAATAACTCAGGGCATCTAATAAACAAGATAAGCCATTAATCCCTGTAAATTGTGAACGGTTGGTCACCTCAGCATACAGGCCATCAATGTCTAAAGTTAATTAATTGTCAACCCGTAAATTTTGTAGCAGTTAGAGCTACAAGTATCTTGCAAACGTGATATTGGTGTCAATACAGGGATTTTCAAGGTTCTACCTTAATTTTATGTACCCAAACCTTAAATAGAATTATACTCAATAGCATAATTTAGCTCTATGATGTAATATAAATTTTAAAATACGCACTTTATAATAACGACATATGAATCAATAAAATGTGTTAAAAAATAAAAACAGGATGTAAATATTTGTGTTTAATTTCATCTCGACTGTTTTATATTTTATTGTCATTTTCACGCCCAAATTCAGTTAAAATCCTCTTATATCCTTTTAAATTCTTTTGACGAGGATCCACTTCGACCAGTTCTCATAATGTTGTAAATTGAATTCTAATGCTGCTTTCTGTCAGATTTAATTTTTAAACTGATTAAGGTTTTTAAAATGATTCTCGCTTTTAATGTTTGCAAATCTTCTTGTAGTTAATCAACATATATTTTGTGAGGATATACAACCATTGTTTTTCAATATTTTATGTAGATTATGAACGCAATTATTTTTCTTTCAATCAAGTAATACAGTTTACTATGAAAGTTTTGCAATACAGGCTTATTAGTAATTTCCATCCAGTGTCCATCCTTGACTTTGGCTGCAGATTCTTCATCGATTTGATGACTTCAGACAGGCACTGTTCTGTGTACCACTTAGCTGTGACTGCCTTGTGTGTATCCAAAACGACATTCTCGAGCCGATTTGAAAAATACGATCAAATCATTTTATTATTTACAGATCGGGTTCTTCTGACAGCTATGAAAGTGTCTTCATCATCAAAGACTTAAATTTTGTTTTAAATCTTGATCGGCACATCATAATAGTATAACCAAGTCTCGTAACCTAACACGCTGTTGTTGACATATCGAGATTGTCCCCTAGCAAACATTTTCGGTGTCTCCAAGTTACACATGGTGTCATCTGCTCTTCACTTAGTCTATACGGCACCTTAAGGCAATAAAGTTTCTCCACATGAAAATGATTATGCAGAATCGAATAAATTTCCGGTGCATTTAAGCCTAAGTTGTCTTTGTTGAGAATTGTCGACTCAGCAGTGAGCGAACATCACTCACTCTGTTATTGTTCAAAGATTACCAAACGTAGATGATGAAGTTTCTTTGAATAACAATAAAATAGAGAGTTTGAAAACTTCTTTAGCCTAATATGAAGGGTGAAGTTAATATAATTTCAAGTATGTATGTAGTTGTATACATCCTGTATTAACATAGCACGGCCTTCGACGCTAGAGTGGCTGTCAGTGCCAACACAACACGTAAAAGCGTAAGTTGCAATATAACTTTCTTGAGCTTACGAAATCGTGTCCTAACAAAAATCTATCTCGGCTGGATATAAATTAGAAATGAAGTGTGAATTCATACGCAGCTCTTTGGCTCTTGGGATTTAAGCTTTATGTATAAAAAGTCGAACAGGTATAATGCGTAGGCGATTCAAGTCGGGTAAACTTTAGGAAAGGTAATATGAATAAAATATAATGGCGAGACACGTCGACATTTTATTACTGAAGTCCACTTTTCGAAATGTAGTACCCATAACAAAGTTACTTAATACCTAACTTTCGCGAAAGAATATTTAATAATTCAGTTGTTATCGTCATTAAAGCTTTATCCAAGTTAAGAAATTGTGGATAAAAATTTGCTTGTCCAAGAATAACTGTAAAACGTCAGGATGACTTCTGACCTATATGATTGAGTAGGACGTCAACCATTAAATTCTCTTCTAAAACAAATTAGTACTAAATACTAAAATGTTAAATTCTGTTCGGTAATGGATAATACCTTCGGATTATGATTCACCTCAAATATTGGAGCAAAAAGTTCATTTCAACTGCTCCAGCTTAATACACGAAATTACTTGCTTAATATTTTCCCCTTAAAATGGGATCAATTTAAATCTTATTGATCATTCCAAATAAAATTATCTCAAAGAAAAAAATTAACATAATCTCAATTTAAAATCTTTCTGTAAAAAAAATTGTTGTAATTGCAAAAGCAGCTTTAGCGAATGCTAAACAAGAACAAGCGATTCATTAGGATACCAGGATTGAATTCGGTGGTTTCAAAAATGTATTCTCCGCATGTATGTCGATGGTGAAGATTATTATTATCTTTAGCAGCGTTTATTACAATTTTCTTTGATCATATGCTGGTTGATTTTTCATGTGGAATAATGCAAAGCGTATCATTTAATTCTAAAACAATACCCATGAGCACGAAACAAATATTTGCTTTATGTTGCTATAATTCTTTTTTATAGAAAGTACGTTAAGAGAGGCTTTGATGTAGTGTTCACATGCAAGAAGCGATTACTGTTTATATCTCTGACTATATAATACAGCTTCTAAATAATTTATTGTGGAACATAAACTGGGATTTGAATTGTAACAATTTAGAACTGTTTTTTATGATACCATCTTGCTTTGATAACATCACAAGAAACAACAAAGAATTTACAAAAAAAAATAGTCCAGCATATCTAAAAACATTTGGTGACAAAAATGTGTCTTTCTTTCCACCACCACCATACACACAAAACTTATATTTCTACCTTTGAAGAGGATCGTACGTAGGGCTTCTGTTTTGTTCAAAGCTGGATAGAGGTCCGTTAGCCTTTTTCTCTCTAAATAACCGCAGAATTTTTACGGTCGGGGGTTTTTATCCGAGATCTGCGAGAGGACGATCAAATCACGGTCGGGTGTGAATCCTCCATTGATAAGATTCTCTGCGTTGGCACGTGGGGTGGAGATCTATTGGAACCTAGCTGTTTGAAGAGTTCTCCTGACTAGAGTATAAGCGTGGAAAGTTATCGATGGATCTGAGCGTTGCTTACGAATCAAAATGTTGTGATGATAAAATTCGCAACACTCGGTTTTGGAGAATATCGACTTGTTTCACTTGCAATCTACTGGAGCTGGACTAGCTCAGGATACCATAGGTGTTAATAAGTCGAAGAAACACCGCGTAGATTATGAGTTTCATCTTTAAGCTCAGAGTGGTCATCCAACACAAGAGAGGAACAAAGACCAGGAATTTAGCAGCTATTGTAGAAAATTGCTGATTAAAAGTCAGCTTTGTACCCAAAGTGATACCTAAATACTTCACACGGGCACAGAATAAACAGAAGAGACAAGTTTGTCGAAATCTTTGATGTTTTATTGACGATTCTGTGTAACATTGAGGCTATTGACGCCATTTTAAAAATATCTCCAAGAATGTTGGCGGAAAAGTTCACATTCCACAAATTTTCCAGGAATATTTGGACATATTTTAGAAATGACGTCTGCCAGTCATGCGCACAAAAACCGTGATATCAATTTTAAGGCTTTTGTCGTTTCTGTTTATTCTGTGACACGGGTTTCCCAAGACAACCTTTGGCAATTAATAATAATGTTCGTTAAGGTGTGAAGAGGGGAGGGGTGGTAGGATTCCGATCTCTGGAGGTGGTGTATACGACTATATCATCCGCATACATCTGCCTACGATGGAATGAAACATCGTTAAGTGTTGTGTTATGAGGGTTTCCGGGTTTTGATCGCGTCATAGTAAAGTACATATATACAATATTATATATATTATAATTGGTTGTTAACCAGTAGTGCTTCTATGAGGGAAGGATGCAACCTATTCTAATTGAGAAGTAATATCTACTGGAGAATCTTTTTGATATCTTCTAAAAACACTTTGATACGTATATTAATTGTATTACACAACCCGAATGATAGCTTGAGAGTTTGGCAATTTCCTGAGATGATGCCACAAGTCATCCCTGGACAAATTCTCAAATAAATTGATTTATTTTTTTTGGCATCAAGCAGTTTTAACGTAATGACATTTTAAATTCCACCAAATCAACCATTTTTTTCAACATCAATATTCAGAACAGATTTTCAGAACTCTAAACGTCAGTCGTCATATTAATATATGATTATTGATGGATGAAGCAACGGGTATTAAAATACTGAGCATGCTGTTTACTCATTGTTTTAGTGTACTCTTTAATGAGACATCCAGTCCTTTCATTTTATCCAGCAATAAGCTTCCAACAACCAACTGTGAAACAATAAAGTTTTGGACACACCGAACTCAAGTTGTAATGTATTACAACGTTGCTTGATGTGATTGACATATAAATGGAATTACAACAGATAAAAGAAAATTGCAAATAACGAAATATATTTTTATTTTATTATAACATAAAATGTATAACAATACAAAGTAGGAAAAGGGCACCATCCGTACATCCTTTTCCGTTTTGTTCTTCCAATAATTGCGAACCATCTTACGTGATTCTGAAATCAAATTACAGGTATTAATATTAAATAAATAAGTATCAATATATTTATAGTAACAGTATTTTTTAGTTATCTTTGCCAGTCATTTTCCGTTACTTGGTAAAATTTTGTCATACTTTGTGGTCGTAAAAGACCTTGGAAATAATTGTATTGTTTACTTCTAACGTTTCTTTTTTAAAAGCCATCTTCCACTCCTGAGATGCATATCTGAATTGTTTAAAGAGATTATGTCGTTTGCACACCACAAAGAAGAGCTTCCTCTAGATAAAAGCTAACGATAACATCATATATGAAGTAAATATTTGAGTAACATAGTCTATAAACTTATCCGAGCTTTATGAAGATATAAAATAAACTTTGGGTTCTATGTTCTATCTTGTCAACCTGTACAAAAAGTTTTTCCTTCGCAAAACCTTTCGGAATTGTACCATAAAACGATGTGTAATAGGATAGTGATGATTATGAGACAACCGTGAAGGAACTGGTATTATAGGCAGAGTGGTCTAAATTCGTAGGTAGCTCTCACTCCCTTGGAATGCTATGAAGTCTTTTTTTTTTAATTGAAGTGGCTCAGCGTGTGTTGACTAAGCTAGTGTACAGAAAACTACTACTACTTGTGAACTAACTCTACCAACCAAAGACTTACCACAATTATTTTCAATTATTTCTTTATAAATACATCCAAGTTGCTCCTACCACAACCCCATTCATTCATTCCAATACAGAAACATCCATTAACAACCATTCCATCGGCACATTTTTTATGCCCTGATCTGGAGTTATCGGACTGATCAGATTCACTACTTCGTTGCTTGATTATGGTAGTACTATTCACAAAAGTAGCGTGTAGAATTAAGAAAGCTATTAATACGACTGGATATATTCGCTTCATAATTTACAATTTATTAAATTGCGTTTTTATAATTCCAAGTTGGCAGGACTTACGTATGATTGTGATTGTATGGCGCAATAAATCAGGTGAATTTTCAAATTATTATTTATATGTATTTACTGTTTCTTAATAATTTATCGCGGAAAAAAATGGCCTATTGTTCCTGATTTATGAGACCATTCTTTTATTGTTTTTCTGTAATCTGCTGCATTTATAATCAATGAAAGTACTGTTTTAGTCTGGCGGAATTTAGTTTTCCCAGAGTGGTCAATTGTAATTCAAACGCATTGATTTAATAAATTTGAATACCATAGAATTTTCGTTTCGTTCTAAATTTCGTTGGTTCTATTTCTATCGACTACTTAAGTGTTTCAGATCAAAATCAATTATATCCGCCTTAAAATTACATTTCAAAAGTATATTTTGGAGCAAACCAATCAACCAATTTAACTATTTTTTGATAGGTACGTCGTATTTTATGTTTAGAAACATTTTTAACGGTGAATTTGCAGCAGATGTTTGTATAAAATGTAGCAAAATTGATACAAATACAGAAAAAAGTATGTCGAGCTGTTGGTGTAGTATTGTGTCCATAGAAAGCTGGCAATGAATGAAATGAAATAAATGTGATGGTTTCAGAGAAAGTATTTCTTCCTCTTCGTCTATGACATTTTTGCCGAGATAGTTGGCTCAAATTTCCGTGATAGCGGTGCAATTAGTCAATGTCAGGTGTTCAGGATTTTTATCCCCCACGTCGCAGAACCTGCAGTCGCTATTCTGTTTCAAACCTATCCTTATCAGGTGTTCCCCAATGTGACAATGTTCTGTGAGAATACGTAGTCGGTTTCTACTTAGTTCTAGCAAGGTTTTGCTCTATGCTTGTTATAGTTTCAAGGAATACCTTGCAGTGTCTCAAACCAGGGAGATTCTCCCAGAGGGATGCTTCGAGCCTCCCCTCTTTATCTTTGAGTTATTTTTTGTAGGTGCTCATCCCTATATCGCAAAACGACTCCGATCCCACAATCGAAGTTGTGACGGCGTTCCTTGCTAATAGGTTAGCTGCTTCATTGCCGCTAACTCCACTGTCTGGAACTGATATCAGAGTTTGAACATTGTATAGATACTTTAAACTAGAACCTTTTTTCATCAATAGCTTTGCTTCTAAACAAGTAAAAAGTTTTATCGAATAAAATGCGAGCCTCCACTTTGAAGTAATTTAATTTTAGAAACGTGTTATACTAACTACAACCAGAGAATGCTTTTTTCGGATACAATTTAGTTTAAAGCGTAACGAAATTTCCACTGCTCCACGGTAACTTTATTAGAACAAATAGCCTCTTTTATCATCCGTTACGGGTTAAACTAAAAACAAAAAACTTGAAGAGCTCCCATTAGACCAGTCTGCACTGTAAATACATATTTAAAACTATACATATATGGAAAAACTGAAATTTGTCCCAAAACTTAACTAACACACAGATGGTAGACTCGTCCAAACGTAATATTAACTAACTATAATATGGTGTAACAGGATAAAGACCACTTAACTTAAAATAGTTTTTCCGAAAAGAGTTATATAACACGAGCCAAGATTTAGACCTATCATTTGTATATTTATTTGTCTTTTGTTTATTTACAAATGTTCATCAGATAAATTTATATTTCATGCCTTAAGAACTAACTAAACGTTTTATGACGATATCTGGGCTCGATAATAAAACCAAAACACAGAAAATTAAGAAGTTTGTCGGGCTAGTGGCTTAGTGGCTTGCACACTTGACTAGCAGTCCGGCAGTACCGGGTTCGAACCCCGGTGCTTCCTTTCTGAGTTTGGTTTTCTGTAGTTTTCCAAATTCCACGGCAAATGCGGAAAGGTAACATCTTAAGTCGGTCTACAGCCGCAGGCGTAATAATAACTCATGGCCAGCCGATGCCCCCTATAATTGGCGCAAGCTGTTGGGGGATGCTAAGGCATGGATTATTAAGTTAGTAATATGCCATGGGGACAACAGACTGAAGAAATCTATCTAACACACATACTACATATGTTTAGTAATTTTTTTGGAAAAGGAAAAGAGTTATTTCAAAAACCTATGTACCAACCTAATAGAGCACCCGTGCACAATTTTAAGCTTGTTACTCAACATCTTTGATGATGGATATCCAATTTGGTTCCGCTTCGTTCACCAATCCGGTCTCCTGACTTGGCTCTTTTAAATTTTGCTACTTAGGATTACCTTAAAAATCAGGCGTTTATTATTTTGATGTTTTATTCTTGTTTATTTAAAATAGTCTCCTTCTGAGCCAATACAGTACAGAAAATATTCAACCAATTTTTCGAAACAGTTTTTATACTCATTGGTTGGAATGATCTTTAATATGGCAGTCGAAGTCAAGAAAAATAAGATGGATGATCGTTAACAATGACGCATTTTTTGGTCAAAAATTCGTGCACCATGACGGCTTTGTGCGATAGTGCATTATTGTGGAACACGAACCAACAGCCTGGCTCTCGATATTCGAGTCGAACTCGTCGAATTGTGGCCCATAATCGTAGTAGAACTTCCAGATAATATTCTGGGTTCACCGCACTGGAACGAATTCACTGTAAACAATTGCTCTTTTAATCGAAAAAAATGGTCAGCGTAGTCTTGATTTTGCTCTTCTTAAAGCACAATTGTTTCTCTTTCGACTCTTCTGGTAACTTCCATACCGCACTCTGACGTTTTCTTTTTAGTTCATATTGAAAAGACCACGTTTCATCACCAGTTATAATGGCTGACATGCTTGCCAGCTTTTTTGGGGACATTTTTAACATGACTTTGCAATGGTGAACTCTTCAATCTTTTTGATCACCTGTCAGAGGGTGTCACGAAGCGCGCACAAATGCAGCTATAAAATATACTCGACTTGTATAATTCGGTAGACCTTTGACTTATCCGATATTTATCTAATTCGAAACAGACTGTACACAACCAGTTAATCACTCAACACAATGACATTAATGGTAAACCACATGCATTCTATGTGAATTTATTGCGTATAATAAGAATTCCTTATTTGATGATAGAGTTATGTTATTGTTCTAAAATAGCCTACACATTAGCGATAAGGTGGATACAAAATTTGCTTACATTAAATTTTCATTAGCAAATCCTTAAAGGACTGGTACAGGAGCTAAAAAGCATTCAATACCCAGAAAACTAAATTAATAAATTTGCCACAGATATTCATTAGTCTCTGGCGATAAGTAATTAATCTTAACTCAGTTGAATATATTTCATAAACTTCAGTTTTCAAGTATTCAGTCAAAAAAAAGTTTTAGTGAAGAAAATATCAAACTTAACTATAGATTGAAATTTTAAATCCTTGATACTTGATATATCTCCCACGTTTACCATCTATTCTAAGATATTAATTTAATCTTTTGCTTCAAATTATCTACGTGACATATTCTTACACTTAATTAACAAGTCAATTTTTCTAGCACATGAAAATAAATATAGAAAGCGATTAATGGATGAGCGAATTTTTAATTAAAATCTCGCAAGTAAACAATTACATTATGTAAATATCCATCTGCAAGGAATGAAAAAACTCATCTCAAAACGACATTCAGGCGCCTCCACCATATAATGATGGAAAGAAATCACGAGTAGCAACTGCATGTCTTAGGTCGTTAAGAGCGATGATCCGGAGAGGAAAAAATTATCTTTAAGACGAGATTTCGTTAGGAGTAACGATGCTTTTAAAGAAAATTACATTATCGGGAAATTTATGTACGTCCGCAGGATAAACTCTTTCACCCTCTCCTTTGAAGATATTGCATATTCAATGAGCTTCTAGGGCTATTTTGAGTGGAATTATTTAGCTTTACACGTCTTGCCTACGCAATTGTGCAAATGTAAGATAATAACAGTGAGTAAAGAGAAGTATAGAGAGAGTGTATATATTTCAGCTACTCTGCAAAGAATAACCGCTTTTGTACTTAACGAAGATTGAGTTTCGAAAGACTTTCAGTTTACCACGTACTAGAAGCGCTTGTAGTTCTTGAAAGTAATTGGATCAGATTGCGATGAAAAGGCTATTAATAATACAATGTACTCTCTTTTGTATCTATGAGTTTATAAAATAGTACATCTGAAGAGATTGTGTAACGTGAAGGAATTCGTTTGCTGTTTGTGAATTATATCAATATAATTTTTGTATCGTTGGTGTCTTCTTAAGGAAAACTTTTTTATATAAACCTTCATCAGAGCTAAAGCTAACGCATTGTCAAAAATAAACAAAGGGTCATTACTCAGTATTATCTTTAGTGCAACCTACTTCATATTATTCCAGACGTTACTTTCTTTTCTAGAAATAATTTTCTATTATTTATCTTGCAAGAAAAGCACAAAATACACGACGTAGGAAAATGGCGAAAATATATATCCTGAATGAGCTTTTGTGGTTCTTCGTATGTTATTGTTAGCTAAAAATAAATCTAAAGATACTAAAATGGAAATAAAAAGAATAAGTTGTTATACTGAAAGATGTAGGAAATATTATACCGGTAAGATTTCTGGTAACGCAACGATTCTATAGCGCATGTGTCAGTCCCCGCAACTGAACAACTACGTATATGTACTCCCCTCCGTTAACCAGAGAGGTAGTAAAGTAAGGTAGCGATGAGCAATATCTTGGGTTAAGGGAAGATGTATTTAATAATAATAATAATAATAATAATAATTCATGCCTTAGCATCCCCCAACAGCTTGCGCCAATTACAGGGGGCATCGGCTGGCCATGAGATATTATTACGCCTGCGTAGACCGACTGTTACTGTATGTTACCTTTCCGCATTTGCCGTGGAATTTGGAAAACTACAGAAAACCAAACTCAGAAAGGAAGCACCGGGGTTCGAACCCGGTACTGACGGACTACGAGGCAAGTGTGCAAGCCACTAGGCCACGAGCCCGCCTTTATTTATTGCGCTTGCTTTTAATCACTGCATTAGATATGCGCCAGAAACAATACAAAATAATACGTCGGAGCTATTGAACTAAAAAACTATTTTATATACAGCAAAAAGGAACCATATTCTTTTAAATAAAAATAAATGCTTTCTCATAAATACGTCAGATAAAATTATAGAACAATATGTAAACTAAACTAAAATTTGTTGAAAACGTTAAAGTAAAATCATAAATCACTCTATTAGATTCTTGGCAATTATTTAAATAAACGGCTCAAAAATATTTCCATACTGGGCCAAACGATATCCTAAACGATTATAAAAATTAGTTCGAACAGCACTTAAAGTTTCTGGGGTGATGCTATTAGAAACTTCAATAATTTTGTTTCTAACTTCTTCTAAGCTATCTGGATTTTCATGTGTATAGATAGATTCCTTTAAATAACCCCCATTAAAGGAAACCTAAAGGTGACAGGTCAGGAGAACGAGGAGGCCAAGATAGAGTTTCGGAAGTTATACCAATCCAGCGATTAGGAAATTGTTCGTTTAAAAAATTTTTGACGGTTAATGAATTGTGCGCTGGACACCCATCCTGTTGAAAGTATATGGTATTAAAATCAATATCGGGAAACTGTATTAGATGAGGAAGGACCTGGTTTTGCAGAAGTTCTAAATATTTGGCAGAATTCAAAGCGCCGTCAATGAAAAAAGGTCCTATAATACGATTACCCAACAAGCCTGCCCAAACATTTAACTTTCGCCGTACTTGGGTATTAGACGCGACACTACGATGCTCGTTGACCTGACTCCAGTACCTAATCGCTGACGAATTATGCTTTCCAACTTCCCAAAAAGAAGACTCATCACTAAATAAAATACGGTTTAAGAAATCATTTTCCGCATGAATTTTGTCTAAAATTTTCTCAGAAAACTGCATCCTTCTAAAAGCATCACCATCAAATAATTCTTGACGTTTTGAGAGTTTATAACTTTTATAGCCATTCTTTTTTAATATTAGCTTCGCAGACGAAGGGGATATGTTTAAGTCTGTAGCAATACGATTTGATGACAATCGTGACTCATTCGCTACTGAAGCCAATACAAGTTCACAAATATTCTTTGAAATCTTGCGGCTGGGATAGGACTTCGGTTTGTTATAAACAGTACCGGTTTCATTAAATTTGTTTTTTAAACGAAGAATCGTTGTTTTGTTGGGATATTTTACGCTAAAAAGGTCACATACTTGTTGTAAACTATTACCCATGTGATGCCATTGTAACATCGCGACTTTTTCTTCGGTAGTGTAAGTTGGCATTTTCTATTAATTGGGCTCCGTTGATCTATATCACACCGCAGAACAAATAATACTACATTACCCGATACTACAGCCGTTCGAGTCGGGGAGTACGATAACTGTAGCGAGTTATAGTGGGGACTTGGACACTCCTCCGTCGTTGCTTCACCTGAAATCTTACCGGTATACTTATAGAGTAATCGCCAAAAAGATAAGATTAAATAGAAACAATTTTATATATTATTTTTTAATAATTGTGAGGTGAGAAGTGCTTGGAAAAATATTACAAATGATTGAAATAAGGTAGCCCAATCTTGGTGGCCAGTCAATTAATCATCCCGTCTTGACTCGAGGTGGTGACCTCTCTGGATCGCACTCCTCGAGATGCTGAACCAACAAGTTGGAAATCAAGAACCCTGTGGATATCGGTATTGATTGCGAACAAGGGTGCCCCAATCATACGCAGTACCCTGTTCTGAAAATCACCGAGCCTCTAGATCTGCGACTTACAACGCTGAACCAGGTGAAGGTATTGAAATAAATAATTTGGGCCCCAACCTCTTGACGCACAAGGGATTGTAGGAGAAGTTTGAGCGCACAAATGAGTGATATTAAAACTAATTTATGAACTTCTTTTTTTGCTTCAACCGTATTGAATTTTGGCGGCAGTTGCCAAGACCTTGCTCCTCTTTCTTGGCGAAAATCTTATGTAGATCATTTCATGCAGTATGTTTAATGTCCTCCTCCAAAATATTTGAATGGTTTTAAATGTCGTCATAAAATTACCAATGACATCTTGTAATCCAGCTTTATAAATAGATATGGCGGCCTTACAGATTCAAACATTAATTTACTGGAAATGAAATGTAGATAGGGAAAGTTGTATCATATACAGTCTATTTAAGGAAATGGAGTGGAATTCTGGAGAGACAAACAATATGTGCCGGAGTGAAGGAAAATTTAAGTAATATCAATATCGCTTCACTGACGACTAATTCCTCGGCTTTCATGGTTCATTTAAGCTGATTGAATTGAATCATACGAGGTACAAGCTCTTATTTAAATGGAACGACCGATGTGATATTTCCTGAATTAGAACTTCTAGAAATGTAATTTGCGTGTAATCAGGTTATGAGATATACACACAAACTTAGAAATTAGTTCCTTTTGATGGTAATTCTAATACTATTATATAGTTCCACCGCTTATATAATTTCGTAGCCTAGAAGTGAATATGGTTTTATAAAGCTTGCAAATGTTGTATTATAAATGTAGACAGATATATGTAGTGTGTTCTTTCAGAACAAATACTAAATTTTATGGATTAACTTCAGTATATACTGAAGCTGAAAGCTTAGAATTATACATCTTATTAAAACGCTAAACGTGTACTGATAAGGTTACGTGACATGCAAATTTATTACACCATTTGGCGATACTGAAAGGAATAGATTCTTCGAAGAAAGCAATGGGGAATGTGATACAAAGCGAGAACCTCAAACTGTTATTCTATACATGTATAACATCAGCTATAAATCTGAGACGAATATAAAGATATAGTGGGTTCTTGAACCTTGGAATGTTATTGGCGAGGGCAAGACGTACTTAATCGATGATTTTAACTCTTTCTTAAGTTGAAAATAAAACAGTGAAACAAACATTATAAAAATTAAATTACGCGCTCAAATATTAGTTAAAATGCAATCCTAATTTAAGTCATGGGTCACGCATTTATAATTTATGTCGAACTGGTATCATCACAGTACCAGGTTCCAATAGAAGTTGTTTCTGCATAGGAAACAATGTGGGTGACAACAAGAGGTATCATTTTTGCCAATGGAAGAGTCTTGCCAGAAGTTTTACAACCTTCAAATGTTCAAAGAAGCTCTATCTGGTAGTATGAGATTAAGAAAGTCATGTGGATATTCATCTGCCCACATAGATATTTTTGTAAAAGTTTTGGATCACTTTATTAATAATCGAAAACAAAGTCATATGTTTATGGACCAACGGAAGCTTTGGAGTTCAGAAATCAAATTTCTGATCATCACAAGTTACAGACAAACCAATTATAAATGAAAGGGGCTGTACATCCCATGCAAATAAACATATTTCTGATAAACAAGCAGTTCCACCAGAAGATATCTCCAATGAAGAAACAACACTACCAAAACAATCCCGATTTCTATCACCAGAAAATATTGGAGACCCACCCCAAGCAAAACCTAGAAAGAATACAAGAAAACTTTGAACTAAAAGGTAGGATCCCGATAATAATTGACACCCTTGAAAGAAACCAACTGAACGAAACGGCATAAGCGGAACAATAAGGAGCATGTTGCAAAACAAATGCACTTGGATTAAATAGATATCGATATCAAGTGAGCTAGTTAAGTGGGAACCAAAGACAATGGTGATGATTCGATTTGGGGGTTGGCTGAAGCTGGGAAAGGTAGCGATATCACCTACAGAAGATGGGCAAAATGAAGCACATTATGAACCAAAGTCCCCAAGAAAATCCTAGACAGGCCACATCTTACAGGTCGCAGTGAAGAGAATACTAAATTTCATTTATTTATTTGAAATGGAAATTGAATTTTTGAATCACAACAATAAGAAGAAAACATCCAATTTATTAAGAACATCTATGTATATGTATGTACATATACATATATGTACTATGTACGTTTGTTAGCACAGATGATGAAATAAATTAATTTCGAAAGCTTTGTGAACCATACAAAAAGCAAATTTTCCTTATTTGGCTGCCTTTCCCGGCATTTCATTTCCTTGACGTGGATGAATAGGGTTGCACAATTATTCTTCGTATAGGCGTTGAAATATCGCGGTAATGTAGGTCGTTCCATTCTTGGCCCACCTTAACGCCTACTTACTTCGTTTATTTTGGTATTATCAAACTAATCAAACAATTTCTACCCGGAATAATTTATAATTCTGTTGCTAAACCATTAAACCAACGTTCATTTTGAATGTCAATTTAGAACCAGATAATGAGAGAATTTGTGCGTGTCTCTATTCGACTATTAACAACGTTGTGTTGATTACTGGAACCAATTTTTATAGATCCTGATATTCTAGGCGTCTTCGAAGTGACATCCATAGAAACTATTATTTCATATATAGATTTAACTTGAAATTAAAATTAAAAATCAATATTTTCCACTGCATTTAAAGAGCATGTGAGTCTGGAGCTGCCCACAAGATCGCGGTGTTTTGAAAACAAAAGATTCTGAAAACTATTAGTTAGATCAGTTGTTTCATAAAAACAGTTTAGTTCAACAAGTTGTGTGAAAAATGTTTACCAATAAATGCTAAACCACCATAAAATAATAATAACGAATTAACTTCAGACAGACTACATAAAAATCGATTCACTGTATAATGAAAATAACAAGCACTAAACTTCCTTATCTCAGATATTAAATTAAACTTAGAATAAATTAACCTTAATAAATTTATGTATAAACTATGAATGTATAATAAATTGTTCACTGAGGTATATTTATTCTTCGTATTATCATAAACTCTCGTGTTTACTGCCATAACAACATTAATAACAGATCAGTAATCTTCGTAATCCTGTAAAAGTGAAATAAACATGATCGAGTTTTAAATATTAATCAAGTAAAAGTCAATTTATTCTAGAGCACGAAAAATAAGTTTTTATTGATAAATTATGCTTAAATTTACAATATCTATTCAGATATTAATTGCGTTTTCCTCTTTTTTAATTTTGGACGGAAAACTGGCAGAAGGCAGAAGATTTGAAAAACTTTAGTAAGTTTTCTCACTCAATTTGCAGGTGTTGCAGAAGTAAATACACGCTCTTGTGGTCTTGTGATTTTGTAAACGTTGCCTGAAGGGCGGAAATAAGTAGCTTTCTGAACATCACAAAACCCTCTCGACTAACGAAAATTTAATCATTTTTTTGAAGTCACGTTTGTCAATTATTTTTTGGCCTATTAAAAGAAACTTTAGTAAATGATTCCATCCTGGGCTATCCACTACCAGAAAGAGGATATGTTTTGAATCCAAATGGTAGCAATATCGGTATGCTTAATCATGTGACTTTTGCAATTTAGAAATTCACAAGAACAGATTGATTGAGAAACTAGAGAGGTATGACTACGATATTAAGCACAAGGAAGCCCTCAAGCATCAAAACGTTCATGTCCTTTTGATAAGGTCCTGCTTAGAAACTGTAAACACTTCAAAAGATTAGAAGTTATATTGGGCAACACATTCAACACCAGTGTGGTCGATCCAGGTCAATCCAGATCTTAAAACTATATTGATCTGTAAGAGTAGTGAGCTACGACTACCTGGGCAAGAGGTCGAGGACATGACACATGATTGTCTCCAAGAAGTGTATTAGTTCCATGATTGTTCGTCCAGATGACACTTTAGTGTACCTACACGAATTAGATGAATAGAATGATTACACTGTGGAACAAATTCAGGTTAGCAAAAGTTAGGTCGATTCTGAGAGTGAGGGTTGAAAATAGAGGCTAAATTAGAAGACCCGTATCGCGGCGTTTGTTTATGTTAGTTCGAATTTTTTTTTTAACGACCTTCGAACTTTGCAGTCAAATGCCGATTTTCAGCATATTGTTTATATGGTTTATTTTTTAAATCTGTAAAAGCCAAATTATTTCTAGAGACCTATGTAACAATTATTTTTTTTTAATTGATTTAGAAAATTTTGCTGCTTTGGTGCTTATGAAGCAAATTGTTGGAAAAATTATTTTTTTTTCGTGCTTTTTGAAAATATTTTCCACAAGACTGTCTTTTTTGCTTTCTGTTTGATCTATAATATGCTTCTCAGTTTCTTCTTTGTCTTCCCCTTCTTCCTCTTTTTCCTCGTCTTCCTCTTCTTCAAAGGTGTGTTTATACCAACAAAACAACTTTTTTGTTTTCAACCACCGCCGTTAATCTAAACGAGTGGCCAAAGGCCGGCAGGGCACATTAACGCCTTATAAGGCTAAATTTTCATCGATATTTTCTCGAGAACCGTTTGATGAATCTGTTTCGCTCTGGGCAAGTTGGTTCGTCTTGCTAATCTAAACGAGAGGACGAACCCCCAGGAAGGCACATTAACGCGTTTTAGTGCTATGACCGTCAAACTTTCATAAATCCTCTGGACAACTTTTTCATCATATAAATATTACCTAGCTCGATAACCGTTTGATGAATCTGCTTCCTTCTCGGCAAGTAGGTTCACCTTGTTAATCTAAACGAGAGGCCAAACTCTCAGCAAGGCACATTAACGCGTTATAGAGATAAATTTTCTCGAGAACCGTTTGATGAATCTGCTTCGCTCTGGGCAAGTTGGTTCATTTTGTTAATCTAAACGAGAGGACAAACCCCCAAGTAGGCACATTAACGCGTTTAGGCGCTGTGACCGTTCAAACTTTCATAAATTTTCTCGACAACTTTTTCATCATATAAATATTACCTAGCTCAATAACCGTTTGATGGATCTGCTTCCCCCTAGGCAAGTAGGTTCACCTTGTTAATCTAAACGAGAGGCCAAACTCACAGCGAGGCACATTAACGCGTTATAGAGATAAATTTTCTCGAGAACCGTTTGATGAATATACTTCGCTCTCGGACAGATGGTTCATCTTGTTAATCTAAACGAGAGGACAAACCCTCAGGAAGGCACATTAATGCGTTTGAGTGCTGTGACCGTTCAAACTTTCATAAATTTCCTAGACAACTTTTTTATCATATAAATATTACCTAGCTCGATAACCGTTTGATGAATCTGCTTCCTCCTCGGCAAGTAGGTTCACCTTGTTAATCTAAACGAGAGGCCAAACTCTCAGCAAGGCACATTAACGCGTTATAGAGATAAATTTTCTCGAGAACCGTTTGATGAATCTGCTTCGCTCTGGGCAAGTTGGTTCATTTTGTTAATCTAAACGAGAGGACAAACCCCAAATAGGCACATTAACGCGTTTGAGCGCTGTGACCGTTCAAACTTTCACAAATTTTCTGGACAAGTTTTTCATCATATAAATATTACCTAGCTCTATAACTGTTTGATGGATCTGCTTCCCCCTAGGCAAGTAGGTTCACCTTGTTAATCTAAACGAGAGGCCAAACTCACAGCGAGGCACATTAACGCGTTATAGAGATAAATTTTCTCGAGAACCGTTTGATGAATCTACTTCGCTCTCGGACAGATGGTTCATCTTGTTAATCTAAACGAGAGGACAAACCCCCAGGAAGGCACATTAATGCGTTTGAGCGCTGTGACCGTTCAAACTTTTATAAATTTTCTGGACAACTTTTTCATCATATAAATATTACCTAGCTCAATAACCGTTTGATGGATCTGCTTCCCCCTAGGCAAGTAGGTTCACCTTGTTAATCTAAACGAGAGGCCAAACTCACAGCAAGGCACATTAACGCGTTATAGAGATAAATTTTCTCGAGAACCGTTTGATGAATATACTTCGCTCTCGGACAGATGGTTCATCTTGTTAATCTAAACGAGAGGACAAACCCCTTAATGCGTTTGAGCGCTGTGACCGTTCAAACTTTTATAAATTTTCTGGACAACTTTTTTATCATATAAATATTACCTAGCTCAATAACCGTTTGATGGATCTGCTTCCCCCTCGGCAAGTAGGTTCACCTTGTTAATCTAAACGAGAGGCCAAACTCACAGCCACATTAACGCGTTATAGAGATAAATTTTCTCGAGAACCGTTTGATGAATCTACTTCGCTTTGATGGTTCATTTTGTTAATCTAAACGAGAGGACAAACCCCCAAATACACATTAACGCGTTTGAGCGCTGTGACCGTTCAAACTTTTATAAATTTTCTGGACAACTTTTTCATCATATAAATATTACCTAGCTCAATAACTGTTTGATGGATCTGCTTCCCCCTAGGCAAGTAGGTTCACCTTGTTAATCTAAACGAGAGGCCAAACTCACAGCGAGGCACATTAACGCGTTATAGAGATAAATTTTCTCGAGAACCGTTTGATGAATCTACTTCGCTCTCGGAAATCTTGTTAATCTAAACGAGAGGACAAACCCCCAGGAAGGCACATTAATGCGTTTGAGCGCTGTGACCGTTCAAACTTTTATAAATTTTCTGGACAACTTTTTCATCATATAAATATTACCTAGCTCAATAACCGTTTGATGGATCTGCTTCCCCCTAGTTTCACCTTGTTAATCTAAACGAAAACTCACAGCAAGGCACATTAACGCGTTATAGAGATAAATTTTCTCGAGAACCGTTTGATGAATCTCTTCGGACAGATGGTTCATCTTGTTAATCTAAACGAGAGGACAAACCCCAGGAAGGCACATTAATGCGTTTGAGCGCTGTGACCGTTCAAACTTTTATAAATTTTCTGGACAACTTTTTTATCATATAAATATTACCTAGCTCAATAACCGTTTGATGGATCTGCTTCCCCCTAGGCAAGTATAGGTTCACCTTGTTAATCTAAACGAGAGGCCAAACTCACAGCGAGGCACATTAACGCGTTATAGAGATAAATTTTCTCGAGAACCGTTTGATGAATCTACTTCGCCCTCGGATGGTTCATCTTGTTAATCTAAACGAGAGGACAAACCCCAGGAAGGCACATTAATGCGTTTGAGCGCTGTGACCGTTCAAACTTTTATAAATTTTCTGGACAACTTTTTCATCATATAAATATTACCTAGCTCAATAACCGTTTGATGGATCTGCTTCCCCCTAGGCAAGTAGGTTCACCTTGTTAATCTAAACGAGAGGCCAAACTCACAGCAAGGCACATTAACGCGTTATAGAGATAAATTTTCTCGAGAACCGTTTGGTGAATCTGCTTCGCTCTGGGCAAGTTGGTTCATTTTGTTAATCTAAACGAGAGGACAAACCCCCAGGAAGGCACATTAACGCGTTTGAGCGCTGTGACCGTTCAAACTTTCATAAATTTTCTGGACAACTTTTTCATGCTGCTTGATAAAAATTAGTATTCAATTCCTTAAATTGAATGGGGTATATTTATATTTTCTTTAACACAATGAAATTATGTCGGTGGAAGCTCTGTGGTGGTATGCCATCTTCCAATTACTCTAATTAGTTCTGACAGCTTCAGGAAACTCCTGAAACAGCTAAATATTAAAATCAATAAGGCATCTACTTACGTCCTTATTACCCTTATAATATTATCTATTGAGCTCGCTATTCATCAAATATTATTGTAGTTTTTGATTTAAGTGAAGTGGAGAGCCATTCTTTTCATGCACATCCACACAAGGGCAGTTCAGATATTATTGACACACTTGGTATAACGATGGTACAGAGCTTTACTACCGTCAGAAAAAAAAACTAGCGTGTGTGGCTATGATCTTGCCCACAAATACTGTTGCACGAAACTTTCGAAGGGGTGGTGAACCCTTGTGCCTCTAAACAGCAGTTTTCGGCCGTTCAGCATCAACACCTTATTCGCATCTTTCTCTGTCAAGTTTAAAATCCCTTGCCCAATTTTTCACCACCTGATATGAAGGTGTAGATTCATCCAGTACTTGTACCATATCCATATAAATAAACCACACTGATATTAATTATTTTTATTACAGATTCGATACCAGAATAAAACGTGAGGTTGATCTTAGTCCGGAAGACATATTAGCCTTACTTAGCTTAATGGAAAGTGAAAGACAACATCCTTCAAACTACCGCAACTGGCAAAGATACGATCCTAACTTAGACCTGGAGAAGGAACCTCAGGACAGCTATGAAGATGAGGATGAAGGAACATGGTTGGATGCCCCTGTTTACCCACATATGAGCACTCACTCCAATGCATTACCTGCACCAAGTTATTATTACGAAAAACCGCAGTCCTACGAAAAGCATAGCCAGTGGAATGATGTGCCAGAATCTAAAAAGAAACGTTTTATGGTTTCTAAAAAACGGAATGACCCCACTCGCGAATTAAGATATTTGAACGGTCCAAATGTTAACGACTACTATACCCTATCTCAACTGCTTGGCAACCAGCGCGAGCCAAACGTGCCAGTATACCATAGGCACATGTTGTAAACCTAATTTGTGTACCTTGAAACTAATGTAAAAGAAACGCAAACATGAAACAAATTGGACGCATATCCAAATATGTTTTCCTGATTTAAAATTTATCTGTGTTAACTATATATGGAGTATTTTAATCTATTGTCTACATACATACATACATAAATATATATTAAATGTATTTCAAATTTTCGAAAATTAATTATTGTACAAGCTAATATGATAAAATGATTCTCAGTCAGTATAATATTTAAGATCATGTATTTATTAATGTTATATATGTATGTCAAAAAATAAACGCATTATAAATTTCTTTTTGATTTTCATTTATCAATTGAATAATAAAATTATGCTTCTCAAAAAACTGTTCGTTTTATTAACTTTACAAAAAAAAAGTGAATACAATCCACGGTTATATAAAAAGAAAAATTCAAAATAAAACACTTACAAATGTGTTTATTTATAACATTACAAACCGACAAAAATTAAATACCAAAGCTAACTACTTTTGAAGTGAGTACATTCTGTGATTTGGACGAACGCCTCTGTCGAACTTCTAAGTCTTCGAGGAAGTCGACCGCGTCGAAGTTATCGTGTTGCTTGGCCAACATTAATGGCGTTAAATGATATGCATCAACATGAAGAGCATCCGTACCCCATTTCTCCAATACTCTCGCCAAAGGCAAATAGCTGTTAATTGCAAAATAATGAAAAGCATTTCTATTCGTTCGTAGTTCTCTCGTGTTTGGATTTGTTCCGACTACCAATAAATATTCTATCACTTCCAAGTGCTTATCACTACAGCAAGCTAAACATGCTTCTAAAAAATAATAAAAATATTGGAGGATAAAAAAATGGTTCACGTCGAAAAACATCACAATATAAAAAAGAACAAAAAATGCCTGGAATGGACGATTATAGTATATTGTTGGAATCACCCTACATAACACCTCTGACAATGGATTAATTCCAATTTTGTTCCATCTAGTAGACAAGATCGGAAGTAACGCCGTCGGGTGTTAAACATATGTCGGTACAACAGATATCGTTCTAATAGCTTGGATAATTCGTTGATCGTCAATCCCGCTAGATGTCTCAATCTTCTAGCAGTTTAATGGCGATTCAAGTTATATTGTTTGCAAGGCGATTCCCACAATATACCATTTTCCATATCTTAATAAGCTAAATTACCCAAGAATATCGGCAGTACCATATCTCCTCTGTTCAAAGTTATGCTAGCACCTCTATTAATTAGAAACTCAACCATTGGCAAATGATGCCTATCCACAACAGCAATAGAAAGCGGAGTATGGGAAAAAACATCCATTAAGTTGACATTCGCACCATGTTTAATTAATATATCCATTATTGGAAGACAATCTATAAAGGCAGCATGATGGATTGACGCTTTTCCAAATCTCTCAGGGATGTCGACGCCTGCTCCATGATCAAGCAGAAATTCGACCATCTGGGGTTGCACACTGTTACAAGCTACAAGCAATGGTGTATATCCATGTACCGTGAACGGATTCATATTTAATCCTCTGGCGGTTAATAAAAGTTCAGCCAAGTGTATATCCCCACGTTCGGCTGCAATGTGCAAAGCAGTAACACGATCCGTTTTGCGAGCATTGGGATTGACTCCTTGTTTTAAGCATTCCGCTACGACAGCGTAGTCCTTCTGTTCAGCTGCTGTTAAAAATTTCTTTTCCACTTCACATTCTACAAATAGGTATTTATGTTACGGTATCAAAACTGCAATATGAGAAATACTGTGTACTTGGGAGTTTTTTCATGGGAGCCGTCATGCTCACTTAGCAGTTAAAACTTGTAGGTTGATTATTAACACAACAAAAGGCGAGTTTCTGTAGAAATATTCAAAATTATTTAATGAAGCGCTGTTAAAAGTGTAGCTTCATATTCTTTAAAATTAAAAACGCTTAATGTCAAATAGAATTAATACTAATGTCACGAGAACATCTGTCAAGAAAAGCTAACAAGTGTTTACATCGAACACCCTCGTTCGACCTTCTCATTCTCCTCTGGCTGGAGGATCTTTTTAGATTTAGAAGAACTACAAAACTTTATTTTTTTCTATACCACCAAACAAGTTTTGAATTTCGCGGCTATTTTATATTGGTAGTCTAAACAAAAGTAACTAAATTCTGTGCTGTAAAACTGTGAATCGCAGTGAAATAGAACTGTATATATCGGAACATACATAGAATCCCAGTCAGCCTCTCTCGAATAGGCAACCTATTTAACAATTTCCAAACAAGAATCATTCATTTTGTAATAGCTTGAATAACATTACATATATCAAGAGCAAACCGATTATTTTGGTTTTAAATTTTTAATTTCGTGTTTAGTACTAAATTAATTATAATTATTAACTCGTTGCATTTCTGAACGCACTCAGAAGATACTTTATCTGACTTTATCAAATAAGTACTGTAGCTAATTTCACAGCTAAAATTGACAGCAGTATTTGTCATTTTGGTTAAAATATTTAATGTTAAAATGATAGTTTGGAAATTTGGCAGGAAAATCCAAAATAAAATGTAACGAAAACAAATTTCCATGGCGACCAGAGATAATGAGCTCAATGAAGATCAACAGTTTGTTGAGGAGATAGACTATAGAGAAATTGAAAATATCCAGGTATCAAGTTGTCAATGTTTATGTTCACTATTGTGATAATTTATAGCTGTCGGAACTTAGGTTGTCGGTGAGGGCAGTTTCGGTGTAGTTTACAAAGGTAGATGGAGAGGAAGTTTCGTCGCCGTTAAAAATATCGTTTCGCAAGATGAAAAGAAAGCATTTACTGTCGAGGTTAGGCAGTTATCTAGAGTTAATCATGAGAATATTGTGCGATTATATGGAGCATGCACCACCAAAGAGCCGATATGCCTTGTGATGGAATACGCGGAAGGTGGTTCGTTATATAATGTTTTACATTGTTCGATATACGATTATACTATAGCTCATGCATTATCGTGGGCATATCAATGTGCGAAGGTATATTATTTATATTTTAATTCTGATATATTATGTACATTATTTATAATATTTAGGTGTGGAATATTTACATTCAATGCGACCGAAACCGTTAATTCACAGAGATTTAAAACCGCCAAATTTATTATTAGTAAGCGGAGGAACCCATTTAAAAATATGTGATTTCGGTACGGCTGCTGACAAGAATACTTATATGACCAATAATAAAGGCTCTGCACCGTGGATGGCTCCCGAGGTAAGTAAAATTAATTGCGTAAAATGAGTCGTTACCTTGCAATATATTTAGGTGTTTAGTTCGTCCAATTACTCTGAAAAATGTGATGTATATAGTTGGAGTATAATTTTATGGGAAGTAATGTCTAGGAGAAGGCCTTATCATTCAAGATCTGCGTCAGCTTTAGCAATATTATGGTCTGTACATCAAGGTAGAAGGCCACCTTTACTGCGAAATTGTCCACCGCCAATAGAAAATCTTATGGTAAGGTGTTGGGATAAGGACCCTGCGATAAGGTTAAGTATGAAAGAGGTGAGTGGTTTCATCCCATGTATATTCTTATAAGAATATGTCGATAAGTTTGTATCCATTAGTTTATTATTAGTGAAAGAATTACAAAATAAATCTCTTCTGTTTGGGAGTTATTTTATATTTAAAGTAGATTTTACAATATGATTTCATGGACTGTGGGCTCAACACCACAATATTAAATTAATTAATTCGGGACACGTGCCCATGAGCCCTGGAAACACGTGTCCCGAATTAATTAATTAAGTGTTGTGGTGTTGGTGATTTTTTTATCTGTATAGATTTTATAAATCGGAGAATAGCTATATCAGAAGTGTATTAGCAAATTCGGGGGATAATAATTCCAAATACATATACGATTTCAAGTGGATATTTGTTTTGTGTTGTTTCATTATGAATTTTATTTAATATAAAAATATTTTAAAACATTGGTTGATTTGAAAAGTGGTATATTCTGAAAGCGATTGATCAGAAATAGATTAATGAATACAGTGGCAAAATAATCTGTATTGTATCATTCACCCCTTTGCAATTTCACTTTTTTTTTAACTTTGTGTTCTTATATATTTTCGAAATGTACCTATTCCTGTTATTGATTTGGTTAAAATATTTGTCTGTTACCAGTAGGATTGATATACTTTAATTCTATCAGTATATTTTGTGTTACTTGACTATCTTAAGTGTTCTATACGTCATGCTTGATAGTCTTTGTAGAGCGTTCTAGGGACATATGTGTTCCTAATTTGTAAATCTATTTGAGTATTTTGTTGTTCTGTTGTTTCTTTTCTGTTACAATCATCACTTCTCCAATCTACATGACCTTCCAAGCCATTTATGCTCAACCCTTTTCATAAGCTAGAAAAAGATTTATTTTTATTTAAATGTTCTTTCGTTAACTAGTGTGTTTCTAGGACGCTAGAAAGCGCCAGCATTATCTAGTTTGTAATAAACAAATGTGTACAAATGTAGACGCCTTTTTTTGGAATAGGTAATCTATCATGATTTATTATTAGGGAAAATGTTGAGATGCCTAAGTGAGTCAGTAGGTAGAACCTCATTTGTAAAAAGTATATATGTAGCTGGAAGTAGGTATGTGGACGACCCAGGATGAAATCCGTTGTTTTTGTTGCGTAATTTGCTACATAAGAAAGAGTCTGTCTCGAAAATGCCAACAATCATAATTCCGATATTTATTGTTGGAATATATGTAAATAAAAAGTAATTGTTTTTTTCACACAACATTCAAAAAAAAATGTATAATTCTTATTACTGATTAACAGCGATAATTGAGTGTCTTTTCATTGTAGCAATCAAACAATTTATTGTCACAACAAATCTTCGGGCACTATTGGGTTACTCTGTTTATTGGCCCAATAATTCGACGTTTATTGTAAGAGAAAATTAGAAACATTGATCAATGACGAAGAATTCATTCAGTCAAGAATTTGTTTTGTAATATAATATAATATGCACTTTCTCGATATTAAAAGTTTTATTAGATATTGTAATAACAAATAATTAATAAATTAATCGTTAAGTAGCAGGATTTTGCTCTTAGGTTCGGAAAGTTCTTGGTCCCACTCTCGAATCCATTTAATAAATATTTCTGGAGTCATCCAGGCTTTATTGGAACGAGAAAAATAGAAATTTTAATGATGCTTCTGTATTGCAATAGACCAAGGATAAGTATGTGCTTTATTTAACCAAGAA